>CM076571.1:738766863-739175586 GCA_034641835.2 Pinus albicaulis
TCTTCCCCATAGTCCAATGTTCTTTCCTCTCTAATAATATTGAAAGTGACATTTTCTACCAAACATAGCTCTATGATGTCGAGAGTTCATGCATATGGATCTTTCCAATCTTCATCAAACATACCCACAAGTTTCTTTCTCTTCCCATCAAGATCCTTGTACAATCCCTATTGAACCAACAAATCCCACATCTTGAACTTCCACAATTCGAATTTATTCTTCCCATTGAACTTCTCCACCTTGAATTTTGGACTTGAAATATTCACCATTTCCTACACATGAGCTCCCTCTTAGTCCAATAATATTTTGAAGTCTACACTAATTCTTTCTCTCCTCTTCAACAACCAATTCATTCTATTTGAGAAACAAGTCTCCTTCAATAACAATTTCTTTCACCATTGGACATAGAATGTTTTCCTTGAACACCAAGGGCTGGAATGTCTATTTGATTCATCTAGAAACACTTAGCATAATTTTTCTCCTTAGCATACCAATTTCATTATGAATTTTTAAAGCCATGGAAATACTTAAAACATTCCCCCTCTTTAATGCATTTGTTTTAATAGGACAAACCATCGTTTCCATTGTGAAAATGTCTTCCCTTCAATACTTTATGTTCTAACATTCATCGGCATGGGAGCAATATGATGTTTCATAGCCTACTATGTAGAATGAATCCATGATGCTAATTTTTTCCATAGAAGCTACAAAATTTTCACAACCTAGAGCATTCTCTGTGGAAACCATGACAAATAAAATCTCATACCACTTCTTGGCATACACAACACATACACAAATTGAGCGCTGAAAATTGTGGAGAAAAAATGAAACATAAATACTCAAAAGATTCACCACAAACCACATATATATGATCTTATTGCTCAAGTAATTCATGGTGTGCCAATAGTATTCACCAACACCTATATTTACATAGTTTTTTGACTTACATTTTCAAAACAGGAAAATCCATTTTTTTAAACCCCCAGAATCTTTTGATACAACCAAAAAGCACAGATATACGATCTTATTGCTCAAGTAATTCATCTTGTGCCAATAGAGTTCACCAACACATATATTTACATAATTTTTTGACTTAAATTTTCAAAACAGGAATATATATATATTTCTTAAACCCCCCAATCTTTTGATGCAAGTGTTATTGTCACAACCCAAAAAAATTTGAGCTTACAATAAGTATATCACTATAATGGTATCAAAATATATAGGTTTTGCTAGTGAGACATGTGTCTGGGGATTGAACTTCCGATCATTTGGATATACAAGAGCTTGCCAATATGTTATTTTTTTCCAATTTCATTACTCTCGAAACCATTTTTATTAATAATTTCAATAAATAATATAAACTAATTAAATATTTCATAATTTTTATAAATAATTTATACTATTTAAATTTTAATATTATAATTACTGTAGTAATATTGTTAGTAAAAGAACCAATAGATCCCCATGGCTCCTTTTGGGTGCTTAATAAATTATTTGAATTCAGTGGGTTGAACCAATAAATCTCTATTGACTTGAATTCCATTAGATCCCCATTGACTCTTTTTGGGTGTTTAATAAATCAAAGATTGAGATGAAGATTTTTAAGATGTAAATTTATTTTAAATATTTTAATTTTTAATGATTTTATATATTATCTATAAATATTTGGCTATTTTTAAAGCAAAATATTTTTTATGATATAAAATTTGAGCGAAATATTTTTTTAAACATGAAAATTTAGAAACATTAATAAATAAATAAATAAATAAATAAAAAAAAAAAAAAAATTAACCACCCTACCAATATTAGCCAATTGAAATTTTAGTAAATTGAAAAAGTATGCTCAATTAAAAAAAGGAGACTGGCAAAATGAAAACTGTGCCGTATAAAAGACATCAAACTCTTTTAGCTTTAGATATTCCCTATTCGCAATGTTCTGAACCACACCGGAATCTATCACAGACACTTTGCACGGTCGCATGTTAGCTTTACCCCTCGTCCTGGGCACGTAAGGTCTCAAAGAAGGTGATATCAGTCGTAGTGATTATTCACATGGACCTTAAGAGATAGCTACTCTCTATCAAAGAGGGCGATATCAGTCGCAGTGATTATTGACATGTACTTTAGAGCACTTAACCCTTTGTTGCCATATTTATTTAGGTGTTAGTTTACAAGTAAATTTTTTTAGAATTTAGTAGTTTGTTTTGTTTTTAAGTAGGAGTGTTTGAATTTTGTTTTTAAAATGGAAAGAGATTTACCATCATCAAAAATATTTGGAGTATCTAAAATTTTAAAGCTGGAAAGTTGCATTAAAATTTTGGAAAAAAAATTTAAAATTCAATAAAATCATGCAAAAATTTCTATTATTTTCTAAACAAATTTCAAGCTTCTTATTGACTCTTGGGCATCTAAGAAAGGCCTTGCCATGATTCTCATTTATATAAGTTATCTTTTTAAATATTTTTTCAGTAGTTCCTTTTTATGATTAATTTTATTTGAATTTTAAAATAATTTATAATTAAAAAATATTAATTTAAAATTTATTTAATATGTAGACAAATTTAAAAAATTATTTGTAGAATAATAAGTGTTATTTAATATTATACACATAGTTTGAATGGGCCTAATGGTTAAGAACATGTGTTTCCTTTTAAAAGATCACAAGTTCAAAACTATAAAAAGTAAAGTATGTATGACTAAAAAAAGTGTAAACCACTATAGTGGTTAAAAATTTTCTCCATCGGAGAAGATGAGAGCAGATGAGAGCGCTTCAAGAGCACGGTGAAGATACAACATGGTCTCCTAGGGTTTGAACGCAAGCCGCCATTACTGACTGGTTTCTCCATGGCAGCATCCTCGGGAGGAGGGCTGCCACCCTCCTACCGCAATGTCACCAGTGGTGACCATTCCCTGTGGTCACCCCATTCAACAACTGTTCAGCAAAATACTGCCCCTGTCTTGGGAGCAGAATGACAAGCCAAGATGAAAGGACAATGCTTGCCAAGGGCAGTCAAGAAACAAAGATTTGTTATCCCAGCATCGAAGTTGGACGAGTACTGAGGATATATGAAGAATCATGCTCTAATCTATAAGTTTATAGGTATTTGGCCTTCAAAAAAGGAGTTACTAAAATGGATTCAAATAAATTGGCAGCCCAAAGGTCATATTGATCTGATATTAGGGGCGAAAGGTTTTTTTACAGTCATTTTTTCTAATTTACAAGATAAAGAACACATTTTTGAGAGAGGGCCCTATTTTTACAGCAATGCAGGGCTTTTTCTCAGACAATGAGAAGAATATTACAACCCTGAACAAGAGCAATTTCTGGCTGCTCCTGTTTGGGTTTGGCTCTTTGGGCTCCCGATGGATTTTTGGGACCCTGAAATTTTGGAAGGAATAGGAAATTCATTAGGTACTTTTGTTAAAATTGCAGACTCCACTGCACGGTGTCGCTATACATCCTTTGCAAGAATCTGTGTTTATATGAATATGTCTGAACCCTTACCAAAGATGATCGAATTAGAATATGAAGGTAAAATCTGGCTTCAGTTGCTCGACTATGAGCACATCCCTTTTCGCTGCCGCCGTTGTCATGAGTATGGTCATTTGTACAAATCTTGCCCCTTAAATGGCCCTGAACAACAACCTGCTAGCGTCAATGGCCTAGAGACGCAACCCCGGCAGGATGAAGAGGGGTTTGTTTTGGTTACAACTGAAAAACGTCCTCCCCGATTAGGGAATGCCGCCTCTGGTTCAGTAACAAAACAAAAACCTTCTGGTTTGAAACCAATAGAAAATAGGTATGAGGTCCTACAAGAAGAAGGCGAACCGTCGGTTTCTGAGGTTACAACGGAAGGCCCAGCAGACGGACATGCGAAGGTTCCATAGAAAAACCAATCTTCCAAGCGGAAAGCAGGGCAGGAAATGGATGCACCTAAAGACAGTACGCTGCAAGAACTTTTACCAATGGAGGTAGAACAACCTAAAGAAGATTTGAGTGCAGAAGAGAAACTTTTGAAGCGTCTCTTGCTTGAATGGAGGAATCTTGATGATCGATTCATTCTGGAAGATCAGAAGAAATTGTATAAAGAAACTTTTGAGCATTATCTCACAGTGAAAGCCCAGCAAGAAGCTTAAGAAAGAGAAATCAGCCAGCAAGAAGGCACCTCCTTTGTCAAAACTGGAAAAAAAGCGAGGACGACGAACCCTGCAGGAATCAATACAATTAGTTGGAGAAATGTTGATTAATACAGGAAAGATAATACTGTTAACAATGGTATTCCAACAACTGCCCAAAAATCCTTAATGAAGGTGCTCTCCTGGAACATAAGAGGTCTAAATAGTAAGGGGAAGCAGTGACATTTGAAAAACAAATTGCAAGTCAAGAAACCTCAGGTCATGCTATTACAAGAAACAAAAGTTTCTGGGCAAAAGCTTCAGTCTATAATGCAATCTTTTAAAATGCAATATGAGGTTATGGCTATCGACTCAGTGGGAACTTCAGGGGGAATAGCCATCCTCTGGAATGTGGCCGAGATCATTGCAGAGGGATGGATAGGCTTTCCCAGAATTTTAACAGCAACTTTCCGCCAGATTGGATCTGAGGAGAGGATCCTCATCTCGACTGTTTATGGACCTCCAATTCCAGGAGAGCGAGCAACGTTTCTACAGAATATAAGAAAGTTGAGTACAATGCATAATGAAGATTACTGGCTTTTAGGTGGCGATTCTAATATTATTTTGAATCTCTCTGAAAAAAAGGAGGGCTAAGAAGGGAGGATCCAAAAATGGCTCTCTTTCGAGAATTAATAAATGACCTACGCTTAGTAGATATCCCCACTGTTAATGGAAACTACACTTGGAATAATCGTAGGGGAGAGAAGCATCAGATTTCCTCTAGGTTGGATCGTTTTTTAGCCACGGAGGCTTTGGTGAGCTTGGATATCTATTACGAAGCTGCTATTCTTCCTGCCATGGGCTCAGACCATTGGCCGATCAGATTGGAGATTGATGTGAAGGCAAGCCGACATAACCGACCTTTCAGGTTTGAACTCTTATAGCTACGAGATCCTGGGTTCATGGAAAAGGTTAAAAACTGGTGGTGTTCAAATCCTATTAGGGGTCATAATAAGATGCATTCATTCTAGCTTTTCCTTAAACAATTAAAAGCTGAAATTAAACGCTAGAATCATTTAGAATTTGGTAACATTCATCAGGACCAAATTCGACTGAAGGAAAAAATGAAGGAGATTCAGCAGCAAATTATCATCCATGTTCGAACAGAGGAGTTAGCTCTAGAGGAAGGTCGTACTCTCAGTCTGCAAGAAGAGCGATGAAAGAAAGGGGAGATACCATGGAAACATAAATCTTGAGTTAACTGGCTCAAAGAAGGCGACTGCAATACAAAATTTTTCCACAAATCTATGCTGCAGCGATGCCAGCATAACAGAATATTTTCTCTGAAAGTAGAAAACGGAGAGCGATTAATCAAACATGAAGATATGGAGAGAGAGCTGGTTAATCACTTCAAAGATCTTCTTACGGAACCTCTCCATAACTGTCAGGCAGCTATTCATAAGATAACGGAGCACATTCCTCGAGTGATCACTCAAGAACAGAACCTTGCTCTACTACGAGCAGTTACTTTACAAGAGATAGAAGAGGTGGTCTTCAACTTACCCAAGAATAAAGCCCCGTGGCCCGATGGGTTTACAAGTGAATTTTTCAAAGCTGCTTGGCCATTTATTGGTCCTGATATTCTAGAGGTAGTGGAAGAATCCCGAAGAAACAAGATGGTATATCCAGCTTTGAATGTTACTTTAATTACCCTTATCCCTAAGCAACAAAATGCATACACTCCAGTCAGCTTTATATCGATAGCCCTCTGTAATGTTATCTATAAAATTCTCTCCAAAATTATGGTAAATCGCTTAAAACCTCTGTTGCCTACTATAATTTCCCCGGAACAAACTGGTTTTGTCAAAGGCAAACAAATCTTGGATGGCATAGTGGTCGCTCAGGAAGCAATTCATTCTCTCAAGAAAGATAAAAGGAAAGGGCTGTTAATCAAGCTGGATTTATCTAAAGCATATGATCACATAAGTTGGCAGTATCTGATAGAGGTGATGCAAGCCTTTGGGTTCAATGAAAGATGGCTTCAATGGTTACGCTCATTCATGTCCTCTCTGCATCTCTCACTACTACTAAATGGTAGCCCTGCTACTCCATTCAAAAGCATGCGAGGCCTTAGGCAAGGTGACCCTCTCTCACCATTTCTCTTCATCATTGCTGCAGAAGGACTAGGTAGACTCATTAAAGCCCATGTAGCAGAAGGAAAACTACAAGGTCTAAAACTGTGGGGACCTCACCTTTCACTGACTCATCAGCAATTTGTTGACGATATCTTATTATTCTACATGGCGTCATTAAAATAATGTAAATCCATCCTTAAAATTTTAGAAATCTTCATGGAAGCTTCTGGCACTCAAATCAATAATGAAAATTCCAATGTCTACTTCTTCAACTGCATAGTAGCGATGCAAAATTTTCTTGCCAGGACTGTAGGGTTCCAACGGGGTTCCTTCCCTTTGAAATACCTAGGAATCTTCCTAACTTCAGGCCCCACTCGAACAACAGATTGGTAGGATATTATCACAAGAGTGGAGAAAAGGATACAAAATTGGGCTTTCAGAGTCGTCAATGCACCTGAGCACCTTATCATGTTAAGATCTGTACTTCAAGCTTTATCAGTGTACCAGCTATCCGGGAGGGCCTACCCGAAAGGGATTTGTTCTCAATTGGTTGATATGTTTAAAACATTTTTATGGCAGGGAGCGCAAGCTAATAGGAAATGGGTGCTACTCTCCTCGGAGAAATTACTTAAACCAAAGGCCACAGGTGGTTTGGGCCTCCGTGATCCTTTCATCTTAAATAATGTGTTGGGAGCGAAACTCTGGTGACGCTAGTTCTTGGGAGGACCGGATCTCTGGAAAAATATCTGGCGAATAAAATATGACATGCCACTTACAGTTTCAGGTCGATTGAAGGTTAATACAGTACCAAAAGGTTCTTCAATTTTGAATCTGGAAACAACGAACAGAGATTTAATCTGATCCAACAGTTTCTGGGAAATTAGAGAAGGAAGTACAGCTCTTTTTTGGGAAGATTCTTGGCAACAACGGGAAAAACTGTTTAGCCGATTGGATTTGGGTGAAATTTTCCTCTACACGAATACTCCAAACCACAGGCTAGTGCAACACTATTGGTGTCACAACCAAAATGACTTGTGGCAGAAATTGAAAGATAAAACCTCATGGCCATCAGCTCCAGCAACGCAACAATGGGAAAATCTTGCTAGAGAACTTAAAACATGAAAACTTAGAAAAATTTCTGGTCCAAATATCCTTAGATGGGGATACCTGACTAAAGGGTTGTTCACAATCAAGGAAGGCTACTACATTCACTCCTAACAAGCTCAGTACAATATTCAGCCATTATGCAAAAAAATCTGGGAATTGAGACATTGGCCTAAGGTGGAATACTTCTTATGGCTGGTAAGTCATCACAGGATTCTAACATGGGAGAATCTTCAAAAACGAGGAATGATAGGGCCGTCGCGCTACTTCTTCTATCTTACAGAGATAGAAACAACAGAACACCTGCCTAACTCATGCCCAAAGGTGCAGCCACTGTGGGAGAACCTGGCACAATTGTTTAGGCAGACAGATAAAACCAACGATAGTATAACGACAACCATTGGCAATTGGAGAAAAGGGAGGTTTCATTGTCAAGTGATCAATAGAGCATGGACCCTTTCATTTGGTTTCCTTCTTTGGAACACTTGGAAAGAAAGGAATCACTGAGTTTTCCAGGAAGCAGCACAACCAATGCACCAAATTTGGCAGCGCTCAATAGAAAAAATTCGCGAAACTATCCTCGTAGAAAGTTGGTCACATGAAGACTGGCAGGCAGTGGGTATTGAATCTCAAATATTAGAGCACTTAAACTTAAAACCATGGATTCTTTACAAAGGTTTATGGAAATACCGACCCCCAAGCTAATCGATTGAGGAACACTGGCTACCTCCTCAACCAGGCTTTCTTAAACTTAATTATGACGGGGCCTCGAAAGGTAATCCGGGGCAAGCTAGCTCAAGAGGGATTTTCTGTAACTCTCAGGGGGTAGTATGCCGCTTTTATTCTTTCGACTTGGGCCATGCCACAAATAATGAAGCAGAACTTTTGGCTGTCAAACAAGGTCTTCTTATAGCAATCAGGGAAAATTACCAAAGAATCATAGTTGAGGGAGACTCAACAATGGTAACAGGCATGCTCCAAAAGGTACAACAAGGCACACCCTGGAAGAAAATATCTCAAAGTTGGTGAACAACAACTTTGATAGAAGAAGTGAGTCAACTGGTGAAACAGATTCAGTACCTAATCTCGAGCCACATTAGACGAAAAGGTAATGCTGCGGCTGATTACTTGGCTAATTGGGGATGCCAACATGTACAGCGCTCCATATATGCTCACCCTAATGATGCCATCTGGGATGTGGAACTTCATTCTCTCCAATTGATTGTGAGCAAGGATATTCAACCCCCCGATCGAGGTGTACAAATGTCAGAGAGGCAATCCTAGCCATGGCAGCCAGGCGAGCACTCATCCTCCATGCAATTAAAGACAATAATGAGGTATTGTCAGCCCAGCTCAATGAAGTCTGCAATCACCCGGATTTTCGTCATGCCACAGTATGGTCAGGCTGTTTTGTCAGAGCACCAGAGGAAATTTTTTGTTAAGGTAGGTGGTTTCCCTCCCACACTTCATTCGTTCATGCACTGTTTTCTGCATGCAAATGTCTGGAGGCTGCAGTGGAGGAAGCCGAGCGACAATCATTCTGTCAACCTTTCAATACTGTTGGGGTATGTATCTGTTATTCTCTCTTTTTTCAAAGTGCCAATTACCACGGTTTCGTTTAGTTTGAAGTCTGTAATGGAAGTTTTGGGCTTGTTAATGAATCGTTGTTCTGTTACTCCTATATTGAAACCGGTCCCCCCGTGCTTCTGCGACCCTTGTATATTGTTTTCCCACTCTGTTTATGTTAATCTCCTTGCTTTCAAAGTGCGAATTATCATGGTTTCGTTTAGTTTGAAGACAGTTAAGGATGTTTTGGGCTAGTTAATGAATCCTTGCTTTTTCTTTGTTAATCCCTTATTGAATTTGGTTCATCCGTGCTTCTACGGTCCCTTTATATTGTTGGCCCATTTACTGTTCTGTGCTATCATTGTGGGAAGAATATGGCCATCTGCACTGTCAGTTGTTTTAGGTAAATGCGGGGATAGTTGGAGAGGGGCTCGAATTTGTTTAAGTATGGTTTTGCTCTGTTGGGCTTCTAATTGGGTCAAGTTTCATAAGTATAAGGTGCTCCATGTCGCTATTATCTTCAGTCTGCAACCTAGTCTATTCCATGCCTTCAGACCCATAGTTCCTCGGGATTGTCTTTGGAAGTGGAGGTTAGAGTTTGCAGTTCTCTGCAATTCAGTCATCCATGCTGTCCCCCCAGTCAGAGCATCGAATTCAGCTCTAAGCCTTCAAAGTTTCCATGCTCTGTCTACTTTCAACTCTAGACCCTCATATCCTGGGTGCGTGGCCACCTCCTCCTATATGAGGTCAACTAAGCTTAAGTTTATCAGGGCCATCTTTTTCTGGGACTGTTTTTTACATAGAGACAAGCGGTCTGTAGACCTCTATTTTCCAACCGAACTTTCTGGCTCCCTGCATTGGCTACAGAATCGGCTCTAGTGGTTTTGTTTTCCTTGTTTTTATGTTACAATCGTTCTCTCTACTCGAAAAGGGGTGCGCACAAACTGTATACATATGGTTCCTCGTACCTTTGTTGTTCCTGCGTGCTGGTTTGTGTTATTGAATTGGATCTTTCCAGCTATGGGGAAGAGATGTTCTAGGTACGAGTCTGCCAAAGGAAAACAGAAAGTCCAGTATGAGCCTGCCCCTAAGAAACGTGGTCGTAAAACTAACCAGGAGCATCTGGAGACCTTAGCTGTAAATTATGTGATGGGTAACTCTTCAATAGTTCGTCAAGAAATTCGTGGTTGGGAGAGAGAAATACAGATTGGTCCTGAAGACAATGAAGCAGAAGCAAAGATTTTAGATTTCATAACAGACCCAGGCAATACCCGTGGCCCTCTTACTCTATTCAATCAGACTATTCATACATATTGGATAGTTAAATGTCTTATAGCCAAAGATATTCAAAGTCTCCTGCCTGTTCATACTAAGACAAACCAGACAAAGATAGAACCTCGCCTTCAGGACCTGCTGCAAGACATTCAGAACCAGTTGCAGCACATTAAGATAACTCAGTACCAGGAAACAGATCGAATTAGTCGATTGGATGATCGGGTAGGCCGAATGGAGAAGCTTCTTCAGCAGCTACAACAAGTAGACATGCCTAGGTCTACTGTGAAAGACCCAGCTCCAGTCTCCTCTTCAGATGGATAGTTGTTTTCCGTATAGTGTTTTTTGATGCACTTTTTAGTTTTATATGAACTTTCTTTATGTCATATGTATGTTCAATCAGAGTAGTAGGACACCAGCTAATGAGACCTCATACACGGATGAAACAATTTCAATTTTGGTATGCTTTTCATGCTTTCAGTGGCCAACAAACTGGTTTCGGGGGCAGTTGAGATCACAAACCCTCGAATTTTATATTTTGTAGTTTGTCCTTCAATTATAAATAGAAAATAACGTGGTCCCACACAATTTTACAAAAAATAAAAAATTATCCATCGTCAAGAGAAACAGTGCAATTAGAGTAATTCATAGTCTATCATTCAAAAAAAAGAGATCTTTACCCTTTCGATTTTATTTTTTTTAAGCAATAATCCGATTATCATGTAACACAGGTTTTGTTCTTCGTTTAAATTTCATTAAAATAACATCCATCAGATGTCACCAACGGAAACTAAACCCTAAATTTAAATCAAATTTGTATCAATAAATAAGCCAGATAACTCATATAAAATGTGTATCAACATTAATCGAAACATTTTATAGAATTCCACTATGGTTACATTACAATTTGAACAGATATCCGTTCGCCTCATAGAAGTGATAATAATATAATGAAGAACAAAGATGATACTTTAAGGAAACTCTTCTCATAGCGAAAGGCACTAGCTTAATTACTCGGAATTTAGAGCCATCAAGGAACGAAATACATGGGATTAGGGAGCTTGAATGTACGAGCACCCACAGCAGTCCCAGTAATATCGGTCCACTGATCTCCAACATTACCCCCATATACGATATCCATGTTTCATCAGCTCCTCCCTCTTGCTTGACTTAAATATTCCTGCGCTTTTTCCTTTCTGGCTACGTTCTCTAAATTTCACATATCATCCACAAAAACCTACAACGTTAGTTTCTTTTCATAACATACGCAAATAACGAATAAAAATAGCAAAAAATAAGATCTACGCAAATCATTCATGAAAGAAAATAAAATAAGTATACCTCAAAATAATTCCAGCATAGGAAGTATACCCCTGCAAAACGAGATTTTTGTCGGTAATGTTACCTTGAGATTCATCCCTTCCTGTGAGAAAGAAAATCTGGTATCCAGAAGTCTTCAGATGCTTATACAATCCCAGAATAGCAGGAAGTGCAACAGCTTTACCACTTTCTGCCCAGTTGTTAAAGGAGACAGGGTCGAAGGGCATTCCATTGTAAAAATCAGTCCAGTTTCAAAAGAATTATTTGTTTATTCTGGGATAAACTAACATCCAATTTCTTGATAAACATTTTAAAAATTAGAACTAGTAAAATTACTTTTTTCATGAGTTATCGATTATTTTATATCTACGTTCATGGTTACTGGTTTATTTCGCTATGTAATTATGGGAATGATCCTACCGTGCTGTAAATAGCCGAACACGTCTCTGTATCTTTTATAGCAAGAGAGGTATCAAAACTAAAGGTGCCAATATCAACATAGAGATGCTAAGAGTGAGATTTGTATTATTTGAATACAAGTTTGGCAAGTGCAGTGCTTATAGCTTTGGGAAAAATAGATTTTCCCTTGCTGGTTAAGATGGATCTGTTTGGGCAGTCATATTAAAATGAGTATAGATATATTTTAATTTCTGTATTCATGTGGTGGTTTATTGATGTATTTATATTTTTATTTTGTTTAGTGTTTAGAGAAAATTTGTTTAATTTTTAGATATTAAAAAAATTTGAGAGATATTGTTATTTATTTTTATAATATTTATGAAATAGCTATATCTGATAATATTATTATTATTATTATCTAATTTTAAAATCACAGTCAAAAGAGACACTAAATTAGTGTATAAGATTTTTTGTTTATGAGATAAGAAACCTACCTTAACGCAGCTATTTGACTGCTAAATCTATTAAAACATACCTACTCTACCCTCTAATTATACGAAATTTTAAAAATAACACAACACACACCTAATCATATCATACCTAACCATGAAAGTAAAATTGAGACTTCTATGTTCAATTCAACAAGGACAAATAAGATCTTAATAAGAACGATAAAGGGTTTACCCAAAGTTTCGTCCCATATAATATTGGAGATTTGACAAGGCCGTGTCATCTACATCCAACACCCAAGCATCCTTACCATCTCCCACCGGCTGAATTTCTGCTGTGTAACTAACTATACAGTCGACTGCCGTTGCGACATCTTTTTCGTACTGGCCATACAGCATGTACTGCTGAATGTATGTCAAGCAAAGTTGGGGAACTATCCACCAATTCCCCAAATTATTCAATTCTACGTTCACCCTCCAGCTCGCACACTCCGTATTGTTCTGATCAGGGAAATCATGTAACTTGACACTGGCTTCAAATTTACACCAGATGTTGAAATTGATGAACAACAATACAAGAAACCTCCATGATATAATAGCGTTACTTTTCATGGTGTTTCAGCGTATAATTGGGTTACGCGAATTCAGAATTGACTATATAGGCTTAATCCTTATATAACCTGTGTATAAGAAGATCAATGAACATTTACTTGATCCTGGTGGAGAACCCTTTTGATCAATTGGGCAATGCTCGTCGCGTTTTATAACAAAAGCGACCGACCAAAGGCATTTCAGGCAAAAAGCATCATCGAATAACTTCAATGGAGACTTAATCGGCACGCCACGCCACACCAAACCGCGAATACTTTGTTCCCTACTGCTGCTTTATGTGCATCTACCTGACAGTCCACTGCACCGCAGGTTCCTTGGGCAAAATGGCCAATTTTATACCCGAGTAGTCAATAAACCGTTTCCACTAATACTTAATGGATTCAAATCGTACAGTTCAATGCACCACAATAGATTCTCTCTATAAAATGGGCCAATTTCGCATTACAATGGGTAATAGTTATTTTCTTCTTATTTTAGGTTTTTACTAAATCAACTCAAATAATTCTTTTGTTAAGTTATGAATTTTTTAATGTATTTTTGATATTTTTGTTTTATATATTTATCTTAAAAAAATTTAGATATAAAATTAAAAAACAATAAAAACATTAAAAATTAAACAAAATTTATTAAAATTTATAATTCAAACAAATCTCTCTGGTCAATTTGAACCTATCAAAATTTATAATTCCAGCCAATCCCTATCAATTCCAACATATCAATATCAAATTCTAACGACTTGAAAAAATAAAAGTTACAAGTCGCATACTTATTCTAGCCCTGCCCTTATTCTAGGGCTGCCCTGTCCATTCATGTTCAATGAATTTGATTGTAAAATTTCTTATGGTCATAAATATTTAATTTCAAATGACAATAATGGTCACTGAGATTTTGGGGATCATAATCTTATCATCTCACGCATAATTGCAGTTGACTACTGTCCATTGGCTAAGAAGTACATCATAAAATTGTCTATTAGCATAAAATCCCAACTCTCCATTGACTAAGAAGTACTTCATAAAATTACCTATTAGCATAAAATCCCAACTCTCCATTGACTAAGAAGTACTTCATAAAATTACCTATTAGCATAAAATCCCAACCCTATGCTATGTAGGTGAGCGTGTTTATGAAAGTTATTTGAGTGTCCCAGTAACATGTAACATGCATGTTACAGAAAAAAAATCAAAATGAAAAATAAAAAACTAAACCCGCAAGAATAAAAAGAAAAGTAAGCCAAGGAACATAACAAATTGGAAGTTCCTGTTCGTCATACTTTACTGCTGAGCATGAAGATTCTTGATGAGCCAGTAATTTTGAGCTGGATTTACACTCGATTACCTAATTGGTTAATGGGAAATACTTAGTGAAATTAAGTATTAGAGGAAAAGGGTACGTAGAATGTTTTTTATAATTTAAAAATATTTTTGCTGGTTAAGAATATATATATATATATTAACTTGAAAAGATAAGTTAGTAATAGAATATATTGAGAAGAACTTAAAACGAGAGAAAAATAGTAACTATCATTATGTTCATTAACTAAATTATGATAAGTTTTTAAACTATTAAAAAAACATATGAGTAAAACGGTGGAAAATCATTATGTTCACTAACTAAATAATAATAAGTTTTTAAACTATTAAAAAAACAGATTAGTAAAACGGTGGAAAAATATATTTGAAGATCATTGAAAATTCGAATAACATCACGCAAATAAATTAAGGAGTGTCCATAATAATTATGATGGAGAAGTATATTTCACATCAATCCATTTCATATACTCTCTAGAAAAATTATACTATATCCTTTCTACATTTACCATATAATTTGTTTTATGTATTTCATAAATTTTTAATATATTAATGCTTACAATAGTATATAATTAAGATTAAGATTAGTTATTGATTTTTTTAACTTTACATGATTCTTTATATTCTATACATGTTCTTTGGACTTCTACTTTACAGTACATTTTCAAAAAATAATTTACATAATCCACAATATGGTGTGCTATGTGAGAACTCATGACATGACACTGTTAACATGGACTTCTTGATGATGAGGCAATGTCAAGCAACTCTTGCTGCTCCTTTCTATTTGTATGCTTGAGAATGCTCTTCTATCCACCTTCATATGGCTCGATGGTAAGGTGTGTTTAATGATATCAAGTCTTGAGTTTTGGTCACAAACTGGTGTTCCTTTTCTCCCTCTCAGTTGATCAACTTACATACTCAGCTACAAAGATGTATTTTACCATGTTTCCCTTATTCATCATCTTTCCATGGCATGATAAGGTACATGCATTTGCAATTAACTCATGACAAGACGACATGAGTCTAACAAAACCCCTAACCTAATATAGTGCATGCTGATCCTTTGACTGAGTTGAAGCCGGGTAAAAAGATGCAAAAGGGGCTCAGTGACTATGCAATTACACATTTCAAGAGGCTAGGAGTGAGCCTTGATCCTTGAGACTGCGCAATTCACAGTGCATGATGGGTTAAGGAAGACAACTACGCAATTTTGGAGGTTAGTGTGACAAGTTGAAGCGATGGCCATTAGATTAACCCATTATGATGCTCTAGGAGACAGAGGAGGTTGGAAAATTGTGCCATTACGTAGCTCAAGAGCTCAAGTGTTGAGATTTAGGCTATATATTACGCAATGCGTAGTTCAGGCCAATCTCGGGAGATGGAGTTCGCAGTTATGGAGGTAAAGGTCTGGGCTTGAGCACTGGAACTGCACAGTGGAGAAGTTTTGGGAGGAAGGAACTATGCATTGTGCAGGGTCAAGAGGAAAGGTCATAGCTAGAGGGTTGAGACTACACAATACATAGTTCAAGAAGGTCAGATGAGGCTAAGTTTCCTGGTAGGGAAGTTTTCAGAAATTGACTAAGTGCAGGATCGGTGATGTTGATGTGAAAAATGATAATACTTCGATTATGATCACACACTTAGAATACTTGATGACACAATAACATGTATCATCTATGGTATATGAACAACTAATTTCCCTCAGTGCAACAATTTTACAACAACTTGCAACAAGTGCAACACCAAAGATACTCTTTGCAACGACCATAACAACACATGTGTTATGGTGCTTAAAACTTTGGGAATGAGTGTGAAAGATGTTTACATGGTCAGATAAAGTAATTTACACAAATTTAACCCCTTGAAACCACAAAAGAAAGATTATACACATGTGCGAAAAATAACAAGCGAAAATACGACATTTTTCCTATATTGGAAAAGGGACTGAAACAATTTAATAAAACACATGGAATGAGTTTCAATGTTTATGACAAAATTATCAAAGTCCATGGAAGGCTCCAAAATTGAGCATAAGACAAAAATTTGGAGTGTTTTGCAGTAGAGACAATAGGGTATTAAATAGTTATCTATTTCTTACCACCCAGTCATTGAAAAATACCACATGGCATCTAATGGAAAATGGTCCTCCCCGAAGAGTCTAGACATTATAAATGCAATCACCTGGTAGGTGTTATGGGCATGTTCAAGAGTATATTTTTTTCAGGTTTTCTCATGCAATAGTAATGACTTCTATATTATTGGACCGATTGGTGGACTCTTGTGGAATTTCTGACATCACAATATCTAAGTGCATTGATGATCGCATGATGTCTTGACATATTGGAGGTTTTGAATGTTGTGTCAGGCATTCCAATTTTCTCTACGATGACCTAGAAATCACCATTAACACCTCTCAAGTGCTAGTATTTGTATTCACATTAGACCTTCATAGCTGCATGGATGCCTCTTGTGGGTGGAAAATTTTTTACATCTATTGGGGTGGCGAAGAACGTGTCACCAACTTTTGTGACCTCTAGTCTATAAAAAATCAAAAGGATGCTACACAATCTTCTCTTCAACCTCGATGATATTGACACCAAATTGGATAGAGTGGTTAAATATGTAGTCTCTGGTTCGAACACTGAGTTAGTGCAGAACCATGAGGCTCCTATGTTTATTAATGTTTTCCCTATAACTTTAGCACCTTCAGTTGCTACCTCACCTAAGAAAAATTCAATGCAACTCTCCCTATCTCTCATATCCAACTAGTCTCCATGGAACAGACTAATCTTGTAAATGATGTGTTGACACTGGTATGGTTGGTGTGGTTTCTGTTGCACTTTGGCTTCTCACTTCATGTCTCAAAGAATTTTTTTTTTAGTTTTTCTAATAGTGTAACTAATTTTGGCACCTATCTTATAAGGATTACACCAATTTTTTTTTCGTTTCCTTTTTTTTTTTTTTCCAATACAAACACTAGCTATGTAATTCAATAGTGATTAAGTGGTGACTACAGTTAGATAACGATAGTGAGTTTGTCACTCTTTTTTTTCTCTTACTCACAAATAATGTAATTCATTTATGTTCATGGTGACTACAACTTAATTCCATTGATATTTGTCTTTGAGATGGATATGTCAGTATCCTGTAGTCTAGTTTGTATTTTGAGACATGGACTAATGTAGTCGGAATGACATGCCTCATATGGAATTGTTATCAATGTAATACTCCTTTTTTTAATAGAAATCATTTGTAGGAATTCACAAAAAAAAAAAAAAAAAAAAAAAAAAAAAAAAAAAAAATCATTATTGTTGTTGCACATTTAAAAACATGTGAAAAAAAGAAATAAGAAAATGAAAATGCGTATTGGAAAGTCTAAATTCTACACAAAATAGGAAATCAAAATTTATATCATGAAATCTAGTAGGAACATTGATTTAATGAAATGTGAAGAATAATCTTAATATATTTACCAATATTTCATAAAGTTTAACTCGAAAGGAGATTTTTCCTTCACTTGATAAACTGATATAAACATTGTAGATTCTAAAAGTAAGAAGTCATAATAATTGTAGATTATTGAAGGTTTTAACACTTGGAAATTAGAAACTCATCTCAAAAATTTAATTGATCCATCGCAATTATCAGATGTTACAAAGTTTTCCATTACAAACAGAAAACTACTCATCGGGTAGAATCATGACAAGCACAAATAGAGATAGGAAGGTTTGAAACATAGACTTGTAAACATAGGTGGGATCAAATGATAATGGTGTTTATAATACATCTATTCCTATTATGGAATGAGGAATATGTGCTACTTAGATGTAGGAAAACACAAGAAGGGTAATTTGGGAGTGTTGGACTTGGTGCTGCCAAGGGGAAAATAATTACAATACCTTTTTGAATAATTGAAAAAAAAAGGATTGCAATCAAACTTGTTCATGGAAACCGTCCTTGAATAAGAAAGATTGTGCATTGCACATAAAGTGTTTGAAAATAATTTTTGGGAATAATTTTGTTCTCTTAGAATGTATAAAAAATCAATATTCATAGAATGAAAATTCTGGAGAAACATTTTCTCAAATACAACTGATAGGATTGAAACCTAACATCATCAATACTATTTCTTTTTGCAAGGATTTATAGAGAATCCAAGTGAAATAAAAATAAAAAATAAATTTGGAGGACTATTCACCTCAATGTTAGAAAAACATTTGCTAAAATATAACTCACAGGATTGGAACCTGGCATCATTAATGTTATTTCTTTTGGAAAGTATTGGTAGAGAATCCAACCTCAATGCTAGAACAACATTTTATCAAATAGAAGTGACGAGATTGAAAACTGACATCATCAATTCTATGCAAAGGGTTTCTAGAGAATCCAAGTGAAATACCAAGAAGAAATAACATTTCAAGACTAGAAGCTACCACTATTCACCTCAATATCAAGATATTTAAATAAAAATATTTGTTAGGATTTTAAACATGTTTATTTTTCTTCCACATAGGATAACATGTCTTTGAAGGATAGAACCATGGTGGTGGGGGAATTAAACCTGCTAGATACCACTAGAGTTATCGTCCACAAAATACCAAAAATTATTATACCATTAGTATAACCATAAATTCATATGTGACCAACATGAACAACCCAGATTAAAAAAAAATAGCATACATATCAATAACTGAAAAGTATTCTCTTGGGTTTTATTAAGGCTCAATCCAACAACTTCAAATTGTGTTGTCTTTGTTACTTTTCATGTTACCAACTAGTTTTCTCCTAGCCACACCCAGGAAACATTTCTATCACTGTGACGTTTGGTGTGAGCTCTAGCCAACTGTTGCAAAATTTATACCCATTCATAACATAGATATTATTATTTTTAGTTTCCCTCTAGAACATATTATTTTTGGTTTATTTCTCTACCTTACCGATTACCCCCAAAACCGTGGTTTTCCCCTCTATGTATAAGCTTAATTAGACTAAATAACTCAACCCTCCTACAAAACTACACAATTTCCCCCTATTTTTGTATTATTGGATCTTCATTCTTCATTACCTCCCCTATTTGTTATTCCCTTATTTTTCTTTAATTGTTATGATTTCCTTAAATAAAAATTCATATATTTTAATATAATAATAACACTTTGTAAGAGCCTCTTTGAATTGGTTATAAATTTATGAATTAATTCAATTAGGGCTATATTTTCATTTGGAAGGATTAGTTTCCAAGGAGAAGGGTCATCAATGAGGAATTAAGATTATCTCTCTTTACTACACACCCATGATCACATACATTTTTCAAAGAGGGATTATGTGTTTATGTTGAGACTCCATTCCTTTATTAGTATTACATTAGTTGGAGTGTACTTGCTATTAAGGTAAGAAAGACACACTTAAATATAGTTGAAGATTGTAATACTATAGAAACACATATATTAGATTTATTCCATAATAAATATAAGGTTTCCTAATAGAAGAAAAATAAAAAACCATATGAAGAATGAGATCTCAAGAAAATACACAAGACATAATGGTAATCATTCCATACTCACTTTTGTAATATACTTGTGCTAAAATTTCATGTAATAAAAGTTAATAAAGCCAAAAATAAGATCATGGTTAAGGGACACTTATTCCAATTTGAATGTTGGGAAAAGATATCCTAGTGGGCATCACTTTATGGCCAAGGGGAAATTGGAAAAGGCAATGGCTAAGGCATTAAAAATGAAAAAGGGTATTTTGGCACATTGTATTTATAAAAACAAAGGAAACTAGGAGAAAAGGAAGGTAAAAGGTCACAGGTTGCATGTGAGGAGAAAATTGAATGAAAAAAATGGAAAATTGAAGAAATTAGAGGCATGAATGATGAAAAGACCTCAAAGAATATTAGTATCCTTTTTTCAGTTCATTTTCAGAGTTATACTCACAGATGAGAAGAGAACCAAGAGGAGAAAGTGATCAAGAAAACAAAGAAAGGAAAAGAAAGCAAAGGAAGGACAAGGAAAGGAAAGGAAATAAAAGATAAAGAAAGGAAGAGAATGAATACTTGTAGGTACGGATTGCATGTATGATTTCCTAGATGCTTTTGATATGCATGGTATGTGCATGTTGGTATTTGGTTCTTTTTTTTATCAGTGGCATGGTCTTTTCATGTTTTCACAATGGTTTTCAACCTTTCATTTTGCTTTTCTAGATATCCATGGTGTGATGGCAGTATTCCCACTTTTGAGCTTTGGAATTGCCAGACAGTTTCAGAATCCAAGGCTAAGGTGGTCTCAGAAACATTCCCAAAGGCCTCTGAATCCCTTGAGTAGTTTTGGAGGGATACATGGTAAATCCTGAGGGTAGTGTATTGGTAAGGGCCTAGTGATCTAGTGTGTATTGCAGTAGATCCTAGACACAAGGAGATGAAAAATTCCTCAAGGATAGTGATGAGATTTGGAGGCATTCCAAGGTCAATTTGGTTTTGTGATCTCGATGTTGTTTTAGGTGAGATAATGATATGGTGAGGGTGGAAGTGGTTTAAAACCTTGATTCCCTTGATTGTTTTTGGATTGTTTTATCCATGAGATCCCACATTCATGCTTGCATATAGTATGGGGGTGATTGAATGAAAGAAATATTTGGCTCAGTCATGTCTACGGTCGAGTCGTATGTGGAAGTCCCAAGCTTGGTTTTTCATTGCCTATTTTTAATGAAAGCTAAGCTTTATTGCTTTTGTACTTATATTTATGTGCCTTTAATGATTTTGATCTTATGGTTCTTTTTATAGTTATATGTTGGTTATAAGCATGGTTATGTGACTGGTTCTATTCATGGTTCATGCCATGTTTTTACTTGTAATTGAAAGAGTAATGGATGCAAGACCTAATAAATGTTAAGACAACTAATGGGAGAGGATGGTGATCCTTTTTGACAAGCTTCATATGAATTTTTAGTCCCTTATGTTAAGTCTTGTATTCATGACCTGTATATTGCATTGTTTCCAAGTGTTTGACACAATCTCAGTCTCGGTTGGGGATGATCAGGCCCAGTCTTGGTGTTATTTTTTTTTTTATAATCATTTTAATTGTGTAATTTTTGAATTCTGGAAGTTGTAGGGATTTATGGGCAGAGGTCTAGCCCTAGCCCTATAATCTAGCCTTAAAATCTGCAATCACTGGTGCAAAACTGAATGAAAAATTCCACAATAGCATTGATGTAGGCCTATGGGAGTGACTTGGAGATTCCAGTCGCATTGACGCCTTGGAAAGGGACACACTATGGGTAAAAATCATGGAAAATTCATGTTGGCTCAGGGGATGTATACCTAGAGGGGTTTGGTTACTCCTCGAGGATCCTCTGGCACTTGAGGGAGGTCAGTAAGCTCTTTTTTTCGACTACATTTCCTTGAGGTCATTTAGGAGGTTGATTATGGTCATAACTTACCCTCATCTCATGTTTGTACTGGGTAAGTCGGTGAAAGTGGGTAGATGTGAGGGGAGTTGTGCATTAAAATTTTTTTCATAATGGATAAGGAAATGGCCTTAGGGAGATATACCACAATGAATGAAATTGAGGTAATGGGCCTTCCTCCTGAGGATGGTCCTTTTGTTCCCTTGAATCTTCTCCTCTCTCTAAACCAATAAGGGAGGGAAGCTTCTCCAATGGAAGAAGCTAAACTCATAGATGGAGGCTATGCTTGAAAAATAATGGGTTCTCAAAGAATATGGAGCTTTAATAACACTTAGGAAACATCTCTCTACCCTTTCTATCTTTATTGAAATGCTGTACAGTATCCTCTTCTTATAGTAATAGTTCATGCTCCAAAACAACTATTTCACAATGTGAATGAACCAATTTTGAATATTGGTTCAACATGTGTGAGGAGCTTTGGTCCTCCCCTAGAGTCACCACTAATGGAAATGGAGCTCTCACCCATGCAATTTGCAACCTTCATAGTACATATACCACAAATCATTCATTAAATGAGGTAGACTTGTGTGAAATTTCACCTTTTGAGAATCCACATGACTATCAAAGAAAAAGTGGCATGAATTTATCCAAATGAGTCATAAACATAATCTAACAACATTATTTCAATGAAATTTATGATGGTCAAACAACTCTATTTTTGGAGGACTTTTGGAAAAAGTTACCAAATCTTCAGAACTAGCAAGTGTGAAATAGTTTTAAATTCAATATGATGGTCCAAGGTCAAATCAAAGCTGCAGATTATTGGAATAGTTCTAACACCCCCAATTTATGGAGATTAATATCGTGGAAACATTTAGGGGCTAATATTCATAGGTGGGCTAATTTTCCATGGTTTTTCCAAAAAAAATATTCGCCAATTACCATTTTTTCTAAAAATAATTCTCCCAACTTTTATAATATAAAATTAATTTATCTTAAATATTGACAAAATTATATAGAGAGTATATATAAAAAAATTATAAATTTGAATGTTTTTACAAAGATATCACCAAATATTTTATAATTTTCATATTATAGACTAGCATGATTCGATGAGGTTTCTAAACTTTAAGATAAATTTCCATCCTTAAAATTTTCTCTGGAGAGAATGGTTGTTGCCAAAGCAATGGCATCCTAAATTGAATGAGGAAATATGAACCTCATTCAAGAAATAACTCAAAGAGCATGACATATCAATCTCCAATTTGGAAAAAAAACTAAGGTGGTGATACAATTCTAGAGGCACCTTCTCCTTTAGGGAAGCATATAGTTTAGAGGATGGTTTGCAAAATATTCCTAAATTGGACATTTAGAGAAGAATTTGGAAAAAAAACCTGTGGAAAAAATTCTCCATATTTTTACGGCTTCTCTTCCAAATGAAAACTTTGACCTAGGACAATTTACAAAGGCTTAATTATTCTAGTCCCACCTTATGCTGACGATGCCATCTCTTATTAGAAAACATGGAACAATTATTCAATTTATACCCATGCGCCAACCATCTTAGGGAAACTTTGGAAATAATTATGCATATAGATCAAGACACATTAAGAATCCCCAAACTATTGATAATTAGAGATCACAGATTTTCCATAATTCCATTTAAAACAAAATTTGGATCCTCTTGCCAGGATTTCTTATTTGGTCCATATGTAAAGAAAGGAACCACCACATTTTAAAAAATCTCTCCCCTTCCCCAAGAAAATATCTAGTTTCTCATCCTAAAAAATATTTAGGAATTGATAGCCACATAGACTTGGTTTTACCAAGACTAGTAGGCTTTGAGAGATGAAACCTACATCCTTCATGATTGGAACTTTCACCCTAGAATACATTCCATGTCAACCTCTCCATGTTTCCCCTATCTCTACCCATGTTTATGGATTCCCCCCCCCCTATTAACTTTCTCAAGCTAAACTTTGATCGAGCCTTAAAAGGAAACCCAAGACAAGAAAGGTATGTTTGAGTCTTTATGGACCATTCAGGTGATCCTCTATATATCTATTTAAGCGCCCATGGGGCAGAAAAATGAAGATGAAATTGAACTAAAAGAATTAGAAGAATGAATTTTATTTTTGCAAGCCAAAGGCTACACCGAAGTGTTGGTGGAAGGAAACTCTCAACTAGTCATCAATATGGTTCTTAAATTTCTTAATGGAACCCATCCAAACAAGGCACCTTGTAGCTAGCATCTTGAAATAATTTTGAGCTAAGTTTCCACTCTCCTTACCTCCATCCCAATTATCATACCTACTCACGTACATAGGATAGGAAAAAAAGGGTTAACAACTAGCTAATGATGGAAGAAAAAAATAAATGACTATATTTTCAACACATTGGCATTCCTTTTTGAACTCTCCCTTAAAACAAGAGTGTTAGAATATAGTCTAATAGGATTCAAAATCTCTAGATGGGGTGTTTATGAAGAGACAAGTACGAAGGTGCATTTCCACCACCCCAATAGACAACATGTCAATGGGATGTGGTAGCACACCTGAATCAAGACTTTAACTCCTATTCATATTATGGGTGCAAACCTATATGCAGTTTGACTACTCAGCAGAGGAGACAATTAATTCTTGTAAGGTGATGTTGATGATGATGGTGGATGGAAGTACATACATATTTAGGAAATTAATGTGGAATTTTATGAAGCTACAAGAACATTTTATCAGTTTTTTTTCCCACGAGTGTAAGGCTTAATTAGAAGTGACAAGTGGGCATGTCATTTGAGATTAAAAACTTGTCATGATGAATCATTACATTCCTATGTAAGAGACTTAAATCTGTTGCTTTAACTTGTGAATGAGAGTTGTGTGGCATGATATGGAGATCAATAATTATTCAGGAATGTAAAAAAATGCATAAATACAAATAAATGTAGAGATGCATCAGAAATAAGACTTAATTTCATTAATATCACATAATTGAAATATTCTTATAGACAAAATGAAAATACACTAGCTAGGGCGTTGGTAGCTTATCTCTGAAAAGAGATGTGGAGGCTACATGCCTCTTAACTATGTTACAATGAGGATCGAAGGACTATTTATTGTTGATAAAAAATGGAAAGCCCTAAACATCCAAAACCTAAACCTAGGAGATGAAACACCAAACCATGTGCCCCGTTGGGGTAAATTGGTACATCAATTTCCCGAGGTCGTAAATTTGGCATACGATATTTGTTTGACGCACATAGTACCCCATTAGAAATATATATCCAAGGACTAAAAACGATCACATTGAATGTTGAGTTAATGAATCAAATCATATAAATGTGTTTTTCAAAAAAAATATATCGTTTAGGGCCTCAAAACAGCTCCTGAAGTTCAGGGCCTGAAAAACTGCCAAAAATATTAAATTGTGATACAATTAAGGAAATTGAAAAACTGAAAGAAACAATTGTGGGGGTCTATGTCGAATAGGAATATGGCCACCAATATCCACCTAGATCATTCCTCCCCCCTTAGGAAGAAATGATCCCTATTGCGTTGAGTTCTTCCATGAGATGAGGAAACTTCTACTGAACTTCGTCTGTGGTGAGCCACTTGCCATAGTGAAGGATTTTTCCTACTTTGAAAACTCAATATAGTTGTAACCTTTGATGGCAGGTGTTTTTGATCTATGTTCCCATGATCTGATCATTTTTGTCTTCTTTCATGCAATATGAGTTTAACTCTGTTGGTGTGAGTTTTTCTTCCATGTCGGATGTGTCTAGTAGAGGTGGAAAGTAGGGCAGAATGTGGTCCACATTGAACACTGGGTTCAGACCAAGGAATGGTCGAATACTGAGCTTGAAGGAATTGTCCCCTATAGCCTTAGTGATGGTGTATGTACCATATTGGAATAGGAAAACCTTGCTTTGGTGTCCAAAGAGGCACTCATTCTGCAAATGTAGCCACACTTTGTCGCCCACCTAGAAGATGTGCGGCACCCTATGTTGATAATTTATCTGATTGTACTTAGCACTAGCTTTGTCCAATATGTCATGAACCTGTTGGTGTATGTGCTGAATGTGCTCAATAAAGTTGTCTTCCTTTTCAACTTTAGACTGGACATGAGCCGAATCGGTCTAAGTAGCTGGAAATGGTATGGCTATGTCAATGGGACATAGTGGCTCGAATTCGAAGCCCACCTGAAAGGGGATGTGGCTATTTGAGTTGTAGAGAGCCCAGTTATAGACATATTTTACATAGGGGAGGCTATCATCCCATATGCATAGATGCTTTGAGTTGTACATGCGCATAGTGTGTACGATCATCCTGTTGACGACCCTTGTCTGGCCATTTGTTTGGGGATGAAAATTTGAGGACTTGGGGATCTTGGTGTCCATTATTGATCAAAGTTTGGACCAAAATTTAATAAGGAAGCTTTTGTCCTGATATGAGATTATAGACTATTGGATCCGAAAGTGTACCCACACTCGTTCAAAGAAGATTTTAGCAATGGCTTCTGTTATGATATTATTCTTGCAGGCTGACATAATGACCATCTTTGAGAATATATCGACAACCATGAAAACAAAGTTGTTTCCATGCTTAGTAGAAGGAAGGTGCAACTTGTAATCCATGGAGATGGATTCCCAAGGTCGACTTGTTGTAGGAAGAAGAGTATATATGCCTTGATTCTTGATGGTCAGTTTGGAAATGGCGTAGGAAGTGCATTATCTAATGTAATTCCTGACATCCTGTTGAAGGTTTGACCAATAGAAATAATTATGTAGTACTGCCATTGTTGTCTCGACCCGAAATTCCCAGTGACCTGACTGTAGTGCAATTCCCAAACCCTCATGGAACCCTCACTTGAAGGAACATAAAGGTGTCCCAGGTGACATAAAAATGTAATGCTTCCATTTTTGGCAAGCCTGCACAATGGAATACATCTCTTTGTTATAAGTAGGATACTTTCAGACGGTGTCAGACAATGTCTCACTGTGATATCCCACTGGATGCCCCTGATGAGTGAGAACTTCCCCAATAGCATAGTGAGAGGCATATGTCCTGATATGAAATGATTATTGCAAGTATGGTAATGTGAGCACTCGGGCAGAGAAGAGGAAATTTTTCAACTCTATGAACACCTTCTGTTGAGATTCAGACCAAAAGATTTTTTCTTTTGCTCCTCCCTTGGTGACTTGACTCAAGGGCCAAGTGATATGAGACCGAGAAAGTTGCAAAGCTCTATTAGACTGGTTGGGTTTGGCCAATCCCGAATGACTTGGATCTTTTCTGGATCCACATGCACTCCCTGCTCATCAATAATGTATCCCAGATGCTGAACCTGGGTCATGCCAAATGTGCACTTCTCCAAATTGGCAAACAACTTGTGTTGTCATAGTGTTTGAAGGAACTGTTGGATGTGGTGGAGGTGCTCTTCCCAAGTCTAGCTAAAGATCGGGTTCTGATCTAAGTACACTACTACAAATGAGTTGGTGAGTGTCCAAAAGATGTCGTCCATCAACCTCATGAAGGTTGCATGAGCATTCGTCAACTCAAAAGGCATGACCAACCATTCGAAAATGCCTCCTTGGCTTTGAAGGTAGTCTTTTACACATCAAAGGGCTCAATTGGTACCTAGTGATCCCCAGAATTTAATTGATCTTGCTAAAATATTCCGCCCCCCTTAGGTTGGTCCAAAAGGTCATAAATCCATGGGATCGAGTACCTATTCCAGACGTTGATCTTGATCAGTTCCCAATAGTTAATACAGAGTCTCCAAGTCCCATCCTTATTTTGCACCAAGACAATTGGGTTCCTATAGGGCGATAAACTCAACCGGATGTGACTTTTCTACAACATATTCCAATATCTTGATTTCTCCGTTGTCCATAACATAGCGCCTATAGATTGGTCCATTGGGAAGTGACACAAATGGGGTTGGCTCGATGAGTTTCTTGACCTAACAGTGCAGAGGCACCCCTATGGGTGACGTGAATATGTCTCCATACTCCTCCACGGCCTTGTCCATTTGTTGTTGTCTTGTGTAGGATCCCTATCTGGAGGTTGTGGCCACAGTCTTCTTCTTGCCCTGAGGGAATATTATCAGGAAAAAAAATTTCCCAGCTTTTCAAATGAGCTTACTGCATTGTTTTTTACTAACCAAAGAGATGGCGGTAAGCAGTGCTACCTCTGGTATCATGTACAAATTATTGCCCAAAGTAACAATAACAACACGAGGTCAGGACTCATACACAACATGTCAGTTCCACAAGTATGGTTGACCTAATAATACATCACAATCATCAAGAGGATAAATGTCACATAATATCTCATCTATAAAGTGCTTGATGTTGTAGGGAAGGCGACACTGCTGGCTGAAGCAGAGATCCCATCCTTGGTAAAGCCACCCAATGTTCTACGATTATGGGTGTGATTTGGTCAAAAATCCTAGCCACTTCACAACCCCTATTAAAATGAGTTTCTTTTGTTTCCCGATGACAAAAATGAACTATAGTAAGGAACCCTTTACCCACATCTAGGAATGGAAGAGGTGCTCCCCCTCCTCTCAATCTTGTGGTTCCTCCTTCTAGATATTCGCGGTGGAAATTGCAGTGTTTGGCACTGCATCGATAATATACTTCCCTTTTTTCATTTTTCTTGTCGGTTTCTAATGCAGAGTTGGAGCATGCATCAGATTTAGAAGCCTTCAGCTCGACCATCAGTGACTGCTTGTCCCGACACTCACTTGTGTTGTGAGTGGAGCTCTTATGGAACTCACACCACTTTCATGTGTCCTTATTTGGATTGGTAGTGTTTTTATTTGCTTGTGGCTTTGGCGAGTTATCTTGGGCCACCCTGCCTTGGATTTTTCCTTTGTTTTGCAGTTTGGGGGCACATTTCCCTTGATTCTGATTCATAGATCCAAAGTCTTGCTTCTTCCATTTGAATTTATGCTCAATCTTGACAGCATACCAGTATGTTGCACCAAGCAAGGAGTTGTCGAGGAACTCCATTTCCTCTTGAATGTATCTATGAAGACAATTGTGGTACTTTAGCACCACATGTTTCTCCAAATCTTTGATACCCAATTTTGTGCGCAGTGCATGGAACATATTCGTCGTCTCTTGCACATCTTGATCCCTATGTTGTCGAAGCATATTCCATTACATTTTGTTGTCCTCATAGCTCCCCATGGGATAATATTTTTCCTTGATGGTGTCTCGAAAAGAGTCCCAAGTCGGTGTGGCTGAAAACAGAGAGGATTCCCTCTCGTCCTTTTTCTCATAGTAGGTTTCCCACTGGTTCTTGACATGGGGGGTGGCTGAAAAGAGACAGGGTTCCCTCTCGTCCTTTTTCACACAGTAGGTTTCTCACCAATCCTTGACATGGGGGGTGGCTTTGAGGAGTGAAAAAGTAATATTTTCCTAGTTGGAAAAGTCATGAACCGATAAATAACCTTCTAATAAATTCAACCATCTCTCTATGACATCTGCATCTATTTGGCCCTCAAATATCAGAATGTCTAAGTTTACTTGTACCTTAAAAGGAGTTGTGCCTACAGAGTGGTTGTTGGATGTAGATGCACTGTTGGTGGGTAGTCGTTGAAGGATCTGGGAAAACTTATCCATCATCATGTCCCTTTGTTTCTCGAGGGCCACCTTGAGCAAAATTTTCATAGGATCTCCTTCTCCCTCATATTTCTTTTCATCCACCATGGGCAGTCATTGGGGTTAGCAAGGCTGATCTTGCAAAGCTTCAACCAGATCGAGCCCTAACTCCTTATGCCCCGACCTTGATGGGGACATGAAAATAAGGATCAAGAAATAGTAAACCACTCTAATACCATTGATCCATACTTGTGTAGGAACGTAATAAAATATAGAAATACACATAAACGCGTAGATTCACTAGAAATTAGACTTCATTTCATCAAGATCACATACTAAAATATGCTTACAGACAGAATGGAAATAAACTAGCTAGGGAACTAGTAGCTTATCTCTAAGATGAGATGTGGTGGATATAGGCCTCTGAATTGTGTTACAATGAGGCTCGAAGGCCTACTTATTATTAGGAAACAATGGAAAACCCTAAACATCTAAAAACCCAACCCTGAGAGATGAAACGCCAAACTATGGGCCCCGTTGGGGTAAATTCATAATTCAATTTCCTGGGCTTGTAAGTTTGGTATGCGATCTTCGTTTGATGCACATGATAACATCAAATTTCAAGTTGAAGACTCTCCTTTTCCTTATGTGTTTTTCAAAAAAAAACATTGTTTAGGGCCTCAAAATGGCTCCGAAAGTTCAGGAACCAAAATAATGCCAAAAATAGTAAATTATGCTACAATTAAGGAAACTGAAAAAAATGAAAGAAAAGACGGTGGGGGTCCAGGTGGAATAGGAAGGTGGCCACCAATATCCACCTGGATCATATGGCTAGGTGTCGGCTTGTTCTTATCCTCTATATTGTGAATGTTGTCATGCTTCTTCCCTTGGTCTATTATTCAATGGGTGCATCAAATAAGGCCAAGGTTTCCTCCTAGGGAATATGAAATTAGATTATACTCAACAAATTTTTTTCCTTAGCTTCTTTAGATGCCTCTGCAATCACTCATCCTTGTAAGTAGCCTCAAGCTCTTTGGTTTTCTTCGATGTTCAAAATTCTATCTATAACCCATGTTATTATTTCTCTTCTTATCCTCCTTTCTATAGCTATAAATACACCACCATACATCAACAACTCAAGGTGTTATTTGCATCCTATCATGTTTCTTTTCTTTGCATGTTATTCAAGGGTTCATTCATAGACATCATGGTTTCCTCATGGGGTTCATGCCATTTGAGTTAGCTAATCCATTCCTTTTCCTTTACTCCCCTTCAAGGTTACACTTTCACTTAGCCTTTTGCATTGGTTTCAATACCTTGAGTCTCTTGGTTATTTATATTTTCCTCTCTACTGTGGATTCTCAAAGGCTCTGCAACTTTTAGAAACTTGGCTCCTTTGTAGCATCATCCCCCTCTCTAGGAAGTCACCTCCAAGAATTAATAGCTTAAGGTGGAAATTAGTAGGTTTTCTTGATGAGTTCTTCCATTTTCAAGCTAACATGCCCCATCAAGGAGCCAAGGCTCAACGAAGTGGGGCTTATTACTAGGAAGGTGGTCGTTTATGGACACAGATATAGGTTGAGAGCTCAACATCCAAGTATTATTATCTCACCTCGCAACCGGTCCAGTAGGAAATATCTCAGGTAGAATGGGAAATAGATGAGGAAAGTTACGCTCTCAATATTATATAAGTTTTGGTTGGGGGGGGGGGGCGGGGGGGAAATCGAGCCCCAAATGCATGGAATATTAGGGGCTAATATAACCAATACATGTAAACTATGGATATCTATTGGCATTTGAAATTTCTTCTAGGAAGATTTTTGTTGGCATGAATAAAGCCAAGGGGGACATCCTCATAACCTCAAATGAGATGTAGAAGCACATGATTTTAATGCGTCAAAGGATAATATGTTTAGAGAAGCAACTAGGCATCCCTCTTGATCCTAGGTGCCCCCCAAGCATCAACAAGGAGCCCATTCTAGTCGAAACCATTGATTTTGACAATTCTAATTGAATGTTTTATAGTAACACTATTTTTTCTACTTCTATGTTAAAGATTTATAAATTTTTTATCAAAAGTGTCCCTCAATATTGAGTAAATAAGCATATATTTTTTGTTTTTTTAGCCTTTGATTAGAAACACTTCCTCTAGATTAATAAAACAAATATTTTTTTTATTTTTATTTTATTTTTTATATCCAATCTAGTTTCACTAGTAACAAACTAGAACAAACTTCCAAAAACACACATGCATATCTCTACTTTTAAAAAAATAGCAAATTTACGAAGGAAAAAAATATATATATACAACTTAGTTAAATATACTCTCTACCCTTAATGTTAATGGTACAACTTGCAAAACCACATATCCTTAGAAATTAACATTATACAAAATTTTACACTTTATTTAACAACTTTAATTCTTAATTTGTAAACCAAAAATGCCTTTTCATTATGTAGATTCTTAATCCTATCCATTACTTGATTGGAATCCTTTCCCATCGATGAGCATAAGAAATCATGTACCTATTTTGCATGACCTATGAAGATGGGATTTTCGGATTTTCAACTCTTCTTATTTTAAATATAATATCTCTGCTTTTAATTCAATTCAAATGAAATTTTTTAATATCATTTCTCTCTGAATTAAAAATTAATTTGATTAATTTTTAAATAAACGAATCAGATAATAGTTATTAATTTTTAAATAAACGAACCAGATAATATTTATGATTGTTGTTTCTAAATGACATATTTATCTCTTTATATTTAAATATCTGTAACCGGAATGGTTCTTAGCATTTTAGAAAGATATTTTCTTTGTTCTTACATGTTTGAGTGGTTATGAATGGGAATTAAAGGTCTCTAATTAGTTGAAAATGATTGAGAATTTTTTTTTTTTAAATAGAAATTTTAATTTAAAAAAATAAAGTTTGGGAATAAATTTTCAATATAAGAAAGATGAAATTAAATTTCTAATTTTGATATTAATAAATAATAAAAAAAAAATTGTTAAGTTTTAAGCTTTTTATCACTAGTAATTCTTTGCCATACATCGTGACTCGTATTGAGCTCGAGGCTTATTTTAAAGGGGAGAAAGGGGATGGAGTTGTTGGTTTTAGCATCTTATATGGTGAAGGATGTTGGAATTTTATGGTTCTAACGGTTGCTAAATGGGTGTCCCCTGGTGGAAAACTTCTTGTGGCCATTGAGGGCGAGCAAGGGCTTAATCCCACAAAATTTTCTCTCGTCTAGGCTTTTCTTGTGTTTACCAACAAGCTACATAGGTTGATAAGGGGCCTTATGATCTGTATTAGTGGCAGTAGTTGCACTTGTTTAGGGTAGTTATGGCTAGAAAATCCAATAGGGCCAAGGTTTGAATACCCTATTTTTTTAGTTCTCGCATCGACCGTTTGCATTAGTGTATTGGAGGGTTGTTTTGTGGAGAATTTTCAAACTATGGAATGAATGAACATGCTTAAACATGGACACTCCTCTTGTTCTCACTGTAAAGATCCAAATGAAATCCTGGAAGAGGAGAAACAAGAACGATTTCATACATTTATTAACAAATTTAATGGGAGGCCCTCCTTTTGTTTTAGATCAGGGTTTCAAATTCAATGGAAAACCTAAAGTGGTGCATTAAAACTAGGTTATGTATCCCTGCTTATTGTCAGTTATTTCTTTATAAATGGAAATTGCTTCAGGATTCTTTCCTGATGAGGTACTACCATATGTTAAGGAACTCCATCATCATTTTGGTCTTGAGGTTGCATGTAGGTTGAGACCCCAAAAACCCACGAGATCTAACTCCTACAAGGATGCAACCCAAGGAAAGGAATCTACTCAAGTAGAGAAGCCTCAATACATGCACGGGCCCTATAATATAGAGAAAATGAAACATGAACTTACCATGGAGGTTAATATCCGAGAGGTAGATTATTTTTTTTAGCCCTTCAATCCAAAGTTGTTATTTTTCATTACAATAGTTTATATCTTAAATCATATGCTTTACATTAGTGGGTCTTCACAACATATACCCCCAATAACAATATCTATTTTTGTTCCAAATGATTTTTTTTTTCCAATTTGAAACTCAGGAAGGCCTGAAGAAATTTTTTAATGATGGAACTTGGTTCTAGGGAACTTGGCTCTAAAAAATGCAAGTATGGGTAAGATTACCAAAGTTTTCCCTCCCTTTCTGATACCATGAGGTTCTATAAGAGATTATAAACACCTTTGGAAAATTTAAAAAGATGGAACTTGAAATAACATAAAAAGGTATATTTATACCTGCTATAATATGTGTATAAACAAACCTAAACAAAGGCCTACTTGACAACATATAACTGAAACAAAAAATGTACAGTAGAACCAAGTTTTAGATTATGAGATACATCATTTGGATGTTGAACATGTTTCCAAGTAGGATATTTGCATAACTTATGTCCATAGGAAAAAAAACACCCCAAAAAAGAAAAAGGGGTGCGATCATAACCAAAAGGATGAGGCCTTTCAATCCTTACTTCTTAGAAGCGGAAGTTGAAGAAATCCTAGTGAACCATCCAAACCAAGTAGAAGAGTATGAAAATGTCTAAAATGGAACAAAATCCAAAATGTAGAATGAAATCGAAGCACGAGAGATTCGGGAATTAGAGCAATACAAAAATGAAGAACATATAGAATATGGGATGGGGGGCACAAAGAGAACACATGTTTCACAAATCTCATGCTTAGACAAAGAATCCCAGCTGATGACATTTGGAGGTGATTTGGACATGTTTCCAGTTGATCTATCCTCAAGGGGAAAGTGTAGAAAAAGAAAGGAGAGAAAGGGAAGTTAAATGATTATTATCACACATAAATTTCAAGCTTCAATTTTCATTTTTTTCCAGCTTTCTCTCTTTAGCTCATATGTTGAAAGTCTTATATTATGAAATTATTTTAGCATATGCATAATGGAATTTTTTTCTTTGTTTTGCGATGAATAAAATTACGGGTCTTTTCCCTTTTAAAAAAAAATAACAATTTTAAATATTATTAAATTAAAATGTAAATATTTTTAAAAATCTATTAAATTATTACTATTTATTTTTAAAGGAGTGGGTAGTGATTTTATGTTATAATAAAAATATGGATTTTAGGCGAGAACACTTGGAAAACTCACCCTATTCCACTATAACATTATTTTCACCAGTCTAAAATATAGAAATTCTATGCTTATGACAACTTTTACCATCTATTCTAAATAGATGCATACCATAAACCTTATAGAAAAATCTTAAAAATAACTTATATTTGATAAACATCACAAGTCATATCATAACAAATTATTCCAAAATTGATAACCACACCTTAGTAGCTTCCTCCTACAATTTGATGTCAGTGTCCTTGGGATATTTCTCTCAATATGTCACTCTTGTGATCCTTTTACTGACCATTTCCTCACTAGTGTTTGAGTCTTCTCGGATTCTCTTTTCCTCCTTGCTAATATTAGCTTCCTCCACCTTTTCCAATCTAATGTCCATAACTTCTAGTTGGGTCTCAAGTGCAACTTTTAGTTTCTCAAACTTTCTTTGAATACATTCATATTGTTTGTCGAATATTTCCAAGTGTTTCCATCTTTCCTTTTCTTCCAGGTCTCTTCTCTACCTTATGGCATTCAACATACTCTCCACTAGCTCCAATAAATTTCCCAAGACTACATTAATATTTTCCTACTCCTTCTCAAGAGGTGTTAACACATTCTTCCATTGAAGCTCCTTAAGGATGTCTCATATCATTACCACCAACTCTAATACTTCTATGGATGTCTCTAAGGAATACTAGATTGTATTGCAACTTATGATGTAAGGGAACAATGCTTCTTAGTGATTCTCAGATAAGTATGAGACCCATATGTTAAAATATGTTGTTTATACCTGTAGATGTAATGTTTGTGACATGTTTGATGAAATTCCTGTCATGTCTAGGAGGGTTCCAAATGAGTTCCTGATGATGTGATTTCTTCTGTACCTTTTTTTTAATGTTTTTTATCATCTCCTACAGTTTCATGAAGTTTTGGGAAGTGACCTTGGCTCTAGGGCTAAAAATGTGGCAAAAATCCTAGAGTTGCAGGTACATAACTGACCAAATCAGGCCCTGGACGCTACCTTGCCTTGGCATGCCTATGGTTATAGCCTTCTAGCCATTTCCTTTCCCTAGCATGCCTACATCCATGGTTCAAATTAGTGAAAATGTCAGTTTCCCACAGGGTTCAGGGACCTGGAAGGTTGGGTTACCTCCTAGGGATTTTTTTTATGTTTTGTAAGGTGTGTTTGTCATGTTTCCATCGGTTCCACTTCTTAAGGTAATATAGGAGTTTGAATCTCATATTAGTATCCTCTCTTTGCATTGTTACCTAGGTTGGTCGTTTATTTGGGTAGATGTGGGAAGAGGGTGTTACAAAGTGGTATCAGAGAATGGTTCAAATATCAGACTAGATGGGTAGTGTGTTGATCATGCGTTATGTTTATTTCTTATGTGTTTTTCATACCTATGGTGTATGTTTTTGTTGCATCTATGTTTTTTTGGCCATGGTGGCAATGGTGTCACCATGGAAGTGCTTATGGTGTCATTATCAACATGTGGTCATGTTTGTATGACTGATTATGTGTTGTTCATGTCTGTGTTTTGCACATGCACATTAGCCTACATATTTTTACATGTATATGCATTGCTACTGTATGATAGGTCACATGTTGTTCATGCTTGTCTAATATTCGTGGATGCTTGCTTTAGTAATGTCATATGTTGAACATGAATTGGTCATTCATACTAGGTTACATGTTACTTATGTTGGTGTATGGTTCGTGCTTGTGATGGTGTGGTCAAGTTTCATTGGTATGGTTATGCATTAGTTCAAGTTGTGTACTTGCTATGGTTATACATCTATCGCTCGACTCCAACTAGAATCATGATTATGCACTAGTATACCATGTTTTATGAATTTATATGCTATCATGATTTCATATATATATGTATTATATTGATTGGTTGATCTTGTAGGAAGTATCCTCCCCAAATTACACTAAGGTACATTTGTTTAATGTTATTTGATTTAGCTGACATGTTATTCTTTGTAGGGGGGAGATAAACATGGATAGAAATATGGTAGACTACAAGGACTCTCCCTATGAGTCATATTAGAAACATGGTGGGCACTCTTCCGATTTGGAGGACAAATTGAGAAGCCTAAAGGAATAAATAAGGAGTTGTAAGATAGACAATGAAGAAATCATAGAGGTAAAAGAGAAACAAGTAGAGGTAAATGCAATAATTATTTAGTGCTTGTTGGAGTTACAGCAGTAAGGGACACTTTAGATCAGCCATGGACAGGATATAACTAATGGGGCATATGGTAGCATGTCTCTTGGTAGACACCAGTCAGATACATCTGACACAATGAGAGATGGCAGGTTGTTGGACACTCTGGATAAGAGGAGTGATGAGCATAGGTACCATTCTAGTTCTGGTTCAAATATACATCATTATCATCATCGGTACCACCCTTACAGGAAGAGTGACAGGGGATACTTTTCAAATGAATTTAGGAAGCCAAACCAGCTAATTTTGATGGATACTTAAACAAACCAAAAGATACCGAGGCTTGGATACTTTGAGTTGCATGAGTACAAATAACATGAAGGCCATAATTTCTATCTTTAGCTTGGAAGGTAAAGAATACATATGGTGGGAGATGTGAAGCTGGTTAGAGACATCAAAATTAAATATTTGAGTTGGCATGGGTTCAAGAGGATTTTCAGGAATAAGTAATTGTCAGAGAGGTACTATGATAGTAAGGCTAAAGAAATTTATGAGGTAAAGATGGAACAATGACAAATGAAGAGTACATAGTCAGGTTCCTAGAGCAACTAAGGTATGTTCCATATATTAAGGATGAGAAGGATACATTTTAGTGATTTATTAGTGGTTTTCCATTAGCATTTAGATAATGGATTGAGTATGATGAGACTTGGTCACTTGAGGAAGTCACCGGGAAGCTAAATCATTGTTATGAACAGTCAAAACGCAGGAATGAGTCTCAACAAGGATGGAAATGAAAATACCAAGGTAAAGATAAATGGCATCATAAGAGAGAAATGCCTCATAATGCAGATGGGAAGAAAATTTTGGCACCACAAAAGAAGTTTAACACAATTGGACATGGACATAGGCCACAACATCAACATTGATTGTAAAAAAAGCATGGAGGTAATGGTAGAGGATGGTTTGAGTGATGGAGATGCGGTGAGGAGCACAATAGGAGTGTGTGTCCACAGAACCAGGGTGATAGGACTAAGATATAAAATGCAAATGAGGTGCAGACTATTGGTGATGTTGGGCATAGAATTCCTTATATTTATGCAGTCGTGGAAAATAGGCAACCAAAGGACTAAGCGTATATAATTGAGATGGACGATAATCTTTGTGATCAAGTTATTTATATTTTGATTGATCCTGGATCTAATTATAGCTTTGTTAGTCTTGACTTGGTGAATAATAGGGGCTTGTGTAAAGAAATGCATGTATAATATTGGTTAGTACATTTGGCTACATGTATAATGAAAAGAGTTCACCATTGGGTATGAGCATGTGCATTTGAGTTAAATAGCATGCCTACAACAACGAACTTGAAAATATTTCCATTGGGTTCCTACAATATGCTATTAGGTATGGATTTTTTATACCTTCATAGGACCATGTTATACTGCTATGAAAAAGTTATTGAGTGTTTGGATGACAATGGGGAACCAAGAGTCTTACAGGGGAAGAAGTAAGCCACAATAGTTAGGATGGTGACAGCCATGTAGGCCACGTGCAGTCGCAAGAAAGGGTGTGTTTTATTTGTAGTTCATATCTCTAGTTACAAAGGTAAGGAAGTTGAGGATGCAAAATTTTTCAAAAGATATCCACTTTTGCATTAGTTTTAAGATGTGTTTCCAGCCGATATTTCTAAGTTTCCACCTCACGGGGAGGTAGATTTTTCTATTGAGTTGGTGCTAGGGGCAACTCCAAAATCAAAATCATCTTACACAATGGGAACACTAGAGTTGGTAGAATTAAATTTGTGGCTAAAAGAGATCCTTGACAAGGGATACATTAGTTTCATTGTATCACCGTGGCGTGTACCGGTGTTTTTCATGAAGAAGAAGGATGGCACTCTCAGATTGTGGATTGACTACAGGTGTGTTAGTGTGTTTGGCGCACGAATGTACCAAATCACACTTGCTTAAGAGGGGCAGTTTTTCCCTCTTAAGTTATGGGTCACAGGAAGAAAATAGATGGAGTCAAGAAAGTTAGTGGGACATGGTAAATATAAAAATACTAGATAGAGAAATAGCATGCATATTCGAACATAAAAACTAAACTAAAAATAAAACAAATAAAAAAAATTCTCTAAATAGAGCCAAACAACTTCAATAATCCAAACGGCGATGCTTACGTCCCATCTTATTGAGTGTTGGTAGGAAATGAGGATGAAAATTTAACCCACTTGCCAAGGGTCCCTTGGAACTATGGAGCTCCAAGTCCCGATGCAAGGATGTCTTTACATTCGAGCTTCCTTGGCGCAAAGTCTCCCTCTCTCTACTATGATGCAATGGAGTTGTTGGATGGCCAAAAATTGAGTCCCCTCTATCTCTGCTCCAGATCACACACTACTGGTATTGCTTGGGGCAATTCTGGCCAGCATAAAAATGTGTTCTCATATTGTTCATCTCTTGGTGGCCTTTTATAGGAGAATTAAAATCCTCCTTCCCTCTCTTAGTACATTATGGATGGTGACCCAAGAGAGGAGGGTGATTCCATTGCATGCCACATGTATTCCATTGTGTGCTCCCTTGAGGTCTTAAGGAGGCTTGGGTGACTTTCCTTAGGCGGCCTCAAGTGTGGGATAAATGTCCTGGAGTGTGCCTTGTGGCTGCGAAAAGTGGCTTACGCCACTTTCAGGGCTACGTGGCTTTTTGAGGAAAATTCGCACAAGGCACACTTATCGAAGAATTATGTGCACAAAAGCGCATTTCATTGGTTCCTTTAGTGCGCAACTTGATTTTTACTTTTAGACCTTAGGGATTTTTAAATACTTTAGATTCTCTAATGTCTCTCATCCCTGTAAATCCTTCTACCTGACATTAAATAATGTCATCTTTCCTTGTCTGATTTTCAAATGATAACAATTTCACCCTAATGTGTGAGGTCTAGAAAGAATTGTATAGCCGAAATACATTATAGTTTCTTTTATGTGTACTGTGTGGAGAGAGAGAGTGAGACCTGCGTGTAGCTCAGAGTTGGAGACACCCTACACTGGGTTGAAGAGTGACCATGTCCTGTGGGATCCCTGCAAGCAATGGTATAATACAATATATACATATTTTCTATGAAGCGGGCATGTCCCATGCTTGTGATGCTTTGTCTAGTTCAACAAATATATTTGACATATACATATTAGTTTTTCTCACTAGTATGGTAGTGATCTGCTGGTTGATGAAGACGACTAGTCATGCCCTCAGGGGTGTTTTTTATTTTACTATATGTGGAAAGTGGTACCCATATGCGTAAACTTGGTATGACATATAAATGTGAATTGTACGAATAGGCGGTGTTTGGGACCTTCCCGTGTAAGCATTGCTGAAAGAGACACTTATAAAGACATGGGTCTTCGACAATTTTGATCAAAGTGCAATGGTTGTAAGGTACGATACCATCTTGACATGAAATCTTGTGTTGTAGTTGAATATCAGGAGGATCAATGACATCTGTGGACAATAATTTCACCCACAGTGTCACCCGAGGATGTCCCTTTTGTGGAGAGGGGTGATCCAATGTACCGCTTCCTTTTTGGAAAATAGGTGTTGATGTCGACAAAAAGGAAGCCTCAACCGAACGAGAGGGTCACTGATACAGAGGATCAGGATCCTTGATGTGATGGGTTTAACATAGGAATTATGGAGAGGGGTGACTGAAAACTTATGATGGGGATTCAGTGACCCAAGGTCGGAGTATGAAAAGTAGCTTGGTGGTAGTCATAACTATTTCTGATGGGGAAATCTCTGGAGTCAGTAGGATTTCTAGGGTGGGTATAAAATGGTTATGAATGTCATGGTGGCTTTTGCATGAGGGTGTGATACTCTAAACAAGGGTGACTAGGGACTGTTTCCATGGGAGAAAAAGTTAATGGGTGGATAGGGGACATAGTGTGTCGTTTGCGGTCTTTGTACACTTACGAAAAGAATAAAATGATGGGGTTTGGTTTGTACAAAACACAGAGATGGGTGCCCAAAACATGAAAGTGTTCCCTCAATGATGATGTGAGGAAGGTGTTTTGTTGAGGGTGTGGGGGGCCCATTGGTTGGTCTCATGTGTGAGGTTGATGAAGCGTATGAAAAAATATCACAGATGGGTTATGCTAATGGAGGTATGGTAAGCCAAATGTGAGGCGCGGTAGCGCGTTTTTAATGTTCTTTCAAAAACTTGGTCGTCTGGGAAAGGGGTTTTATGTCAATATGGTAAAGCTTGACTTGATGCATGACAGATGAATGGGCATGAGGTGCTACCCAGACTAAAGTGGTATGGCCATGGCGTCACTATTGTTGTGATATATGGTCTACGTTGGGTGATGAATTCCATGGAGGGGAGGCTCTACCGACCAATGAGGATGTTTATCATGTGCAAGATGAGGTGATGATAAACATGGTCGGGTGTCTAGAACCTATGTATGATTTCTGATGGAGAAATGATGCCAGGATATGCAGAGTTTTTTTGGGACTCTATCATGCTGGACGTAGAATGATACCTGCTCTGAAATTTTCATTGGATAGAGTTTTGGATGGTTTTCACATTATCTACAAAAACAAATACCCCAAGTGAAAGCATATTCTTTATTCAAATATTATTTGAAATACATGTGCCTAAAAAATATGATGAGAGAGGGCATACCTACCGGCACTAAAAAATTATTTTTTTGGGGGTGCGAATGTGTGGCACTGTGCTTGGGTGTTATGGAGTGCTAATCACAGTGCTACTTTTGGTTCGATGATTGGGCATTTTGAACTCTTGTTATGGTCCTCCAAAGTTTCTTAAAAGGGCAACATATAGGCGAATATGGCTAAATTCATTTCATTTGTGTCTATTTGAGTGTTGAGAGGTCGAAGGCTTTTGCAGAGCAATACTTGTCATTGTGATTAGCTTGAGTACCCAAGATTAGCGATTTTTTAGCTAGGTAAGCTCCATGACATCTCGAAATTTATTTTTTTCAGTGTACTGGTGCCGGGGTCAGTATAAGATGGGTTTGTACGGATTCTAGGCCAAATTTTACCTTGGTCGTGCCAACAATCAAGGTACATGCGCGCAAGTGATCAAGGTTTTGCACACATTGAGCATGTCTGTCTTAGCTTTAGGCACAAATTTTGCATGTTTATGAGAAGGATAGACGTGCCCTCCTCATGCTTGTCTGAGGAATAGGCACGTGGAGATTTGAAGCTATTTTTTTCAAAACTCTTTGGGAATTTTGTCTGTTTTTAGTATTTTTAGTGTGGCTCATGTGTTCCTGTTTTGATGACAGGATGTTGTGGAGGGATAGGGATTGGACCAATCTCTGTTCTACCTTAGCTGTCGATGGTCACACATGCCAACAATTGGCATGATGGGGTTTCCTAAAATTTCTAGAGAATGACCTTCTTCGATCAAAGGATCGACTTTTGCGCTACCTAATCCGATGCTGGAATAGGTGGCACAAGGTGATGGTGGTACGTGGGTACGACCTTACTATCTATCTCGAGATGGATATCTATTTTGTGACTAGGCTACTGCCTCAGGGCGAGGTGCTTCAGTATCCATTTTCCTCTGGGAGGGTGGATCTTGAGGCATTTTCGGCATGTCACTGTGGTGGAGCGCCCCTTACGAAGGGGTGTATAGCCATTGTGACAGACTTGTTCGAGCGGTGTGCTCTAGTGGCCATTGTGTAACTAGCAGGGTCGTTTGCTACTCATCAGGCATTGGGTCCCCAGATTGATGTCTTGTGCCCGCTGAGGGCTGGGCACTTCTTTGACTTTGCCCATTTCTGTTACGATGGGATGTTGGCACAAATTTACAAGGTTCGAGTTTTTTACCTATGCCAGCATCCTATGCAGCATCATATATGAGTGGGTGGTGCTGCTGAGACCTATAGTGGCAGTTCCTGTTAGGGGGGCATAGGAGCCTCTCATGAGGAGGTGGGCTCCCATGATGCCTCGAGGAGGCATGGGTAGAGGGGGGTATTTCTGGAATTCCACCACAGAGGCTTGGTTTGAGGCCAAACCGTAGTTGTTCTTGCCATTCCCTTATGCAGGGATGGACTTCCGAGGAGATCTAGACATGGGTCTTCCTGCTAGATACACTTGGGGACCAGCAGGTATGTCTTTGTGTTTTATCCATTTACTTGAGTATTTATGTTTATATGTGTATTATGATGACACTGACATAGTTTTGGTTACTCTTACAAATGTAGGCGAGGTCGGTCATCTTGTGGCTCGGTTGGTTGGGCACCAACTGATTCGACGACCTTGAGGAGCTCATGAGTGCAGGGAGGAGCTTATGCATAGCCTCTGGGTGAAGCATTGGGTGGTGAGGCTAGCCCCTCAGGGGAGGGTAGTAGCTCGGCTCGTGCCAAGACTACTACTAAGCGAGCTCGTGCTAATGCAACAGAGGCTCGTGTTGTTGAGCTAACTGAGCAGGTGGTAGCTTTAGAGGATGCCTACTTGATGCTTTGTGGATGACCTCGAGGATGTATGGTTCGAGACCTTGATGGTCTAGAAGAGGGGCTATCGGTCGGTTTTATGTCGGGTGGCGAGCTCTGTGTTGATGGTGGCTCCAGTATTGGTACCACGAGTGGCAGTGGGTCTAGGTGCCCTGCTTGGGGGAGCACTTTCCTAGAGTCTTTTTGTACATGGGGAGAACATCCATTATGAGGATGGTTCCCCTATTTTTTTTGACTTATACGTGTATCATTTGGGCTAACCTATGGGTCAGAGACATTATTTTTTATACTTCGACACATACATTTTTGGTATATATATTTGAGAGATATTTTTTGCATTTCTACATGGTGTGCCCCCTATTTCTATTTATGGATTATGTTATGCTAATGGATATCTATTTTTTCTACGTTTTTGTTTTTTTATGTATGATGGTTTATCCAAGATGCATTCTAGCTTAGAATATTGTTAGTGATGCGATCAGTTGTTTGGTTTTGACTCCTTGGTACATGTCTCAATGTAATGTACTTTTATTGTCTTCTTAATCTTTTTGCGCACAAGTATCTCATAAATAGATTTGAATCTCGTATCTCAAATGTTTGGTTTAACTGCGACACAACTAACTGGGAATCAAGGTAGATATGTATATGGTGTATACACTGATGGAGGGTGTCACACATAAGTTCGATAATAACATCATATTCTACCTGATTTTTTGTTGTTGAACCAATACAAACACCATTGGCACAGAGTGGTGATCAGTTAGGGTGATAGATAACCTAGGCGGCTGCTGTTAAACTTTGAGAACATCTTGATGCTCCATCAGCAAATTCGAAGTAAGGGTTGAGTTGATACTCCATTGTGACACTAGAGCGTGTTTTTCAATAATTATTTTGGTCAAAAATTTAAGGTGGTTGGGTTTGTGTACGTTCACTCTAGGGTAGGGTCTTCTTGGCCCTTATGGGTAGAATTTCCTGAGGTAAAGGCCATTGACGGGGTTGCTGAGGCATGTTCCGTCTAGTTTAGTCAAGATGTAAGCCCCCTTGAGGAGGCAATGTTTATTATGTATGGTCCTTTCCACAAGGTTTCAAACTTTCTCGGCCCTAGGGCTTCTTTTGCAACATTGTGGCAGAGGACTAGCTCTCCCTCGGTGAATGAGCGAGGGTTGATGTGGCTGTCGAATGATGCTTTTACCCATTTTTTGTGGGCCTCATTATGTTGTAGTGACCGTCGTCAGCTTTCGTCGACGAGATGTAGTTGTACTAGACGTTGTTCTAGAGGTTGGCACTACAAGGAAAAGACCCTCTAGTGGATGTTTTTGAGGAACCCCACAGAAAAATACCCCAAACATCTGTTTCTAGCGGAGGATCCTAGAGGAGGTTGGCGGGCGAAGGTTTTTGTGGATGTATTTCGTCTGGTGCTCTTATCAACCTAAAATGCACTGGTGCATTCAATATAAAAAAGCACTGGTGCATTACAAAAATTGGCACATCGAACACCATGGGCTCCATACACACAGGCCCGGTGCGTTTTATTTTTTGTAGAGCACCAGTGCTTTACATGTCGGCTGCACAGATACCACCTGGTGTGGAATAAATGAAACGCACCAGGGCTCCCACAAAATGTGCCCACTGTTGGATGGTTAAAAAAAAAATTACGGCAAAAAAACCGCATAAAACATTGGCACACCGGAAACAGTGCACTTTGTACACACCCTCCCGGTTCTTTTAATTCAGTAACCGCGCTGGTGCGTGTCATATCGTCAACCTCGATGCCTCATAAGAAGCGCAAGGAACATAAACGACTGGGTCCCAAATGACTGAAACGCATCGGGATCCCTGTAAATGCCATGCACAGAAAAGGGTTTAAAAGAAACAAAATTACGGCCAAAAAACCACAAAAATCATTGGTTCACTGGGCACCATTACTGGTGCGTCAGGTTCTGTACAGCCTCGATGTGTCACGTCGCCACACCCTGGTGCATCATAAAAGTGAGCGGAACATCAATTGCCCGAGGCAGAATGATGGAAATGCACCGGGGTCCCCATAAATGTCGCACAACGAAATAGGGTTAAATAAAAAAATTATGGCCAAAAAACCTCAGAAATCATTGGTTCACCAGACACTGTTACCGGTGCATCATGATACTGTAGAGCACTAGTGCTTTAAAACTACGCCACGCCGGTGTCTCCTAAAAGTGTGGGAAAACATAAAGAGCCTGGTGCGGCATAAATAAATGCACCGGTACTCTGACCAACATCCCACGCACTGGAATAGGGTTAAATAAAAAAAATTATGGCCACAAAACTGCATAAATCATCGGTTCACCAGATATTGTTACCGGTGTGTCATATTACTGTAGAGCACCGGTGCATTAAAAATACGTCACCTCGGTGCCTCCTAAAACTACGCAAAATAGAAAGAGCCCAACGCAGCATATAGTAAATGCACCAGTACTGCAGTGAAAATCCCGCGCACTGGAATACGGTTAAATAAAAAAATTATGGCCAAAAAACTGCAAAAATGATTGGTTCACTAGACACCATTACTGGTGCATCGCATTACTATAGCGCACAGATGCGTGATAGTTACGCCGCCCCAGTGCTTCCTAAAAGCGCGAGAAAATAGAAATATCCCGGTGCGGCGTTAATACAACGCACCGGTACTCGAGTAAAAACCCGGCACACCAGAACAGGGTTAAATAAAAAAAAATTACAGCCAAAAAACCACATTTTTCACTTTTTTCAGTGCTACAGAGCTCTCAAGCACCGATGCAAGTTATCGTTGGTTGAGCCACACTGACATCTGTGCTCCCATTGCACTTATTGCATGCACTATTGTTGTACATTGCCACCAATCTCTAGCTTGAATTTTATAAAATAGTGGAAAAATTTTATTTGTTAAATTGTACAGCCAATATGCCTCCTCAATAGGTAAATGTACAGTTATTTTTCTTGCTTTTCCATAATTAAACCTTTTAGCTAATCAGAATTTGAAAAAATCTTAAAATTAACCATTAAAAAAAAAATTGTCGCGCGGTGTGCTCGAGCCGTTCGGCTCACACCGGTTTGTGGTGCTACCTATAAATTTACATGTCGCACCGCACCCAGTGTTGAATGCATCCGTAGATGGTGCTGAATGCATCCGCACTGGTTCCAGGGCAGTACCGCGAGGTGTACGGTTTTATTTAATAAATTTTTAAAAGTGCGGTGCAGTCATTTACTAGGCCGCACCATTGACAATGTTGAATCACAGCCACCTGGTGCGTTGACAAACTTATCCGCCCCAGGGCACGTAATTTTTTCGATGCACCGAAACTGCAAATCGATATTTTCAATAGTTTAGGTTGGTAAACCGGTGCTAAGTGTATCTGCACTGGTTGCGGGGTAGATTCCAAAGGCGCACTGTGTAATTGTAAATTTTACGACAAAGAGTAGTGCGCTCGGATACCTGGCCGCACCGTACAACTATGTATGGTGGAAGGAGGGTGGTGTGCTAACTTAGCTATAAGCCTCAAGGCATATAGTGAAAGTGCACCGACCTCCTGACACCACACTTAGTGAACGGTGCGCTAAAAATATTTTCTGGAGCATCAATCCCGGTGCTTTTTATATCATTATGTGCACTGTAGATTGTGCGTCTCTGTGGAGTGACGCACCGGCATACCGAATCTTGTTTTATTTATATTTCAAAAAATATTTATATACGTATATTTGTAAATACATGTTTCATTTAATTAAAAAATTGTGTTTAATATTTCAATCATTCAGAGACATGAAAGGAGAGAAGAGGAGCAACAATAACAACAACAGACAGAACAATATAACATGGTTCACCTGTGGGAGGCAAGAGAGAGGGAGAGAGATGTGTACCCTCTCCCTATTACAATAGCGACACAGGGGCTCCTAAGGCAGGTGGGCCTCCTCAAGTTCTATGAGGAGGCTACTTCCCTAAAGTCCCATAGTGGTTTTTTGAGACATCTTATCTGAAGGTGGAACGCCCAGCGACAAGCTTTCCAAGTTGGTATCGACCAATGATACAGGCCCACTGAGGAGAATGTTTATTTTATTACAGGGCTTTCGAGGAGAGGGGTGGATTTTCCCTCTTTCCCCGAGGTTCAAGCTAGCTGTGTGGCAGGGAGTCAGTTAGTTTACTCCCAAAGATACATTAGAGCAGACATATTGTCTCCTTCATATTTTCAGGTCTCTGGAGGACAATTACGTATTGGTGTGTTTGGTCGTGACGAGGTCTAGTGTCTCTCACTTATCATTTCGACCATTTTGCACAACACAGTGATGGGAAACGCATGATTTTCCAGCTTTTATATTAAGTGATTCTTTACTATAGCAGCCACGACTTGTCAGGTGGTCTGCCATTTTTTTACAGTAGTTTTGTACAACATTAGATAGATGTCGTGCCTGTGCACAAGTCAAGGTCAACGTTCCTTTTGCTTCAGAGCTTTTTTGTTTATTTTTTGAGAGGTTTCCAGAGACAACGCCTTCTTTTCTTCGAAAGTCTCGTAGGCCGATTACTGAGGCACATATGCATATGTGGGGGCAGATGATGCCCAAGAGGGAGGAGACTCTATTTCCAGCAAGGATATCAGATGATGCACTAGGGTTTCTAGCCAGTGTTTTTGAGCATCCCTTCATTATGGTCCCATGTCCTTATGCGGGGTTGGATTGGCGAGGGTGTGCAAAAATCCTCTTCACAGATGATGAGCCACCAGATGATAGAGGTAAATTTACTATTTTATTTAAATTTATTCTAACATTTTCTTTAACTTGTTTTTATTAAATTGTGTAATGAACTTGTATATATTTTTCAGACATTGGCTCTTATGATGGCGAGGAGATGCCACCACCACCACTTGATCCAGTTGTGGATCTTGATGATATTGATGCCGAGGATCAGCAGGAGGCCAGTGCAGATGACCAGAGACCTACTCTCGCTGGTGCGCCGGCCCGCGATCGACATATGGGCGATGCTAGATACAGGATGGAGTTGGGCGACCAGCTCATTGCATTGCTTTTTGAGGCAGGCATCTGCCCCGCTGATTTCATAGATGTAGAGGCTGATGATAGGCTCCTAATGATGTGGAGAGGCATGCCATGTGACATGTACAACCTAATGTGGCATGTTGTAGGAGTTACGATAGCTTTTACGCAACTAACGAGGACTGTCGCATGTTACGAGCAAGCTGCAACACATGATGGACAATCTACGAGGCACAGCGTACCATCGAAATCTCATGACCGTTCACGGCCTTGCACTGCGCTAGATTTTCAAGCAGAGCCTGCAGTAGCATCTACCAGCGGTCATCATGGAGATGAGGCTCGATCATTGGCTGATCCATGACATTTATATTACATTTGTATATTTTTACCATTATTCAGTTATATATATATATATATATATGGTCCATGTATTTTATGTTCATTTTGCAGTTGTACTTAATTTACATGTTGGTGATCATCATTATGTGTATGTTGTTAGGTCATGTTAGATATGTTCATTTAATGTGCAGCTTGTAGATAAATGTGTATGTGATAGAATGAGATGTATATTTGATGTTTTTGTTGTACTGATGATGTTAATATATAATTTTAATTGTGTTTTGTTAGATGATCATGATCATGATGATGCAGTTAATTAATTACTTTTTGTAAATTTGAAAATTTATAAGTCGCTTACTCTTTATCAAGCGTTTTTTTCCACTTGTTTGGAGAAACTCTCCTTCTCTTTTTTCTTCATCCAATTAATCACTCCAAATCACCGCACCTGGTATGTTTTTGATCTGCTTGATGTACTGACTGGCATAGTAGAAAGACTCATACGATACGTACCCTTGTGCCATAGACCCCTCGGGTTTTTCCCTTTGTCGAAAAAAACCTTCCAATTTTTTCATGTACCTCTCTAAGAAGAACATCCAATGACAAGAAACAACCCCAACTAATTCAACCTCATCTACCAGGTAGATTAGAAGATGAACCTGTAAGTCCATGAAACTCATCAGCAGTTCCTTCTCAAACATACAAAAAATCTCAACTATCTCTTGATGCCACCATGGAATGATAGCCACATGAATCTCCTTTGACGTGATCCAACATAAAAATGTAGATAATTTAGATATGGAATATCCTAGGTCTTGAGGGAATTCATGTTTCACACACCCATGCACAAACAAAGGATAATGACACTGCAAAGTTATAAAAATGTGCAATAATATACAAAATTAGTTATGTTTTATGACCACCGCATGGGATAAAATTTATTAATATTAAAAATAATAAAATCATGCTTTTGACATTATACGTACTCTTGGAAGATTCAAATGGTCATGCGATTTCAACCCCAAGAAATGGTCATCCACGGTGAAGCAGCGTCGTAGTGAAGACCCATATGAAGTTGGCACCCTCACATCCATTATAACTTCCTTTGCCAAAGATATATCATCTTTTTTTAAAATCCATGGGACATCATCTTCTTTGAAAAACCATGAATTATAGGGATCAACACCTGCCTCTAATCTCATACTTTCTAATCGTCTTGGCCAATATTTATTTTTAGTTTTTGAAGTAATAAGATCTTTCCTAACTTCCAATGTGTCACTTTGTTTCAATGATATGTGCCTCCATAAAGAAAATGAAACATTTTTAAATATATGCATGGGATCTAATAAGTGGGAAATCTTAAGATGCTCCCAATATGGGAGGTCATAAAAGATAGATTTCCTTTTCATCCCAGTTTGCAATTTCTCAACATAGGTGTTGAAGAAATCTAGATCATCGAACTTAGGCTCCCCATTTGAATCAAACATTTCTGTGAACTCCTTCTCCTTCTCTCTCTCTCATATGCTCTAAGCCATTCAGCTGGTGTCATTATTGGAGGCCTTTGGGTTCTTTCTCGTTTACCATTGAAAGTGGATGCTGCTCTTCTGTAAGGGTGTTGTTCTGGTAGGAATATCCTGGAGCAATCATACACTGTCTTTTGTAGGTCCTTGGACCATCTAGCTTTTAGAGAAGGTCGACAACAGTTACATCCAAAATACCCTTTTGTTACAAGACCTGGGAGATTATATTTGTATACATTAATTAATATTCATGGCACATTAAATATTATCATGAAGATTAGAACAAATAATATTAAAACGAATTAAATAACTAATATGTGAAAGAATATTGTTACATTATATATAAACAAATCAAGAAATTAAACATGTAATTTACCGGAGAAAACTCCTAAGCCTGGATAATCATGTGTCATGTAAGCACATATGCCATACAATGTAAACCTCCTCTCTTCTATGATGGGTCTTGATATATATTATATATTTATCCCATCCCATAATTCCTTCAATTCATCTACCAGTGGTTGTAATTAGACATCCATATTCTTCACTTGTCTTCTACCAGGGACTATGAGAGCTAACATAAGATGTTCATTCTTCACGGACAACCATGGTGGGATATTTTTATTGATCACTACTACAGACCAAATAGAATATTTGGTGTTCTGGAGGGAATATGGGTTGACGCCATCCATGGCTATGCTGAGTCGTAGAATTCATAATTCATTCTTGAATTTTTCCGGCCATGTATGCTCTATATGCTTCATGGCTATTGAATCAGTTGGTATTCTCATAATTCCCAACTCACTTCTGTGTGAGGCATGACATCCCTACAACATAGCTAATTCTTTGCAACAAAAGAGCCTTTGAATCCTTGGGATTATAGGCATGTGCCTCAATATCTTAAAATCAGGACCAGTACGTGATTTACCTTTCTTTTTTCATTTATCATAGGTATCATGCCCACATTTCGGACACATCTCTTTTTCTGCATATTCTCCTCTATATAGAATACAATCATTTGGACATGCATGATATGATATGTACTCAACACCCAACATTTTCAAAAAAAAAATTGCCTCCTCGCAGCTACCGAGCAAGACATTATCACTCGGAAGAGCCTTATCTTTGAATAACCTGTAGTTGGTGATCATGGAAAACTATATTAATAAATGTACATTAATGTCGATATAATTATTAATGTCCATAAAATTTAACATTTATAATTTTCATTGCAGCGTATTGATTATATTTCAAATTTATATATAAGGCCGAAAGTACTTTATGGTAACTTACCTCAAAAGTTCCAAGAAACATGCATTCGACAAGCCAAACTTTGCTTTCAAGTTGTACAGTAACATTGTTGTCCCCAACTGGGTAGACTTTGACTGACCACCGGGTCCAATGAGAGGGGTGGTGGAAGAAAATTTAAGGCTTTCGAAAAAGGTGTTAGGGATATGAGCATCATCCCTTAGCTGATCATCATTTTGGAATGCATCTAACAACATTGTCTCCATGGCAGTCATATCCCTTAAGTAATCATCCATACCAACCTCTATTTGATTGTCAACATTGCCAGCTTGTGAAGAACTACTATTGTTGTAGTCATTCCTAATTGGTGAATCTGGATGTAGCGCGAATTGAATTGATGGTTGATTCAACCATTCTTGGTATCATTCCTCTCCAATTTTTTCTCTTAATTCAGTATTCTCTCGATTTTACATTGTCATGGGGTGCAATGGAATATGGTAGGTAGGTCATTCATCATCACTAGAATCCTAATAATTAAAAAAAAAAAATTGAACATGATTAGTAAAAAATATTATGATATCAATTAGTAACCACAATGACAATATTGCATGATTATAAATTGGTTTGACGTTGAGATAATTACATATTAATCAATCTATATACCAAACAATTATAATTATAATTACCATCATTGTCCTGGGATTGTGGCTAGAATATGAAATATTGTTACAATTGGCAGGGTGAAGCGGCTGTCCATTTTCATCTACCAAATGCGTCTTGCGATATGCAGCTCCTCATAAGAACTTTCAATGTTTTGGAGCAGTACTTTGAATATAATTTTGTGCATCTAAAATCGATGATGAATCTGCATGAACCCGTAAATTTGTATATATTATAAATTTAATTAAGTTGTGCATGATTGACTGCATGGATAAAAAACATACATAAATTTAATTAGATAGTGAAAAAATAAAACAAATCTGAAGTAAATATTACGTCTCCACATGGATAGAGAGAACTCCGCGATGGACTTTGAGAAATATTATGGAACGAGCTGGATTTTTAAGAATTGTCCATTTCATATAATATATGATATTTTCTCCCTGCATTTGAGCAAAACAACAATAAACTTTGGTGCACAAACCTAAATGTAATTATGGTGCGTACTATTCAGATAACCACACCGGCCAGTTCATTATTTTGCGCACCGGTGCACTTTTGTAACAAGTAGCATCGGTGTGGTTGAATTAAACGACGCATCGGTAAAGGAATAACCGCAATAAAAAAAAGCACAACCCTATTTTATTTAAGTGAAAAAAAAACGGTAAATTGAAAATTGGGCAGAAAAATATTTTTGAAAATCTAATTTCATAAAACATTTCTTTAAATACTAAACACTTTTCATGATTTCACTATTTTTGCAAAACAAAATCAGCTAGAGATTTGCAGGATACATACCTGGAGAAAACAGAGCATGAGAGAACTGTGGAGCAGGGAAATACATTTGAACAGAAGTATTTAGATAATCCGAATTTCAAACCTGTGGTAATTCAAACCCTGTACCATAGAATTTTAAACGACATGAGTAAAGTTTATTGTTTTTTTGTACTTTTTTCTACAGTTTTTTTTATGCAGTGAAATAAGAAATCAAAGTCTATTGTTTTATTTTATTTTTTCTCTAGTTTTTTATGAATTAAAATACAAAATCAAATCTTATTGTTTTTTTAACTTTTTTTTTCTGCAGTTTTCAAAAACAAAAGTAAAAAAAGAACTCAGTTTTTACAAACAACACCCTAGATTATTTTTGTTTCTGCCATTTTTTCTCCCTCTTTCTTTTCAATTTAGATTTATAGGGTTTTTGTACTCATAAGAAATCCAACCCATGGGACGACTTGCATAGTCGGATCCCAAGCAAAGTTGGTCCTTGTGTCAATCTTAAAAAAAATACAGATTTTTTTCACCAGTGTGCCCTGCATAACGTTGTGCACTGGTGCACTTGGTTCTACAAGTGCAATGTTGAGGTACAATGATAAAAAATAAAAAACAAAATATGTTTTTATCAGTTCGCCATTTGTAACATATGGCACCGGTGCACTATTACATTATGGAGCACTGCAAAATGTGTTGTTTTGGAAAAAAACCATTTTACAAACATACCCTACATTATTTTTGTTTCTGTCCTTTCTTCTCCCACTTGCTATGATTTCAGAATTAAGGTTTTTCAATTTATATTTATAGAGTTTGTATTGCTAAATATAATCCTAAGACATGCAACCAACGGGAGGATCTACATAGTTAGATCTCAATCCATGTCATCCCTTGCGTCAGTCTTAAAAAAAACATTTTTTTTCGTCGGTGCCCCCTTCATAACATAGTGCACTGGTGCGCTCTGTTATACAAGCGAACTGCGCAAGTACAGTGATAAAAAATTAAAACACAAATTAAGTTTTTACCAGTGCGCCATATGTAACATATGGCACCGGTGCACTATTACATTATGGCGCACCGCACAACATGTTGTTTTGAAAAAAAACCATTTTACAAACATACCCTACATTATTTTCATTTCTGCCCTATCTTCTCCCACTTGTTGTGATTTCAGAATTAGGGCTTTTCAATTTATATTTATAGGGTTTATATTGCTAAATATAAACCTAATACATCTAACGAACGAGTTGACCTACATAGTTGGATCCCAATCCATGTTAGCCCTTGCGTAAATAAATAAAAGATAAAAAATTTGGTGTGCCCTGTCTGATAGAGTGCACCAAGGTGCTCTGTTATCACAGCACACCGTGAAAGCACTGTCATAAAAAAATTAGAAAAATATGCAGTCGGTGTGCTATTTCATTATGACACACCGCAAACGTTCAGTTTCAAAAAAAAAAAGAACTTTCAAAAAATACAAACCTTAATTTCTTTTTGTTTCTCCCCTTTCCTCTTCTTCCTTCTGTGATTCAAAATTATGACTTTTCAATTTAGATTTATAGGGTTTATATTGCTAAATATAGACCTAAGACATGCAATCGACAGAATGATTAGCATAGTCCTATCCTAATCCATTTTGGCCTTGGAATGATTTAAAAAAAACAGATTTTTTACGGTGCGCCCTATGTAAGGTAGTGTACTGGTGCTCTGTTGTTTACAACAGCACCAGATAAGTAATGTGAAAAAATAAGAATTTTTTAACAGTGCGCCATATGTAAAATATAGCACCAATTTATGCTAAAAAAACTAACATTGGACGATTTTTATTATTTTTATGATGGTTAACTAGTGCGGTCATTGACATGTAATGCACTGGGGCTTCTTGTTGACATAGAGCATCGTACAGTGTATTATATTGTTTCTGCAGTGCGTGGGAAATACATTAACGCACTGACGTTGGTCCGTTCACCATGAATGGCGCACCGGTTTTTTTAGATTTTATTTTTTTTAATTCAGAAGTTGACAGTTTATTTAAAAATATATTATTGACTAATACGATACAGGTTTGATATTGTTAAAGAAATGAATGACAAGAGATCAAGTAACAAAAATACTGATAACACATCAAGAAAAGCAAAAAAGGCAAGATCTTTGTAAATTTTTTACAAAAAAAATATTTTTGAACTATATGTAAGTTTAAATAATATGTATTGTTTAATTTGTATCATGCAGAGCCACAAAATGACGAAGCTCGATAAGATTATTTCGGATCTAAGACCAGAAGAACGTATAAGCTTGATGGAAAAATTGCAAAAGGATGAATCAGGTGAATGAAAAATACTATCGATCCAATATGAGTTTCTTTTTTTAGTTTTCATTAATAATATAATTAAAATTATTAGAAAACACGTGTGAAAAATTCTATTAATTCACCTCTGTTTAATGTTCTACAGGGACCAACAACTCAGAAAAGGAATGTTGTTCTAAGAAAAGAAAAACATTAGAACATGCAAATGAAAATGAATTTCTCCTTAGCTCATCTGGAGTGGTGTTGGAGGTTAACGAAAGGGGGGAAAAATTTTACAAATGTTTGAGGGATATAGTGGAATGAATGTATAGACGTTATTTCCACTTACAATAAAAAAACCAAACCAATGTTTCCAAGAACCAAATTTTATGTAAACTACAGGAAGAGTTTCCAGAGAATTGGTCAATGAGACATGTTAGACTTTTAATAGCAAAAACGTACAACAACAAAAAGGAAAAAGTAATATTCCTTTATATTTTTGTCTAGAATTATTTATAAATATCACTTTTGTTATACTTACTTTTCATATATCAATATAAAAATTAAATAGTTTATTGTCATGTTACATTTTCAGGAAGATTATGAAAATCTCAAAAGATGAGCGAGCTAATATCAGAAATATGCCAGTAGGAATGTCCAAAAAGGTGTACAAGGAGATGGTCAAAGAAATGGACAAAATGGCATCGCGGGAGGAGTGATCTCAACAACAACGTGCTTCAAATGTAATATGTAATCATTGAATTTTTTTATCATTAGGTAAAATAAATAAACAATTTAGCATTAAATATCAATTTTCAAGTATTTTATTGCAGAAAAGAAAAGAAAATGTAACCCATTCAAAACATAAAACAGGAAGACAAGGAAGAAAAGGATTGATATCTAAGTTTGTGAGTAATTGTTACTTCCTTATAACTAGTTAACTAGATTTCGTTTTTTTTATTTTTAAGTTGTTTTACAAAAATCATCATTGAATGTCTCCAAATAGGTGCTAACATACAAATAAGAACCATCAGAGGAATTGATTGAAATTGGTTTAAATATGGGTTGTGCGTATATGTTTGCATATTAGAACTTAATTGTGGAATTTGTAAGCATCTATCGATCTTGTTTTACTTAGCTACGTCTATAATTAATAGAAAAAATAAATCTTTTATATTAAATATACGATTTCTTATGGGGTATAAAACTTGCAGGAAGCAAAGTATGGCACTACACCAACAGATCAAATGTTGAAAGATAGCATGTTACATGGTTTTGAAAGAATGTGTATAGTTTATGAGTCAATTGTTGCATTCGTACGTCATTTATTTTTCATTTATATTGATGTATATTATTTAATATTGCAATTTTCATTATTCTCACTAATGCATATACACTCATTACAGATTATTTTTATGTTTGTAGATGGAAGAAGGTGAAGACGAAAAAAACAATCAACGTAGTGAACAAAACATTTTTGAAAATAACCCAAGTCATGGAAGTAGCTCTAGCAGTGATAACAGTTCAAGCGAAGAATGATGATCACTATGTTTGGATATAAAATCAAGGCATTGTACTATTTGTGGAAAAATGCCTGTGAAATCATACATTTTCTTTAATGTAATGGACATAGTGTCCCAATTGAAAGATAAAGGGATACCAATCACTATCCCATTTTGTATGACAAATAATGTCTTATTCATATATATATATATATATATATATGTGTGTGTGTGTGTGTGTGTGTGTGTGTGTGTGTGTGTGTGTGTTTTAATTTATTCTATTTCATTCTCTATTGTCACTATTGCGTTCTCCATTGTCGTTCTCAAATGCAGTAATAAAAATTTAATTCATATGAATATTGTTATAACATGTATATGTGTCGACTTTTGATCAATAATGAATTTAAAACAATCACAATAATTGCACTACCACAGGTCGATGTTTCTAAAAAATACAAAATGAAAGCTGGTGCTCTTTTATTATTAAGCGCATCGGTGCATTTATACTACCTATCGGGACCGAACAAATACCAAAACCAGTTAAAAATATCGAGGCGTTTGTGCGGTACGACGCTCCGGTGTATTTATGTATCTATATGCATCGGTGTTGTTTTACCACCTATGAGCACCGCACGAATACCAATACCAATTATAAATTGCGGTGCGTCTGTGTGATACTATGCACTAGGGCGTTTTTTCTATCTATATGCACCGGTGCATTTGGATGACCAATAGGCACCGCACGAATACTGATACCAATTACAAATCTTGGTGCATTTGTGTGACAGTACGCACCGGGGCATTTATGTGTCGATAAGCGTTGGTGCATTTGTATGACATATTTTCACCACACGAATATCGATACCAATTGTAAACCTCGGTGCATTTGTGTGATATGATGCATTGGGGCATTTATATAAGCATACGCACTGGCACGTTTATACGACCTATGGGCACCGCTCAAATCCCAAGACCAATTAGAGCAGCCTTGTGCATTGTATCACCAACACCAGGCCCGGTGGTATTATTTTCCCTAATGGCCCAGTACATTCTCTTCCGACCTCCCTGGTGTGTTGTCTACCGATATGCACCGGTGCGTCAAAACCTGATAAGAGCACCGATGAAAAAACATTCGTAATAACCTTCGACTGCCCATTTTTTTTTAGTTGTGTTGAATTTCTGTTAAAAGCTCTGCCAAAACCTCCGTTACCAGAAACGGATGTGGTAGCATATGTTTTTTTTGACAATTTTGGCCAATTTTATAACACTAAAAACCTCCTTTATAACCTCCGCTAGAGGGTCTTTTTCTTGTAGTGTGGGTATCATCGATGAGTTAGATGGTGACATGTAAATTTGGAATCTTGCGTTCTATGGGAATCACGGATTCATACCCGTATAGGAAGTGGAAAGGAGTGAAACCAATGGATGTTTTCACGGCTGTGTGGTATTCCCACAGGGCAGATAAAAGCATATGGTGCCAATTGGTTTTATGGTTATTCACCATGCGTTGTAACATAGTTTTGAGGACTTTGTTCGCAGCTTCTACATGTCTGTTGGATTGGAGGTAGTATGGTGATGCGAATTCACGGGTGAATCCGAGGTGGTGAGATAGCTCCTAGAAAACTTCATTCTCGAAGTGTTTCCCATGGTTGGAGACTAATTCTTTCGGAACACCGAATTGGGCAATTATGTGGTTAAATAGAAATCAAGCGACAGTTTCAACGGTGTTGTCGTATGTGGGCATGGCTTCAACCCACTTGGTGAAATAATCGACAGACACTACGATGTATTTATGATTGCCAAACAATGTGGGGTTGCAAGTGATTAAGTCGATTCCGCATTTTCAAAATGGGCTAGCGATGATGATAGGGTGTAGAGGAGTGGGAGGGACTGTTGCTTTATGAGCGAAGCACTGATATCACTCATATCTCTTGACTGTTGTAATACAATCACGAAACATGGACGACTAGAAATATCCTGCCTGTAGGAATTTTTGGGCAGTGGCCATCCTAGAGAGGTGGTTGTCGCAACCTCCTCTGTGGCAGTCATTAAGGGCTTGTTCCTCTTAGTCGTGAGTAACGTAAAATGGTTTCGATGCCATGTTGGTAAAAAAAATCTCCCATAAGGAGATGAAGGGGGGCTTGATGGAGAATGCATCGATGGTCATCTCGAGTGAGATGAGGCTTGAACTTTTTAGTTCATAGGAAGAGGAGAATATCTTTGTACCAAGGGTCGTTGTTGTGAAACCAGCTCCAAAATTAAAATAAAAGAGATATCAATGCCTTAGAAATAAGCCACTTCACGGGGGAAACCTCCAATACATTACATGAATGAAAAATTCTTGGATGATACAAATTACAAAACCTTCTTTCTATATATAGGAGTCCATGGGGCCACAATATAATCCCAGTGGGGCCACAATGTAATCCTAGCTGACCTAACAATAATAATTTAAGGGCACAATAATAACAATATGGGGGTTACAAGGGTACAATAATAACAATAAGGGGGTTACACTAACAACAATAAGGGACTATACTAGTAATATAGGGACCTAACATGCCCCTCTCCATCAAAAACGTGTTGTCCTCAACACTTGAGTAGCTCTGGGTGCTTTTGTATAAAATTATCATCCTCCCATGTAGAATCTTCGGTGGGTAAGTTCTTCCACTTGATGAGATACTCTGAAATTGATCGATTCCGTAGTTGTCGAGTTCTTGTTTCCATGACTGCTTGAGGTTCCAATATGATTTTTCCTTCCTCATCAAGTTCTGGTAATATTGTTTGAACTGGAAGATTTTCACCGATAACCTTCTTTAAGCATGAAACATGGAAAATTGGATGTACTCGCGAAGAAGCAGGAAGCTCCAATTTGTATGCCATAGTACCAATCTTTGCAACACCTTGTAAGGACCATAGTAATTTGGCGATAATTTATTATCCTTCTTAGCTTGCTTGAGGTACATTTGTTTGTATGGTTGTAGCCGTAAAAATACCCAATCTCCTACATCAAAACTTCTCTCATTGTGATGTTGATCTGCATGTTGTTTCATTCGATTTTGTGCCAAATTCAGGTTATCCTTTAAGAGTTGGAGAACTTCTTGTTGATGCTCGATGTGATCTTCCACTGCTTGAACCTTCGAATTTTTTCTTAAAGATGATGTGATGGATGGTGGATGATATCCATAAAGTGCCATAAATGGGGTCATTTTTGCTGCAGTATGGAAGGAAGTGTTATACCACCATTCAGCGAGAGGTAACCACTTGACCCATTGTGTTCGTTTATCAGATACAAAACAACGAAGATATCCTTCCAAACATTTATTTACTATCTCAGTTTGACCATCAGATTGAGGATGATAAGATGAGCTATGAGCTAATTGAGTACCCAAAAAATAAAATAACTCCGTCCAAAAATTTCCAGTAAAAATGGGATCTCTGTCACTCACAATAACCCTTGGGTTTCCATGTAGCTTTTGAATTGTGTCCATAAATTTAGTAGCAACTGTACTTGCTTTAAATGGATGAGATAATGCACAAAAGTGTGCATACTTGGTAAGTCTATCAACTACCACCATGATGACACTTTTTCCTTCGGACTTAGGTAAACCTGTGATAAAATCCATTGAAATCTCCTCCCAACGTTGACTTGGAATGGATAAAGGTTGTAGAAGTCCCGGGGTCTTAATTGTCTCCACTTTATTCTGCTGGCAAACCAAACATTCCGCCACAAACTTTTGAATATCAGATTTAAGGCCATTCCAAAAAAAATCTTTCTTCACCCTGTGGTAAGTTTTTAAAAATCCTGAGTGTCCTCCTAAAGGAGAAGTGTGCAATTCCAGAAGAATCTTTTGTTTTAATTGGGAATTCTTACAAAGATATAAGCGATCTTTGTACCATAAGGAATCATTTTTCCAACTAAATGTATCAGATGTACTAGGATCTTGCTGCAACTTTTGAATGAGTGTCCATACATCTTTGTCCTTCTTCCATTCATCTCTTGCTTCGGTTATCCAATCGGGTTGGATAATAGAAATGGCACAAAGCAATGCTTCCACCTCTTCATTCTTTCTTGAGAGTGCATCTGCAACAACATTAAGCTTTCCTTTTTTTGTAGATTATTTCAAAGTCATAACCCAACATCTTTGTGACCCATTTTTGCTGCTCTTCTGAAGATAGTCTTTGTTCCAAAAAGTGTTTAAGACTATCATGATCAGTTTTTACCTTGAAGTGTCTTCCCATTAGGTAAGTTCTCCAATTCTTTAGTGCATGCAGTATTGCTAACATTTCCTTCTCATAAATAGGTTTCTGTAAATACTTTCCTTTGATTGGACGACTTTCAAAAGCAATGGGTCTTCCTTCCTGCATTAAAACTGCACCAATTCCATTTTCTGAGGCATCACATTCCACAATAAAGGTTTTTGTGAAGTCTGGTGTAGCTAAGACCGGTGCTAGGCACATTGCCTCTTTAAGACGTTCAAAGGCCTTAGTTGCTTCAGGGGTCCATGAAAATGCATCTTTCTTCAATAATGTTGTTAGAGGTGCTGCTATTCTCCCATAATTCTTAACAAACTTGCGATAATACCCTGTTAACCCGAGAAATCCTCGCAACTGCTTTATGATTGTGGGAACTTTCCATTCCTTAATGTCTTTAATTTTGTTAGGGTCCACTTTAACCCCCTCGTGAGATACAATATGACCCAGATATTCCACCTCTTGTACTCCAAAGAAACATTTGGACTTTTTTGCATATAATTGTTTCTCTTGCAATAGTTTGAGCACCCTGTCAACATGTTCAACATGATCCTTCCAAGACCTACTGTAGATAGTATATCATCAAAAAATACTAGCACAAATTTTCTAAGGAAGGGTTTGAAAATGGAATTCATCAACCCTTGAAATGTAGAAGGTGCATTGGTAAGGCCAAAAGGCATGACCAAAAGTTCATAATGACCCTCATGAGTTCGAAATGTTGTTTTTGGAATATCTTCAGTCTTCATTCTAATTTGATGATATTCTGAACGAAGATCCAACTTGGTAAAATAAATTGCTCCATGTAATTCATCCAATAATTCATCAATCACAGGAATGGGAAATTTATCTTTAATGGTGAGCTTATTGAGCTCCCTATAATTGGGACACATGCGCCATGATCCATCCTTCTTGTGTACCAATACTATAGGAGCAGAGAAAGAACTTTGACTAGGTTGAATTATACCCGCCTCTAACATTTCTGCAATCATACGTTTAATTTCACTCTTTTGGAAGTAAGGATATCTATAAGGCCTGATGTTTGGAGGAACACTTCCTGGAATCAAATGAATAGCATGATCATGATCACGAATAGGTGGGAGTCCTTTGGGAGTTTCAAACACCTTGGAATGATTGTCCAAGACTTGTTGGAGATCTGCAGAAGTAGATGATTTTGATGTCGGAACTTCTAGTGAGCATAATTGTGCAATTACGCCTCGTTGTTCTTTCTTTAGAAGCTTTGTCATGACATTAGAGCTTATTATCCTTCCTGGCTTCCCTTCAATACCCCGTAATTCGACTTTCTTTCCTTCTGAAAAAAATTTCAAGAAAAGTTCTTGAAAATTAAAAGCTACCGTCCCCAAAGATTGTAACCATTGTACTCCTAGTACAACATCAGCACCTCCATAGGAATGGAAAGCATTGGACTAGTCAATACATATTCCCCCATGGTTAGCTTAATATTATGGCATTTTCCAGAGAAATTTATAGTTCCTCCATTTGCAACCATCACTTGACATTCTGGTGCTGGGTATAGGAAACAATTTAATTCCTTGGCTACCTTACAATGAATAAAATTATGGGTGCTACTTGAATCAATCAAAACTATTACCTTTTTCTTCTTGATATGTCCTTCTATCTTGAGAGTTTGAGGAGTGGTAATTCCTGCCAGTGCATTACACGATATGGTCGGATTCATTTCTTCCTCTTCTAGGGCTAGTTCTTGGTGTATATCCTCTTCTTGTTCATTTTCTTCTTTCTCTTCACAATCTATGTAAAATAATTTCTTCTCAGCACACTTATGACCTTTAGTGTATTTTCTATCACAACTGTAGCAAAGCCCTTTTGCTCTTTTTTCTTCCAATTTTTGTGGTGTCAACCTTGTAGGTTTTTGAAATCTAGGAGTAGAAACACTTCCCTCTTTATAGAAGTGAGTGGTAGGCTTCCTTGTCGCCATAATTTTACATTCAATTTTTCTTGCCAACCTGAATGCCTTCTCCAATGAATCAGGTTCCAAAACATGAAATTCATGTTGGATGTTATCCTTTAAAGTACCTATGAAGAGATCAATCTTGTGTTCCTGTGGAATATCAGTTACCCTTATATTCAATTTTTGGAAGTCCTCAATGTGCTGCCCCACTAAACCCTTTTGTTTGAGATTTATCAATTGGCTAAAGAAGGTGTTCCTCTTTGTATCCTCATAATGTGCTATCATTTCCTCCGTAAAAATTGACCAAGTGACAATTTTTTTACGGGAGCAAAGCCATCGATACCATACAAATGTATTTTGTTCTAAATGTAAAGTTGCAATGCATAACTTTTGTGTGTTTTGCATGTTATGGAGATCAAAATATTGCTCCATCTGTAGTATCCATGTTACAGGATCCTTTCCATCAAACTTCCTCATATCCATCTTTGGAATATGGTGGTTCTTCCCGCCAACATTAGAGTTTATGAAATCACAATTAATATTTATTTTGTTCTCATCATGAGTTTCCTCTACTATATTTTCACCATTAGGAAACATTTGTTGTATCAACTTTGTCAAACCTTCCATGTCTTCTTTTATATCATTCTTCATGTTTTCCATTTTTTCATCGATCTTAGCTTCTATGCCATCCATCTTAGATTCTATGCTAGCTTCCATGCCATCTATCTTAGCTTCCATGCCATCTATCTTAGCTTCCATGCCATTCTTTAAACCATCCATATTATATTCCACGCCTTTCTTCAAACCATCCATCTTAATTTCCATGCCTTTCATCAAAACTTCCATGTCATTTTTTGTTGCTCTTTGCAAGAGTGAAATTTGTTGCACTTGCTCTTGTAAATTTGATATGTCATGTTGCCATTCTTCGTCTTCATCAGTCATAGTAGAGCCTTCTTAAGGCTTAATGGGTGTTGAATTCTTTTTAGGGGCCATTTTAGAATCTAATACTAATATATATTCTACAATATGCCCTTGGAATCAATTCAACTTGATTCTTCAAACAAGACTTATGCAATTCGTGAAAAAAATATACACACCTTTTACTTGCTTTTGAGGAGCTCTATATTGAAATTGAATTATATCTGTAATTGTAGATCCTCAATATCTAAAATTCAGCCTTGTAGTATCCCTCTGAAGCTTCTTTCAAATGTCATAGGTCTGACCTGATTTGGATTCTTCAAGGAAAAGTTATGACCAATCTCCCGCAATGACCTAATTATGGACTGGTTCAGTAGAGAAAACTTGTAAGACTTGCCATGTGTCACTGCTTCCTCCTTTCGCTCTAAAATTGATAGAAACGAAACTAAATTATGTGTACTTGCGGCCAATTTTTACAGCATTCTGATCCGATGCTGAGAGAGAGATTTATGAATATTTCCCCACGATAACCTCTTTGAGATGAAATTCGGGAGCCTGAAAAAAACCTAAATTTCACAGATAATATCTCTGAAACTATTGTGAACCAAGATTTAAAATTTTGTGACGATGTTCATCAGGATATCAGCTTGCTTCTATAAAAATTTCATCTTTTGATACTTCGTAGGAAAAATGTTATAGTGCAAATTCTGCAATGACCTGTTTAGGTTAAATTTAGGAGCCTGCAAAAATCCCTAACTTCCACAAATCATATCTCTGAAAATATTGCGAACCAAGCTCTAAAAGTTTGTGACGATGTTCCTCAGAATTTTGGATTTTCACTCTAAAAATTGCAGCTTCTGAACCTTCGTAGAAAAACTGTTATAGCAAAAATTCCACGATGACCGGTTTGGAGCAGCGAAAACCCTAGAATCTAAAGCTCTGATACCAAATGTTGTGAAACCAGCTCCAAAAATAAAATAAAAGAGATATCAACACCTTAAAAATAAGCCACTTTGAGGGGGAAACCTCCAATACATTACATGAATGAACAATTCTTGGATGATACAAATTACAAAACCTCCTTTCTATATATAGGAGTCCATGGGGCCACAATGTAGTCCTAGTGGGGCCACAATGTAATCCTAGCTGACCTAACAATAATAATTTAAGGCACAATAATAACAATAAGGCGGTTACACTAACAACAATAAGGGACTATACTAGTAATATAGGGACTTAACAATCGTTGGTTTCTACGAAGAAGAGATGTTCATCTAGTAGCGAATCATTTACTAGTGTTCCCTTGGTATCTCTTAGTAGGTCTGTAATGAACTCTGCTAAGATAAGAACATTTTTTCTTTTAGGGGGTGAAATTGTAAGTCGTATTCTTGGACAATGACTATCAAGTGGGCATACTTTTGGTTCATTAGGCAATGCGTGAGAAGATATTAGATGGGATTAATATCCACGATGACCGTAGTGGTCTTTAAGATGATGTAGTGGAGAAGCTTTTGGACTACATGTATTAGTGCTAGGGTAGTCTTTTCTTTGGGCTAATAACTTAATGTTGGGCCTACCAATGTTTTACTGACGTAATAAGTTACATGCTCCTTCCCATCCGAACCTTCCTAGATCAATACTCCAGCCAAGGCAGTCTCAGAAGCTGATAGATACCAGATGTAATCTTTGTCATAGTCTAGGGGACTGATGATAAGTGCCGAAGGAAATTTCTCTTTCAGCGCATCAAATTATTGTTGGGCATGATCATCCCATATAAATGGGATGTACTGGAAAATGAGGCGTAGGAACCCTTGAGCGCAAGTGGCATAATCTAGGACGAATCATCTCAGAAAATTGGCCTTCCCCTACAGGCTTTGTAGTTTCCTGAGGATTCGAGGTGGAGGTACCTCTTTGATGGCTTGAACCTTGAGGGGGTCCATGTGAATCCATTTTTGGGACACAAAAAAACCTAAGAGTCTTCCTATTGTGACGCAAAAGACACACTTGGAGGGGTTCAAGTGTAGGTTGTATTGTCGACATCATTGGAATACCAATCATAGATCCTTAAGATGGTCTGAGAACTTCTTGGAGTAGACAGTTAGGTCATACAAGGAGGAGAGGATAAGGTGTGCCAATTCATGAAATTTGTAGTTCATGGCCCTTTATAAGGTGGCTCCAACATTTTTTAGGCAAAATGGAATTACCTTGTATGCGAATGTGCCCCAAGGGGTGGTGAATGTGGTTTTGTACCAGTCTGTATGGTGGATTTGAATTTTATTGTACCCAGAGAATCCATCCATAAAGGAGAGGGCATCATGACCTACGCAATAATCGATAACCTGGTCGATGAATGGGGTGGGGTAACTCTCCTTGGGACATGTTTTTTTTAAATCTCAAAAATCGGTGCAAACACTTATGGTGCCCTATTTTTTCATGATGAGAACAGGGTTGGAAACCCAATATGTGTAAGAAATGGGGTAGATAAACCCAACTTTGTGAAGCTTATCGATTTCTTATTTTATTGCTTCTTCCTTTGATGGGTGGAGTTGACACTGTTGCTGGCATACTAGAGGTAGGTCAAGCCAAGTGTCGATATGATTCTCTATGATAGTGGGACTAAGCCTGGGCATTTCTAAGTAGTCCCACATAAAGGTATCTCGATACTCTTGTAGAAATTTGGTATAAAAGTTTATTTCTTCTAGAGAGCATGCTGCCCCAGTGAGATTTATTAGAACTTGCCAGGACTTTGGGATATGTTCACCTTGACGGTAGGTGAGATGTTTGACATGTTTCCTTCCTTGAATGCATCAGGTGTCGGGATAACATTCTTGAACCAATCGACTTTTCCTGTTGGGAGGAAATATTTTGATTCGATCACATATTTGTCTTGTTCTTCTGTCTTGTTAGGACTAAATATTTTCTTGGGGAGAAAAAGAAAATGGTGATGCATCACATCCCATGGATAATACGGCTCCATCATGGCTTCTAGGATGTCCTCATCTGAATGAAATAGGAGGGGGATTGATACTGTGCAAGGTTGTGTCGAAGAGGTTCAATTTGCACATAGCTAGTCGATAGACACGAGAAGGATTTCATCATCGACGTGGTGGAATGAGATGTGTTCAACAGAGTGTAGAAGGATTGGGTCTGCAATGTCGTAGGTACATCTACTCTCGTAGTTGTAGCTGACTTGACACATATGGCAGATGAGAGGGCACCTCAAGTCATAGTTCCGATACATGACGATATGAATCGTATATGGTGTAACATGTTGGTAGCGTTTCTTGGGGGCAGAATATTCGTGATGGGAAATTGTGAGAGTGCAAGGTTGGGTCCCCTGTTAGGATGGTCAATTTCTTATTGGTGGAAATTGTTCCTGGCGTAGAGGTGCCTGAATGTTTCCATTAGCGGGCATGTCCCTGGTTCGTGGTTATGGCCACTGAAAATGGTGCATGGTACCACTGTTCCAACTGAGTAGATTTTGTGGGATTCAACACTACTCTTCATCCCAGATGTAAATGCTTGGAAAGGATCTGTTGTAGAAGACAAGAGCTTCTGCTTCCATTTCTGAGTTTTTGGCGTGGGTGTGTCTAGCTCCTTTAGGGAGTGTAGACTTAACGTTTCTCTTGCTGTTCTAAGCTTTGAGAGATGTTCACATTTAATTGTATGATGAAAGTGTGAACGAATCCAACAACAAGTATGCACAATTTTCTCTTGGTTAGAGAGAAGTATCTATGGGAGAGAAGAGACTATGCGAAAAATGTTTGCTAGGTGCTTTAGTTCTTTATAATGATTGATTCGGTGACCAACCAGGTCGCTTAGTCCGCATGTTATCCTAGGTTGGACTTGGGTCATGATTGGTTGGTGCACCGTCCTAGTTTTCCTGTCACACTGATGTGGGTGTGGGATTGGCAGCATGGGCGTGACAAAGTTTCTATACCGGTTGAGGAGATCATCGCGTTTCTTTTCTAATGTATGTATCATATCAATTAGAGGATGAAATATTAGATATAGCTACAGTGTTGTTCATGGTGATTGCCCTGACATACTAGGAAAAATAGCCTAGATATGGGGTCCCTGTCCTGCTCACTAGATGGCATGACTGGGTACTAGCACTGTAGTACTTCTAAGTCAGGGAAAGTGGCAATTACATGATTTATAATGCACATGTTGGTATTCTCTGCAGAGGGTGGTTCGAGGTAACTAAGGGTTCCCTGATTGGTCACTTCTTAGCTAACAGAATGAGGATGGATCTACTTGTCACATCTTCTTGGGTTGTCAAGCTATTCTTAGATTCCGAGTTTGAGGCATCTTATCGGGAGAGGCAGACTATGGCTAAGCAAAAACTAGCTAGTGCAAAGCAGAATCAGGGGATGTAGTGGCAATGGCCCACGAGGTGATTTCCATCGCATATATGACATGAATACTGGGTGTCAAGGTCAGTGAAATATACTACATGAACTAGATACCATCGTTGGAAAATTTCCAGACCTGGGAAATCGATGATGAAATGATTGTGCTCATCACATAGTACAGAGCGTTTGATGGGAGGAGGGGGAACAGATGGGAGTTTTTGAGGCAACTATCACTCCTCCTGCAAGTATAGGATGGTGTGAGGTTCATCTCGAGATGACTAGGTCGAGGGATCCTCTTGATAGGATTGATCGATGGCATGTAAGGCATCCCTATATCGTGGGATCTCTAGGAAATGATGGTTATAGTGTCCAGAATTGCTGCATATAGCGCATGCATGATTGGTACGCAATGCTTTGCCTTGAATTTTGGTGGTAGGTTCCTTCTTGCAGGAACTTAGTGCTGCAATGTCTACTGCAGAGCTAAGGAGGCGTTTCAATTCATCCAGCTCTGGGAAAATGTGGGTCAAGTGTCCTACTATGTCACATATGGTGAAACGTGGTGATTCCCATTGCATGGTGGGAGTCTCCACCTTCTTTCTTCTTCTCTCAAGATTCCTAGTCTTAACTATCCGCTTTGCAATGGGAATTTCCTTTGTAGGGATGTTTGTGGTAGTCTCCTGAATGGCTGGGGCTAGTTCAGGATTGATAGGGATTAACCCTATATAGGTGATGTGTGCGACTCCCATTGAAGTGGGTGGGACTAGGTACCAAACTGGTATTTGAAATGATAATTTTGTTAGGACCACTGTGGCCATGACCTACTATGACACAAACCCAGCTGGGGGGAAGAGGAAAGGAGTTTGGGAGGTGGCGTAGGCTAGAGAGGTTATCGTGGCCAAGGACTCGATGTCATTACTACTCGTTTATATGTCTTAACTAGTTTCGGTGCTTGATGTGGACTTCATGCACACCGAAGCCCCTATGACATCAGGTGATGACTCAGGTATAACAAGGGGATCTCCTAGGGATGACCCTAGGATGGACGACGGTTTGAATTGGTCGAGGCCACATTCTTGGTACCGACTAAGCACATCAAAATATGTGTCTACATAGTGTAGAATGACATCGGTATTTGTTAGGGGCCTCTTTTCACTATGTTTCAATTGGTCGACAGTAACGATGCGGTCCTCATGGGGGAACATCATATTTCAAAAGATGGAGGAGGCAATGGATAACATGGCATACATATAACTCTGGCTGAGGAGTATATTGTAGTCCAATTAGGCATCCAAGACTTCAATGTATATAAGGACCGTTTTTATAGCTAAGCAGACTGAGACGTTTTGGTAGAGACCGACAGGGGATGACGGGCGACCATCGTATCTCGAAGCGTGATGTCTGATGGCTTTAGTTCGGGAGACCCTAAATTTTTCCAAACGTTATTTGACATGATGCATGTGGATGCACCTTCGTCAATGATACATTGGTGAATGGTAATGTTTTGGGCTGATACTGGTATCTGAAAGGTGACCATTGAAGGAAGTCGGGGTGGATTTATCTAAATCAAAAGCCATTAGGTGCGATTCAGCGGGGTCAATGGCACCTAATGTGTAAAGTAAGGCTTTCCGCTACTTTGGGCATGATTCTAACACCTCCAAAGATGACATAGTGGAAATAGATTGAGCTATATCATCCATAATGCTATAGTTATGGGCTGCTTTGGAATAGTTTCCTACCCGCCTAGTTGGTCCCTTAGCCATTTTTGGCAAAGGTTCAATACGCATATTTGATATGGTTAAAGGTGTTTTCGGTGCACTAGTACTAGCCCCTGATGCGTTGGTGTCTGGTGGGTGTTGTAATTTGGATTTCGTGTCTGAAAAAACATTTCTTTTCCAATAATGTAGATTTCATGGTTGTTTTTTTCAGAATCGTTGGGAGTTTGTTGCTGCATGCTAACTGTCCCTTGATGGGGGAAAGGCTCCTTTATGACTGTTGTCTGCTGGGAGGATCGCCCCTATCCACGCTTACTTTGTAGCTTCTTCAGCTCAGGGAGCTCGGGACAGTGGTGAGTGTAATGGTCATACTCACCATAGATCAAAGAAGAGTGGTTCCAATAATTGACCTTTTGTTCTGCCTTTGGGAGTTTCTTGGCTCCTAGTTTTGATTTCGGTTGTAGTTTCCTACAACCTAAGATCGTTGAGGGAATTGTTGATTGTTGCCCCCCTTTCCAGGTTTTTCTTTAGGCTTGTTTTTTCCTTCTTTCTTAATCGCCTTAAGAGGATAATTTGGATTGTCCTGGTTGTATTGTTGACGCGGTTGGTTTTGGGAGGGTTTCACAAAGTTCACCTGCTCATTATTCTGCATGGGCGAGTCTTGTGGTAGGGACTGGGCATATTGTGGTCCCTGGTTTGTAAATCATTGTTAGGGGGGAGCTCTTCCGTTAGCATGTCTATCTGCATATTGGGTCCCCTAAGCCAAAGGATAGGGTTGTCCATGCTGATGGTGGTACAATGATGCCCTACTGGTCAAATTTTGTGGAGGCATATGATGACTTTGGTAGCCAAGTTGTGGTATGTTCCGTGTAGAATCATACACGTAACCGTGGTATTGAACGATGTTGCTTAGGTGATTTAGTTTCAATGACCCAATTAAACCGTCGGTAGAGTTCGACGCACCTGGTAATTATTTGTAAGTTTACAGGCGCGGGGCATTCGACAGGATATTGTAAATATACCCTGAATTCATATAGATCAACTCAAGTTGGTGGGCCTTACTGATGACGTCCTCTTTGGATATTGGCTTTTTTTGCGCCACATTCTTTGACATCTCTATGGTGAGAGTTTTCAGGAACAGGTTTAACAGAACTTGATCGTTGAGTTTGGCTTTGCACAAACTATGATGCTGTCGCCATTCGTGGAGATGGTCTGAGATATGGATAGCGGGCATTTGCCTAAAGTGGGTTAGTAATTCCGTTCCAAAATCATGGTGAATGGGTAACTAAAAATAGGTCAAGAACGCAGTAGCGAGGGTGCTAAAGGTTCCATGTGTAGAAGAGGGCTACTCCACATACCATTTCATTGATACTCCAGTTAGAGTGCATTGAAACAGTCTTAGTTGAATAGCATCATCACCACATGATTTCCTAGGTCTTCCACTTGCTTTCCTTCGAACTTTGGAATTTCCGAAGGGAGCTTCATGGGCATGGGACGCCATATGGGGTTGTGTGAAATGGGGTCATTTATCAACTTGGTTAAATCTGGTAGATTTAACGAAGCTAGAAAAGGGGACTGCAAGTTTGTAGTCCTTGCGACTTGTTAAAACACAATGTTCTAGTTAGGAATAGGGTTTGTTCATGACGTACCTTGTTGTGCATTCACCTAGCTTCCCGAATGGGTAGCACTCTTCTTCCTGCTAGGGGTGTTCACTGACGTGGCAATGGGAGACCGACTAGGGTTCCCAACTAAAGATGCCCCAGTAAAGGATGAACCAATAAGGGTGGCATTGTTCCGTGTTTGGGGCCTAAATGAAGAAATACCTAGAACCCCTCTCGGTAATGTGGGGAGGTCAAAAATATGTCCAAATCGACGAGGTCCAGTTGGGTCAGTTATGGCGTCGAATAGGTATGGTTTTGGAAAAATTTGAGAGGATAGAGACTATAATCAATGAAAAATTCTGATCGCATACATAAAACAAAACAAAAATAAAATAAATTTTCCCTTTAGATTAATCGTATGTGATCAGTCAATCAAAATATATGGTTTTTTTTTGTTTACATATGATACTCAAATCCTAGAAGTCCTAACATCCTCCACGCTCAAATTTAACTTGGCCTTGAAAAGATATCTTTTGAATGTTGGCACAACGTCCCCAAAGAACTGCCGATGCCCCCAGTCAATCGAAGAAAATCCACCAAGGTAAGGGTAGAGGATCTAGTGCTTGCCTGCACCATCACCTATAGGGAAAGGATGCCCTAATTTTGGCCACTAAGCATTGTCGTCCCACATAAGTGTTTGAGTCTTCGGCTTCTTGGTAGTTCAACTACTAGTACTGAGTAGCAGCCAGGTCAGGTAGCCCCAACTGATACCGCACACACTGAACCTAAGCCTAACCCCCTCTAAATTGAGTCTCTGCAGCACTCAAGTTTTCCTTTCCATGGGATGATAAGCAGATTTGAAAGTTCCCTAAATAATCAACTTCGATGTTTCAAGATGAATAATGACCAAGGCAACTTATTAGATGCCTACCCCCTTGGTCCTAACTTAGACTATAAATTCTTTTGTGGCCCCAATGGGGAGAATTTAGTGAGTTTTGTTAAGTTATTTTCAAGTATCTTTACTATGCTTAGGGTGTAGATGTTTGTGAAGAAAAAGTGAAAAAGCACATAGTTTGAACGCGTGGATATGTGATGATCCTTTTCAAAATCCCCTATTTAAACTACGTTCTATTGTTCCTTTCTCAAAACAAAAACATGCGCGAATATGGGCCACTCTCAAATTTTCCTAGTTAAACTATATGATCAACTATGGGTAGATGGTAAGTTTTCAATAGAGAGTGTTCATAAGCTTTCCTAGGATCACCCGAGGGTTCAAACGTAGCAAAGATTACTTACTCTTCTACCGACAATTCAATCCTGGTCTCAAAATCCTAATGCAAAAACTGAACTAAACTAATGACTTTTAAAATAGAAAAACGAAAGAGAACTAGCTAAGCATGAGTGGACTTGGGCCACTTACTTTTGCTAATTAACTAGGTGTTTTGGTACCTAAATTCGCAAAACATAAACTATTTTGGAATGCAAGTTAATTTACCTCCTACTTAAACTATGTGTTAATTTTCCGAAAATCAACTTGACATAAAACCAACACCTAAACTACAAAAAGCAGCTAAAAGTGAGTTTTAACAGGTTGCGGGGCATCTTAAATAGTGCTGCCAGATGTATTATGGGATGCCAGTCACTTTTACAAGCAAGGAAAAATGGAAATGGTGGAAAAAATCCCACTTCTGGTTTCTGCGCAGAAAAGGCTGAAACAAGTGCAAAAGCTGCGCATAGGTCAGCTCTAAATGCACGCACTGGGGTGCGTATGTCTATCAAAAAGCCATGCAATTTTCCTGCAAATTAATTTCTGGGAGCTCTTCAGATTCAGCCTGTCATTAGGGATGAACCAGAAAGTGAAGGAGAGAAAGGGGGAAGTTCCAACCCTACTCCATAGCAAAGATGGAGGTCTTTGCAAAAAGGCACAACCACATAAACTTGGAAATAAAAGTTAGTGGAGTCACCAATCTTGTGTTAGTGTGTTTGGTGCATGAATGTACCAAATCACACTTTCTTAAGAGGGGTGGTCTTTCCCTTTTAAGTAATGGGTCACTAGCAGAAAATAGATGGAGTCAAGCAAGTTAGTGGAACATGCTAAAACATAAGCATACTAGATAGAGAAATAGCATGCATATTCAAACATAAAAACTAAACTAAAACTAAAAGAAATCAAACAAAATCTCTAAATAGAGTCAAACAACTTCAATAATCCAAACGACAGTGATTACGTCCCTTCTTATTGAGTGCTGGTAGGAAATGAGGATGAAACTTTAACCCACTTGCTAAGGGGCCCTTGGAACTAAGGAGCTCCAAATCGTTATGAAAGGATGTCTTTACTTCTGAGTTGCCCTAGTGCAAAGTCTCCCTCTCTCTACCATGTTGGACTGAAGTTTTTGGATGGCCAACAACTGATTCCCCTCTATCTCTACTCTAGATCACACACTGCTGGTATTGCTTGGAGAAATTATGGCAAGCATAACAACGTGTTCTCATACTTTTCATCTCTTGGTGGCCGTTTATAGGAGAATTCAAATCCTCCTTCCCTCTCTTGCTACATTGTGGATGGTGACCCAACAGAGGAGGGTGATTCCATTGTGTGCCACATTTATTCCATTGTGTGCTCCCTTAAGGTCCTAAGGAGGCTTGGGCGACTGTCCTTAGGCATCCTCAAGTGTGGGATCACTGTCCTGGAGTGTGCCTTGTGCTCCCAAAAATTTACTTCTGCCACTTTCAGGGTCACTCGGCTTTTTGAGGAAAAGTCGTGCAAGGCACGCTTATTGAAGAATTATGCACATAAAGGTGCATTTCATTGGTTCCTTCAGTACACAGCTTGATTTTTCCTTTTAGACCTGAGGGATTTTTAAATACTTCAGATTCTCTAATGTCTATCAACCCTGTAAATCCTTCTGTCTGACATTAAATAATGTCATCTTTGCTTGTCCGATTTTCCAGTGATAACAACAGGCAACTGAACAAAGTGACCATCAAGAATAGGTACCCATTACGAAGAATTGATGTTTTTTTTTTAATCAATTGAAGGGAGGTGCAGTGTTCTCTAATATCGAATTGAGATCGGGATATCATGTGGTACTCATCAAAGAAGAGGACATCTACAAGACCGCATTCAGGACTAGGTATGACCGGTATGAGTTTTTTGTAGTTTCATTCGGTTTGACTAATGCCCCAGCTACATTTATGTGTTTGATGAACATTGTGTTGCATTCTTATTTAAACTAGTTTGTCATTTTATTGATTAATGACATATTGGTGTATTCTAAAAATGAGGAAGAGCATGTCGATCATTTGACAACAGTATTGAGGTTGTTGAGAGAGCATCAGTTGTATGCTAAGCTCAGAAAATGCAGCTTCTTCCAGATTGAGGTACAGTACTTGGGAAATGTTTCTACAAGGAGGGAATTGAAATATATCCAGAGAAGATAAGGGATATCATGGAGTGGGTAGCTCCTATCAATGTTATTTTTAATTTCCCCTCATTATTTGTTCCACCCTATAGTCCTATATCTATATCTTTCAAAGAGATAGCTTCTGTCTTTATTAAAGAGTTTGAAATCTGTCAGAGAGATTCTTCACTTGTGTTAGAGAATGAGAAAGGCATAAAGTTTCTCTTATTCTTGATTATTTACTTCTGATATTCTTCAGTTCTTATTATGTTCATCTTATCTTCTTTCTTCCTAGTTCGTCAAGGAAATATCAAAGAAAAAGAACATAGATCAAGGACACTAGATGTAGGCCAGCAGCCAGGGAAAAACCCCACTCTCAGGGAAAACCCAGTAGGTAATTATTCCTTTAATAGTAATTCTTGAGACACTAGACCTTGACTCGAACTTCCTCCATAACAAGTTAGCCTTCCTTTTAATCCTTCCTAAATATGGCATCAACATCAACACCAATAACACTATGAAGCAATTTCTTCAACCTTGGAACTTCGACCTTGCTTCTAGAACTTTTATCTTGAGGGAAAGACTTCGATCTTTCTTCTAGGAGTTAGATTTTGACCCAGTAAAACTCTTCAAGGCAACAACATCTAGAAAAATCAACTTCGATGCATTATTCTCTTGGCAACAACAACTAATTTGAAAAATACTTAGAGACTTCGATATTACAAATTATAGGATTTGAGAGAGAGATATTAGCACAAAAATTTTGATTTACTTCCAATCCTTTAGCTTTCCAAAAATCATACTTAAATTGACCCCTTCCTTCACTTCGCATTTTTCCCTGATGTATGAAATGATATCGAATTTCTAAGTGTGTGAGAGATGTCTCGAGATGAATTTGATCTCCCTGTATTTATGGGCTTCCGATGGGTTCGATTTAATGGACTTGAGGACGAATCGATCACTTTAAGGTTGAATTGATGTGGAGGCTCCATAAATCATACGTGACTCAATACTTGACCTAATTTCATGATTGAAAGGCCTAGTATGAGTCAATTTAAATTTGCGATGACTCTATAAACTCAGAATAAAATCTAGAAGTCCACAATGGTGAATTTTACCTAAAATAATATGATCCAAACATGAAACCTATGCATTAATAAGTCATTTAATAATAATATAAAATTAATTTCTTTATCCATTGACAATTACAATAAATATTGAATCAAATACAATTTATGAAGACCAAACCTACTTACAATGTTCAACACTCCCTCATAACTTGGGAGGTATTAATAATACAATAGTACAAGGAAGATCTCAACTATGTGAACTATGAATAATTTTTAGGCACTTAAATGCCATGGACTAGATTCCTGACTAGGGTAATTTATCCATTGGTCACTCAACAATTTAGGCACCACAATTTGATGCTCTAGATTCCTGACTAGGGTAATTATACATCGGTCACTCAACAATTTAGGCACCGCAATGCCATGGACTAGATTCTTGACCAAGGAAATCTATCCAAGTGGGACTAAGATGGAATAAAAATTTCATCCTCTATAGGTACCATGAGGCTGACTTACTAACCATCAACCCAAGGAACTAGGTGCACATCCACCTGATGCCACCTGCCCTACCGAACATCAACACAAAGTGTTGACTTGATGTCTTTCCAGGCAACGCTTCACACACAGTGACTCATCACCCCTTCATCTAGGAGATCAAGGATAACCAAGCTATTCCAATAAAACTAATTGGTAACCAACATGCTATCAAAAACTTCAAGAGATTCACCTGTACAAACAAAACCCCAATCAACAATATATTTTTCAATACATAATGAAAGAAAACATTTTGGGTTTCAAAGTTGCCCTTAAACTCATATCACTAGGATTATCAATTGAATCTTTGAGAGAAGATTCATTTCCTTACTTCACATGTAGCAACATTTCTTCAAATATATATTCTCCAATCAATAATTATGAAGTGTCATCCCTCTTAACTAGGGAGAGTTCTTTTATCCATGCTCCCTCTTAATACAGGGAGATCAACTTCTTCCTTTGGTGTTGGATAATGTTTCTTGGCTTCCAACCTTCACATCAAATTAGCTTCTCTTACAAAATTTTACACCAATATGATGTACCTGCACAACTTACATAACAAGTAAAACCAATTATATAGAAGCATGAAGTTAGTCATAACAAAATTTTATAGTAGCAAAAGAATTTCGACTTTACATAATCAACAAGAGACTATACTGTAATACTTCAACTTCTAGCCCAGTTTTGTTACAAATCCTAAATCACATTAGTAATTCAATCAAGATGGAAAAAGAATATTTATGTCATATAATGATCTCTAGAAATAATTCAAAATAAAAATAAAGGTATCTAATAAATTCCAAAATCCATATGATAGAGTATCTACTAGGGTTTTATGTAATCCCTAGATTTCATTCATTCAAGGAAAATAGAGTATGAATAGGTTTTACTAGGGTTTGATGTAAACCATAGATTTCAATCAAAACAAACACATCAACAATAACTTCTACTAGGGTTCTATGTAAACCCTAGATTTTCCATCTATAAATTCTTAGCAAACATTGAATATATTCAAATGAATACACATACTAGATAGTTTCAATTATTACTAGGTCTTAGATGTAAAACCCTAGACTCTTCAATCATCTTAGTCCTTCAAACTTTGACTAGGGCTTATTGCCAAACCCTAGGACACATGACCATTAGAAATTTGGTCAACACATATTTCTAGGAGATTTTCATCATGCATAAGCATATCATATGATTAGACAATATTTAATATATCAGACATACATCAATCCTAGACTAATCTAGGGATTAAATTAAAGAGATATATACCTAGGGTTTCATGCCTAGGACTTTTCATAACAAGAGTTTTACTTGTAGACCTAACCAAAACATAGTGTTTTGGTTCATGTCAAAGTAAACCCTTATACTTCAAAGGTTTAAGATTTTGAACAACATCATTTCAACCTTAATAAGTTAGAGCTTTCATGATCATATCAAAGTCTCAAACATGACATCAACAATATATATTAGTCATTATAGAAATCTCTCCATTAATAACCCTAAGTAGGTTTAGGGTTTCACACATTATTAACATACACTTAGGTTAGGGTTTTCGAGAGAACCTTTTAGGATTCATTTTATGTAAACAATTAGAGATGTATAAGGTGTGTAAATTCATCATATGATGAATCATCCCAAACAATAATCTTTTAAGGTTCAAGAGAGTTAGACACAACAATAGTTAGTAATTTAGGATGGATATACCACAGATAATAACAAGAATTTATAATATAAGACATACCTTTGACATTTTGGCAAACCTTTTGATTCCAATGCTTTGTCTAGTGAGGGCTTCTTTATTAATCCTTGAGGCCTTCTTCCATAATTCTTGAGTATTCAGTAATTTAATTCCTAGACAAGGAAATAATAGTAGACAAGTGATTAATATTTAATATAATCAAAACATTAAATAAGTACATGAAAACAAATAGAGAGGGAATGAGATACTTATCTTGAGGAGTTGTTGTGGGGTCCTTCTCAAGCTTTTAGGTAAACATAAAAACTTATAAAAAAAGAAAAATTTCTTTCCAAAAATGTGTTAAACCTATAACTAAACATAAAATATACAAATGAAATATGTAAAGCTAGGAACAAGGGGATTAGTAATGTAAGTCCATTATGTCATTCTCTTCGGGATTTTATCTGTTAGGAGAGTCTACTTCTTCAACCACATTTGCAGAATCTCTATCTATTTTATTACTTAAAGGATTGTCAGGACACTCACTTCTATAAAGCCCCAGTTTCTGACAATGATAACATTCGATCTTGGACATATCAACCTTCTTCCTTGGCCCTTTATTCTTGAAGTTTCCCTTGTGATGAGTAAAAAAATAATTTGAGACTTCTTTGTTGTTGGATACCATTGATATTCTTAAGTATTCTTGACTGCAGGTTGTCTAGAGTTCCTCAAAGGTGGGAGTTTCTTTCTAGCTGTTGAGACTTGAAGCAAATGCACCCCAAGTAGGTGGTAGCCTTAGTATGGTTGTGATCAAAATTTATTTATCTTTCACCATTCATCAATGGAAATAAGTTCATCTCTTATTATAGTTATGTTCACAAAGAAAGTGGATACAATATCCTCCTTGGTCATCTTAGTATTCTTTAGTTCATTTTTCAGGCTTGCCACTTCTCCAATATTCTTGATGGTAAATAGATTTGACAAGGCTTCCTACATTTCTTGGGAATGATAAATGTTTTGTATGAAGGGGAAAAGGTTTTCCTTTATGCCTTCAACCATTCAATTCATAGCCACTAATTCAAACTCTCTTAATTTTAACTTATCATCATCACTTGATTCTTCTATGGGCTTCTTCACTTTTTCCCTTCACCAAGTCTAATACTTTGTTCTTTTCAAGGAGGAGGTCAATCCTTTTTTTACAAGACCTATAGTTTGAAGCTCCTTCAATCTTGTTCTCTCCCTCGATAGTGCTAGAAATATTCCTTGAAGGTCGAGAAGACTTATTTCCATAAAAATGATCCTTTAATGCACTTCTTATGTCTCATGGATCAAATCCTTGAGATTGCCTTTTCCTTATTCTTTCACCAAAGCTCTGAAACCATCTTATAGAATGAGAAAGGCATAAATATTGTCTTATTCTTGATTATTTACTTATGATATTATTTAGTTATTATTATATTCTTCTTATCTTCATTCTTCTTAGTTCATCAAGAAAATATCAAAGCAAAAGCACATAGATTAAGGACATGATATGTAGGTGAGTAGCCAGGAAAAAACTCCAATCTCGGGGAAATCCCAATCAGTAATTATTCCTTCAATAATAATTCTTGAGAATATAGACCTTGAATCGGAATTCAGCCTTCCTTTTGATCCTTCCTCAATATGGCAACAACCACATCAACAACAACACCATGTATCAGTTTCTTCGACCTTGGAACTTCAACCTTGCTTCTGGAATTTCGATCTTGAGAGAAATAATTCGATATTGCTTCTAGGAGTTCGATTTTGTCCCAATATAGATTCTCAAGGCAACAACATCAAATAAAAACAACTTTGACCTATTCTTCTCTTGGCAGCAACAACTGACAACAATTGATACAACAACTGAAGTAGAAAAATAATTAGAGAATATGATCTTTCGAACTATAGCACGTGAGAGAGAGAAAGAGAGAGAGAGAGTAGCACAAAAATTTATATTTTCTTCCAATCATTTATCTTTCGCAAAACCGTACTCAAATTGACCCCTTCTTGCACTTCACACTTTTCCCTAATCCCCCAAATGACATCATATTTCTGAGTGTGAGAGAGATACTCCAAATGAATTCAACCTCCTTATATTTATAGGCTTCTGATGAGTTGGATTTACTGGACTTGAGGCTGACTTGATCACTTGAAGGCCGACTTGATGTGGAGGCTCCATAAATCATATTTGACTCAATATGTGACCTAATTGCATGATTCAAAAGCCGAGTATGAGTCAATTTAAATCTGAAATGACTCTATAAACTCAAAATAAAGCTTAGAAGTCCACAATGTGGACTTTGACCTAAAATAATATGACCCAAGCATGAAACCGATTCTTTAATAAGTCATTTAATAATAATTTAAAATTATTTTTTTATTCTTTTGACAAGTAAAATAAATATTGAATCAAATACAATTGATGAAGACTGAACCTAGTTACAATGTTCAACAACTTGGACCTTAGAGAAGTACCACCTTGTTGTAATTTTCATTTAGTTGTTGTCTGTAGAGGCATCATAGCCAAAAATCTTAAAATCTTGAAGCTTGACTCTTGATTTCCATTTTTTTTCTTCAAAATTTGATAAAAAACATGTCAAAATTCTCATTGCTTTCAGAGTAAATTTCAATCCTCGTCTTCCAAAAAATTCCTGCAAATTTGATCAAAATCATGCCATAATTCCCATTGTTTTCTGAGTAAATTTCAAGCGTAGTGAGACTAAACATCTCATTGATGTAAGATGATCCGTTTGAATGACTATTCAATTGGGCCTTAGAAAAGTAAGGCCTCATTGTGATAATTATTTATATAAGTGATCTTCTTTTGTTTTTTTTATAGTAGTTTAACTAGCAATTGCACCTAATGTTGCAAAGGAAACGCCGTAAGGAAAATGCTAGAAAGAAATCAACTATAATTAATTTGATGTGTCTTTATATATATATATATAGAATGTATAATGTTTGTAATAGACATTGCATTTTCAGATTTGAAAAAAAAGTTATGGTAGAATTTGCTGAAGATATCGAAGCCCTGTAGAACAAATCTTTGACGTGAAGGCACCCAATAAAACCAAATTATGACAAGCACCCAATAAAACCAAATTATGACAAGGTTTATTCAGGCTAGTCACATGTTTTCAGGGTGGCAGTTACTTCATATGATTCAGATTCCAGAGGTGTCATTGTTAGTCCAACACCCTGGACTTGTGAGTGTTAGTGTAATACTTTCTCCAATTTGATGTTGAATACCACACTTCCAATGTGATAAGAGAAATTGAATTTGTGTTTTTTTTAAATTCCTATCTAATAAATATTAACAGTTTTTAAGGCAACTGGAATGATTAATCTACCCAATTAATTGAGATTATCACAAAGCTTAGGCATGAAGGCACCCAATAAAACCAAATTATGAGAGGCTTATTCAGGCTAGTCCCATGTTTTCAGGGTGGCAGTTACTTCATATGATCCAGATTCCAGAGGTGTCATTATTAGTCCAACACCCTGGACTATTAATCGAGATTATGACAATGCTTAGGCATGAAGGCGCCCAATAAAACCCACCCAATTAATCGAGATTATCACAAACCTTAAGCGTGAAGGCACCCAATAAAACCAAATTATGACAAGGTTTATTCATGCTAGTCACATGTTTTTAGGGTGGCAGTCACTTCATATGATTCAGATTCCAGAAATGTCATTGTTATTCCAATACCCTGGACTTGTCAGTGTTAGTATAATACTCTCTCCAATTTCATGTTGAATACCACAGTTCCAATGTGATAAGAGAAATTGAATTTGTGTTTTTGTTAATTCCTACCTAATAAATATTAATAGTTTTTAAGGCAACTGGAATGATTAATCTACCCAATTAATCGAGATTATCACAAATCTTAGGCATGAAGGCACCCAATAAAACCAAATTATGACAGGCTTATTCAGGCTAGTCCCATGTTTTCAGGGTGGCAGTTACTTCATATGATCCAGATTCCAGAGGTGTCATTATTATCCCTATTAGGCAGATTGAAGTTAAGCTAAGTGAATTGAAAAAAATTTAAATCGATCTTGCACTCTGTTGCAAACATCTGAAACAATTCATAGAGAGAAAACAGAGTCAAGCTTGTGCATGACTTTCAACACCCTGAACTATTAATCGAGATTATCACAATGCTTAGGCATGAAGGCACCCAATAAAACCAAATTATGACAAGGTTATTCTGGCTAGTGATTTCCAAATAATTTAGTAGTTGTTGAAGTTGTTTCTCGCTGTAACTGTCAAGAGAAGGATCCCATGAGGGAAAATCCTCTCCCTTCTTTGGATCTTGGATTCCAGGGGTATTGACTGCCAATCTAAGTCAAACTCACAGTTCAGCAAGTCGGATTCTCGATTCCTGTTTCACTGAACCTAGACTTTGGTAATGGTGTTATCTTTGTAATGACATCACATTACAAAAAATATTGTGCTCCAGAAAGAAGAGATGAATCCCTTAGACTTGTAGATGAAAATAAAAAATGAGTATAATTTTTGCAAATGATTCTGTTCTCCCCAAATTGTAGAAAAGTTATAATCTTTGTTATTTTTAGTGTACATATTCCCCTCTAATTCCCCTCTTTGGATTCTGGGTTTTTGGATTTTGCTCAATTTTCATAATCTTTGTTATTTTTAGTGTACACATTCCCCTCCAATTCCCCTCTTTGGATTCTGGGTTTTTGGATTTTGCTCAATTTTCATAATTTTGGGTTTCTGGATTTTGCTGGGTTTTCGTAGGTATGAGTTCAGTTGGAATCAAAGGATCTATAGGTATCCAACTAGCTGTCAACAAAGACAAAACCTTTTGTAAGGTTATCCCTTCTTGGGAACTACTTCAACAAACTCAACAAAGGCGTCACATGGAGGAACAGGGCCTTTACAAGTCTCCGGAAATTACTTGAAAACTTCTTGGGAACTACTTCTTTAACAAACTCAACAAGGGCGTCACATGGAGGAACAGGGCCTTTCCAAGTCTCTGGAAATTACTTGAAAATACTCCCTGATTTTCATCTCATCCCTAAAAAGTTGCCACTGGAATTTCAAAAGGACAAATCCACTCAGAATTATATGTTCTCTTCAAGTGCTAGGAGAAGAATTTAGAAGGCACAGCCCTTAGGCGATCTGGGGAATGAGTACCCTAATCCTAAGCTCCTGCCCCCCGTACCTCAGTGCGTTTTGGAGGTGGTTCCGAACTCGATTTTCAGTTTCTTATCTCGTCCTAGAGATCATATTTTCCCAAACCGTAAAAGCTAATACATGCAGATAATAAATACGAACATGAACTAAAACATTCCAAGGCTAAAAAGATAGTCATTAAATCTTTAGCAATCATATAAATAGTCCTCGTGCAACTGTTAATGGTGAGTACTCCTTCAGCTAACTATTATTGGCTAAAGAAAATTTCACATAGCCATTTCTGTACAATGAATGCATTATAGAAATGCATAGAATTTAATGCAGTGAAATGGGAGATTCCATAAAGCAACTGCTATAGCCATTTCTGCACACTGAATGTACTAGAGAACTAGTACAGTTGAACGTAATGAAATGAGAGAAACTACCTACTAGTCATTTCTGTAAATTGAATTTCTTCCATTATTCAAGTAGAGATACAATAAAGTAACTAAATAGAGATACACTAAAGTTGAAAATGGTGGAATTAGAAAGTAAAATATTCCATTTTCCAAATTACCCAAAATATTGATGGTAAGTTTCTCCATAGACATAACACGATCGCCATACAGTCTATTACAAATCTCTGAAATTATTCAATGATGAAATAGAACCAACTTATATCATTCTGCTCTTTCCCTGACCAAAGAAGTGGGTAGGATCGTGACCCCTTCTAAAAGAAGTCCACCTTTCCAATTCCCACCTTCCCATTCACTCATGCAGAACTCTATACTTCCTGGATTATCTCCCTTTTCTTGAACAACAAATCTTCCTGCATCAAACTCCATCCACCCTTCCTCTACATGTCTAAAGGAAGCCATCTGGTAACCTTCCGTCTCAACAGGTTTATCCAAGTCACTCAAATATCGAGCATATTTCTGGTGATCACCACAAGGAGGTGTAAGTGAGAATTTGACTGGTTTACGATTCCATCCATATGCTCGAGGCAAGGGAGGAATAATAGCTCTACGACCAAAGTTCCGAATAATGCCAGACTGATGGACTTTGAGCCTGAATGAAACGCTGTATGCCGCACCAGGAGACAAAAGCTTGCAGTCAAATTGACCTCTCACTTCAAGCCAACATACTGCAATTAGTTCAGCTATCTCCTTGAAACTGTAGACAAAAGTCAAAAGTCAAAAGTGTGTTATTAGCTTTTCTTTACATACTGTCTTGTTGTTGGTATTAACCAAAAAAACAAAGAATCAAACTGCATATGAGATAAGAAAGAAATAACACCTCAAAGAATGTTGTTTAGATTAGATTATTTTTTTATTTATTTCTTTATAATTAATTTTGTTTGAATTTCAAAATAATTTATAATTAAAAAATATTAATTTTAAATTGTTAATTTACTTAATATTGAAAAAAATAATTGAAAAAGTAAATTAATTTTGCATATATGATGCAGTAAGTTAATCAGTAGTTTATTACATTTGCATTTTGTTCTTGGAATATTATTTTATTTTCATGTAATAAACAAAATATTAAAACAATATTAAAACAATAAACCAATCACTAACTTATTATATGTTGTTTAATATATTAAAACCTAAGTAATAACTTTCTCGTAGCAAAAGCAAACTATAGTTATTATTGGGAGTTCCCGTTGGACATTCATGGTAAAGGGGAAGAAAATTAAGTTAAGGAATATAACAAATTGGAAGTTTGTGTTCCACATTCATGGTAAAGAGAAAATGTTAAGTGAAGGAATATAACAAACTGGAAGTTCGTTTTTCGACATGCTTAATGATGAGCCAGTAATTTAAAACTGGATATGTTGATTACAGTTAATTGGAGAAAAGAAAAGAGGCTCATCACTTTATGAGCATGTATGATTTAAAATTGTAATGGTAGCAGAAAATATAGGATATATGATTTAAAATTGTTATTTAATCAAATTGTTATTGTATCAGAAAATGATTAACTATCTCCGCTGTTAATTTGACAAGCTGAATTATGATAAACTTTCAAACCATGCATAAAGATTAAAAATTAAAAACTACATCTGGAAATCATTTGAACGTTCCAATAACATGAGGCCACTAACTTAAAAAGTATCGATGCGCGTCATGATGGAGAAGTCGGTATACTTCACATCAATGCGCTTCATATATTCTCCACTTAAATTATATCGTGCACTTCTTATATTCTCCACATAAATTGTACTATGTTCTTCATTTATTCTCCACATAGCTGATTTGTAACTCTTATTCTTCGTGAAAGAGAGTAACTCAATACCGTCAATATTAGTGTTTACCTGGGAGATTTTTCATGTCACTATCAATCTGGTTTTCTTGCCAGCATTGCAAACCTCGATAGTATAATGTTTTTGAAAGAATTTCAATACAATGAACGTTATTCTGCTTTAAAAACCGCATAAATGAATGATAAAAAAATGCTCTTCTTTATCCTAGTTCCAAATGGCAGAAGCCATGATTTTATACAGAAAGAAACAAAACTTCCTTGAATAATCACAAAGACAAAGAAGTTCTTGTGGATTATAGTATATTTGAATTCATTCACTTGTGATGCTCATAGATGTTACTAATTTTTATAATAATTTTTTTATGATAGTTAATAGTCATTATTGATATAATAACTATAGTTATTATATAGTGGAGATTAACTCACTCTTTCTATATTAGATAAATTATTTTTATAAAATTTTATTTATGCTATGGAGATGATTAATAAGAACATATATTAGTATAATTATATTAGTAAATTTGGTTGATATGTGTTGATTGGGGTCATTTTTTACTTTTTACACGCCAATCAGCTTATGAAAATGACACGATTCAAGTATATCAATCATATTCGCAATTATGGTTGTGGTAATTGATAATCAATATAGATAGGGAGAATTAGTAGACCATGATTGGCTATGGCTAGATATGTTCAAGTTATGGTTAAGAAGGACTTATTATGGTTAGTATAGAGTTGACTATGCATGACCATGTTTGTTCACAACTAGCTATGGTTGAGTAAAGATAGATTATGATTGACTATGGTTGACCATCGTTGTTGATGTTTGATCATGGTTGACCATGATTGCCCATGACTGGCTATGGATAGGCATACTAACCATGGTTGATAATGTTGACCATCAGTGAACATGGATTGATCAATTTGACCGTGGTTGGACATAGTTTTCTATCATAAATTACGGTTGTCCATGTTGACAATAGATGGCCATGGTTCACCATGTTCAACCATGGTGACCTTCATTGAGCATGTTTGACCATTCTAACCATGGTTTTCCATGTTGAGCATGTGTCGAACATATTTTTCCAAAGTTGAATATGGTCAACCAAAGATTACCATGGTTGGTCATGGTTGATCATCATTGACCATCATTGACTATGCTTGACAATGACTAACTAAAGTTAAATTGTTGGGCATAAATGACCATGGTTGGTGATGGTCAATCATGGTAACCATATCCAATTATGGTTGATGATTCTAAACCACACTCACCATAGTTATAGTCGAGCTACAATACTTGACTGCGTTCAACCATAGTTAACCATACTAAACCATGGTGACCAAAGCTAACTATCGTTGACCACATTGACTATGGTTGATCTTGCTTCACTATTGTCATTAGGGTTGATTGAAGATGACCATGCCTAATCATAGTCGAATGAGGTTGATAATGGTTGGACATGGTTGATTATATGATGACTATGATTGATTGAAGATGACCATGCTATCTCATGGTTGACTAAGCTTGACCATGGCTAACTATGGTTGTCCATGTGTTGACCATGTTTTTCCAAGGTTAACCAGATATTACCATGGTTGGTCATGGTTAATCATCTGTGACCATCATTTATGGTTGACCACGGCTAACTAAATTTGATGGTTTTCCATGGATGACTAGGGAAAATTTTAAAGATGGAAGTTTATCTTAAAGTTTAGAAACCTTGGTGAATCTTACTAGTCCCAATCTGTAAATTGTAAATTTTTTTTATTGTATTTTTGTAAAAATATTTAGGTTTATAATTATTCTATATTATTATATATAAAATTTTTGGCAATTTTTAGGGTAAAATATTTTTATACTATAAAATTTGATCGAATCAATTTTAAAAAAAATGGAAATTGTTGAATCTTTTTTTTTGGAAAAAAAAATGAAAAATTAACCCACTTGTGAATATTAACCCCTAAAATTTTCCATGTGGATGACTGTGATTGACTATGGTCAATCATAGTAGCGAGATTCAACTATGGTTGATTAGGTCAACCATGTTGACAATGGTTATCGATGAGTTATAATACTTGACTATGGTCAACCATAGTTAACCATACTAAATCATAATGACCATAGCTAACTATGGTTGACCTTGGTTGACTATTGTCATTATGGTTTATTGAAGATGACCATGCCTGCTCATGGTCAACTAAGGTTGATAATGGTTGGTCGTGGTTGCTTATATGTTGATTATAATTGATTGAAATTGACCATGTTTGTTCATTGTCGACTAAGGTTGACCATGGTTAACTATGATTTTCCATGGTTGACTATGATTGACTATGGTTGACAAAGATTAACATCAATGGCTATGGCTAACTATGGTAAACCTTAGCCAGTCATGATCAACCTTTCTTTGGTTTTTATTTATCACATTACATTGTCAATTTTTTTGTTAGTCCAATTACAATATTGATTATTGTTTGTCACATGCAACACACTTTTTTTGCTTATCATATTTGTTATCATTTTTTTTTCATCACATTGTGATGTTGATATTTTTTTTATACATTGTGACATTGATATTTGTTTCTCATATTGGAATGTCAATTTTTAAACATGGTTTTCTAAGATCAACTATGGTTGACTATAGATGAACATTATTGACAATGATTGTCAATGTTTAGCTATAGATAAACATGCATGACCATGTTAACCATGGACACCATGGTGTTCATGGTTGATCATAGTTGAGTTGATTTAACCATAATTTAATATGATTAATTTGTTGAGGAAAGTTATTAAAAGTATATTAAAAATTAAATATAATTAAAAATATTAAATATATTAAAACTTATTAAATAAAAATATTATACCTTATTCATAAAGAAGAATAATAATATTTTTATTAATTCCTTTTAAAATTAAATATTAAATAACCGTTAAATCTTATGGAATATAAATCTTATGATGTAACCATATTATAAAACCTTATTAAATATAATAATTCATTAATTAAATATTTTTGAAACTTATTAATAAAAACTAATATTAGTATTATTAATAAACCTTACTATGATTACCTACAGTTGAATACGGTCAACTAAGGTTGACTAAGGATGATTACAAGTGAATAATGTTGACTATCATTTACTAGGTAAACATATAGTTGGCTATGTTTGAAAACATCATCATGTTGTAACATTGTTATTTGTTCATGAGATTGAAACATCATTTTTTTAGTCATCACATTGTGATGTTGATTTCAGTTTGACATATTATGATGTTGACTATTTTGTTGTCTAAAGGCTTTTTTCTTTTCATACTGCAATTTTGATTTATTTATTTATTTTATTGTAACAATGAGTTTTTCTCGTGACAATGTGGTGGATTTTTTTCTCAACACATGCATTGTCAATCTCCCTTTGTCACATTATGATCCTAATTTTTGTTTATTAGATTTTATTGTTGATTTCTATTTGATGCACTGCGAAGTTGATATCCATTTGTCATATTTCAACGTTGATAGTTATTTAGCATATGGTCATGTCAAAATTTAAAGAGAGTTGTCTATTGTCAACTTTGGTTGACAATGGGTGAACATTTTTACAATGTTTGTCAATATTTTACTGTAAATGAATATGGTTGAAAATGTTAAATATGGATTACCATAATTAACACAATCTAGCTAAACTATAATTAAATATGGTTTCATGGTAGAGAAAAATGATATTAAATATTAAATATTTAAAAAAACCTTAAACCTTATTAAATATGAATATTTAGCCTTAATTATAAAATTTAATACTAATATTATTAATAAATATTCTCTTCCCCATCATCTTTGTTATTATTATTACTAATTATTTTTAATATTAAATATGGAATAAAAAGTCTAGTCCCACTAGCACAACTGGTTGAGGATGGGCCTTGTCAGCAAGGCGACCCAAGATCAAACCTCACGGGGGTGGTCGTGCCCTATGTTAGGGGGAGGAGACATGCTAAAAATCTAGTCACCTAAAGGGCTGGCATGCCCTAAGCCATGTACGAACCCTGAGGGACTTTGAAGGCTTAGATGCCTTTGGGTCGCGACTCCTCAAGCCACAGGTCAAGCCTAGAGGATCACAGACAACTTGACACAAAAAAATGAAATAAAAATTAAATCATATCAAATATAAAACCTTATAAATACAACTTTATTAAAACTTAATGTTATTAATAAAGCTTATTATTAAATGTTTTAAAGCCTTATTATTAATCCTTTTAAAACCTTATTAATATTAATCTCAATATTTTTAAACAACTTTAAACCTTAATTATGATTTACTAAGGTAGATAAAGGTTGATTATATTGAATATAGTTGATTAATAATGAATAAGGATGAAAAATACTATTAAACAACTTTAAATGTTAATTATGATTGATTAAGGTAGATCAAGATTGATTATAGTTTAATATAGTTGATTAAGAATGACCAAGGATGAAAAAATATTGGCTATTGTTTACTATGGTAAATATATGGTTGACTACGGTTTTTACCATGGTTGATAATTTAAACATAGAATATAAAGGTTCACTAAAAAGGTTGATTATGTTTGACTAAGTCATGATGTTGTAACATTGTTATTTGTTTGTTAGATTGAAACATCATTTTTTATTTGTCAAATTGCAATGTAGATTTTGGTTCATCATATTAACATTTTGATTTTTTGTTTTTCACAATTCAACATTGATGTTTTGTGTGGAAAATTGTAATGTTGATTTTTGTTTTTCCTATTGCAACATTGATTTTCTTTTGTTTGTCAAATTGTGACACTGATTTTTGTTCATCATAATGCAATGTGATTTTTTGTCCCCATGCATGTGATGTCAATTTTTGTTGATCATATTTTGATACAAATTTTTGTTCATTAGATTGTGATGTTGACATTTATATTTCACATTGGGACATTGATATTTATTTGTCATATTGTAATCTCAATTTTTTAACATGGTATTCTATGAACAACTATGGTTAATTGTGGGTGAACATTGTTAACCATGATTGTCAATGTTTAACTATAGATGAATATGGTTGACCATGTTAACCATGGATTATCATGATGACCATGGTTGACCATAGTTGAACTAAAATCATATTAAAGTATAATTACATTGTTAAGAATGATTATGAAAAATAGATAAAAACATATATTTAAATTATTTAAATATTAAATAAACATTATTAGCTATAAATATTTATGAATATAAATATTAATTTTATGGGTGAAAATTGTTAACCATCATTGTGAATGTTTAACTATAAATGAATATGGTTGAACATCTTAATAATAGATTACCATTATGACCATAATTGACTATAGTTTAACTAAAATCATATTAAAATATAATTACATTATTATAAATAATTATGAAAAATAAATTAAAAAAAATATTGAAAATATTAAAATATTAAATAAACCTTATTGAATATAAATATTTATATTTATGAATATAAATATTAAAATTTATTCATAAACCTTAATATTAATATTATCAATAAACCTTAAATCTAATTAAATATGAACCTTATTAAATACAAAACTTTAAACCTTATTAAATATAAAATTTATGAATAAAAGCTTATTGATACTTATTAATATATTAATATTACTAAATGTGTTTTAAAAAATATTAATATTATTAAATATTTTTAAATATTGAGTATGGTTGACTATGCTTGATTATAGTTGATTATCGTTGACTAAAATTGAATGTGATTGACTAAGTATCACTGCAAACGACTATGGGTGAATGATTAAGATTGACCATGATTGACTATTTAAACACTCACTGTAAATATCAACTAGAAATATTAACTATGCTTAATTATGTAAGCATGTCGACTTTAAGTAGATCAAGTATGATGTACATACTTAACTATAGGCATATTTAACATAATACATATCATTAATCAAGACTAAATGTGATCTTCATGTTGATTGATCAAATCAATTATGGTTTACATGTATTAATGTTTAGACTAATATAATTTAATATCTTAATATGTAGATTAATATACATTTAATTTCTTATTATGTGTAAATAAATATATTATTAAAGTGTTAATTTATAAACTAATATATTAATGCATCATTATTAATATATTATTATAAATGGATTAAGTCTTAAATAATATTATCAAATTATTAAATTAATAAACTTTATTAACAATTATATAAAAGAATATTATTAAACTTTAATATTAGTATTATTAAAGTGTAATATTAATTATTAAATATTCATATTAACATTATTAATGTTATTATTTGTGTGTTCTTGTCGATTCTCAACCTTGTAGAAAAGTGAAAATGAAGTTAGAACATTTATGACCGATGCATAACCTTCACTTTATTTTTTCGATGTGATTCGATAGGTTTCACCCATCTTCATTGAGTTTGGAATTGCTTCTAACTTTGGCTAAGTGCCAAGACTCCTAAAATCACTTTTTAACTCTACTTTCATGGCTTAAGTCACCAAATTTTGACTGAGAATAACTCATGATACAGAAGGCCATTTGCAAACTTCCACATACCATTGCAAAGCTCTTTCAAATCACTTTTCCAATGAAGAAGGTATGATGTAGTTTTTGAGCCCATTTTCAACCTGAAAAATAGCTCCAAATTCTCTTCCATTATTTTCACCTTGACTCTTCTTCTTGTGCATAGAACATCGACTCCTAACGACCGTAGTCATCATTTTATGGCTTCTCCAATGAGCCTGCTACTATGGTGATTCTCTGCCAGATATTGCAGTAATCATGGGACTCCCCCTTAGCTTGAAACATCAAGCATACCAATGCTAGCCCAATTATCATCACAACTATGCTACGAGACATTAAAGCTAACATCTACTGCCATAAACATTCATGCTAGTCTAGTTGACATTAATTCCAAAACTCTTGCAACTATTAGACTATGGCACCTTCCCAACACATATCCGAGCATGATTGTTGACATCAATGGCAACACACTTGCAACCACTAGCGATCCAGAAAAGTTCAACTGTCCAACACAATCATGCTTTATTCAACCAAATTTTCTTCCTTTTTAGCGTCTTTCGTAGATTACAACTTATTTCATAAATATTTATGGAGATGGAAAGTGTTACCACAAGATTAATATTCTAGCCTAACTTTCTTGCCTTTTGACTTAGATCTTGAGGTACTGCTTGATTTCTCCTCTCCTTCTTTGGATAAACCTCTAGCCACCATTTCTTGACATGTGGATATTTATATACTAGACTTCCTACACACATCCTCTCATAGAAATTCTCCCACAACATAGTCATATTCTAGAGAATTTATTGTGCTAAAACTAATGGCAATTCCTAGATGGCCTTATTTCCGTTGTGACAAACACCCTCCAAAACTTTGCGTACAATCAGATTTTGGAGCGTACCGTGGATCTAGCGATCAGACGTTCCATAGTCACTTCTTGGTCAGTTGATTCTTTTTGAGCTCCCTCCTGTATTGGAAGTGTTGAAGTCACTTTCACTCACATGCTCAGTTTGTAATAAGTTCATGAGCGCATTCTTCCATGCGAGCTTGGATAATCATAGTACGTTCCATCAAGACTATGCCTATGCGATATCAAATTCATATTGACAGTCAATGCGCACTGATAACAACAATTTCTCACATTCTAGCAGTGTTTGTATCTTTAATTTCAATCATTTTTGCAAACTATCACTCCCACTCACCTTTGTTTTCGTGAGTGTCAGTTTCATGTTTCCAGTTGTTGCTTTTTCTTGTTTTCACCTAATTAGTTTCACTTTCATGTTATCTTTTCTATGGAATGTGTTATTTTCATTTTCATTCACAAATTGTAAGTTTCATTCACAATTTTATCTTTATATAGAAACTGGCGTCTCCTAGCATGGGAAATTTTGCTTATCATGCAAAGTGCAGTTTCGGTTTGTTTCAAGGGGGAAACTTTGTGGTGATGAGGTTTTCTTGTCATGCAAGCATGTGTCACACTAAGGGAAGTATGTATTCATGTATTCTGGATTATTTATGTTGTGTTGCCAAATTTATAAGTGTGTGATCATGGTTAATTCCTATCACTATTCTCATCGGTCTCACTAATCCCATAATTAGCCAAATTCTAGAAAATTCCCTCATTTCTTGAAACTAGTTCCCCCTTGCCTCCAAAAACCATGCATATTTTTCTGTAAGTCTAGACTCTGCAATTTTTTCCCTCATTCTGAAACTACGCAGTTTTTTCCCTTAGTCTGGACTACGCATTTTTCCCCTCAATATGGCCTAAGTTCCTCAATGTGAAATCTTAGAGCTCAATATCCATCCCTGACTTCCTAGGTTGCACAAATGCACATCACTAAGCCTCTCCCTTGGCCTAACACTCGGTACTGGCTCAATTTGTGGACCATCATGCAACATGTTAGACATGGGTTTTACTATACTGACGTCATCTTGTCACTAGTGGATTGTAGATGCATAAGTTCTATCACACTATGTTAATATGATGAAGGAATATATATAGAGGGAGGACATGCTATAATACACCTAAGGCATCAAACAAGAAGACGAAGGAGCATTCCATTACAACAGAAAATCAAACATTGGTACTGCAAGAATACTCCGTGAGATTTACAAGCCATCGGAGGGTAGATAAGAAGATCAAAGCATATATCACATGAAGGAAATATTATCACTACCACATCATTATGTCATCAGTGTCATGTGTCAACACAAATATTGAAAACCATTCCATGTGTTTTCTTGAGGTATTTTTCTCCCTTTGATAAAATGTTGTCTTTTCTCATGTTGGTTGTCGCATTGTGTGTATAGGCCTGTTATGGTGGTTTAAGAGGTCGTATATTTATAAATTAGTTTTTATAATCATGTAAGTATCTATCACACTCATTCTCAAAGTTTTAAGCATTGTCGCACAAGTGTCATCATGGTCGTTGCAAAGTGTATCCTTAGTGTTTCACTTGTCGTAACTTTTTCTAAAGCTATCAAATGGTGGAAAATAATATGTTCATGTGCCATGGATGATCATGTGCCATGGATGATCTATGTTTTTGAGTTGTCAAAGTATTCTAAGTGTGTGATCACAATCAAAGTTTTATTATTGTTCACACTAGTCTCATTGATCCCACACAACCATTTTTAGAAAAAAATACCAAACAAGAAACCTAGCTTCATCTAACCTCCCTGAGCTACGCACTCTGCAGTCTCGGTCCTCTATCTATGACCTTGATGCTTGGCACTACACAGTCTGAAGAACCTGCCTCCAAGGACTATTGCACTGCACAATTTTTGTGACCAAGCCTTGACCCTCACCTCCAAAACTACACACTTTGAAACCTCAACCCTTAAGCTCAAACCATTAGCCCTTTAACTATGCAGTTGTCTGATAGCTCGACCTTCCTTTTCACCCAAAACTATGCAGTGAGCACTCCTAGTTCCCATCCCTTCATCTTGTCCCATTGGATCCGAAGAATCTGCAGTATTGTTCCTCGGCCCTTCTTGAACTTCACACTGCAAATTCTCAAGGCTAAAGGCTTCCCCTTTCCTTCATGCAGTCACCGAGCCTCCCTTCCCAACCATTCACTTGTTCTAGGCTTAGTTTATGGATCAAAATGCATCATTTTAGGTTAGTTTTTTTAGACTGATGGCGTCTCTTCATGAGTCAATTGTAGAAATAGATACCTTATGTTTCCATGGCAAGATAATGAAGAAGGGGAAGGAAGAGGAAGACATGTCGATAGACACTTTTATAGTTGAGCATGCAAGTTGATGGATCGAGAGAAATAAAAGGAACATCAATCTGTGATCAACACCCAAGACATGCGATTATTGAATATCCCCTATCACCAAACCATGTGGAGGTGAGAATAATACACTCAAGACACATTAGCAATAGTGGCTTGACATTGCCACATCACCAAGCAGTCCATGTCAGTAGTGTCATGTCATGTCATGTCATGAGTGGTCATATGCCACATCAGTATTTTATGTCATGTATAATGCAATAAAAATGTATTGTAAAGTGGAATTCCAAAGGACACACATGAATGCAAAGATTCATGTAAATTGAAAATTCATGGGAAGTCAAACATTCCTAAGGGTAGTCAAAGGGTCACCCTTGGTTATATATACCCTCATTGTATGTGTAAAAGACTTTTTGACCTTGGCTCCACCCGCAAAGCATTAGAGAGATAAGCTAGTTCTTTTGTGGAGAAAGGAGTGGCTACAACACTCCACTATTGGAGCTAGTGATGTTCATTGTATACATGTGTCTTGGAACTTTTACTTAATAACAAAAGCCTTCAAGGTTGACACATTCTTATGCATGTATTATGAATGTTTGTAAGAATATTCTGCAAATTTTTGTATTTCATGTTTTCTTTCACATGTGCTAAGGTAGTTGAACTATTTCGGTTATTTTAGTACTTATCTTATTAATAACATATTGTAATAGTTGTTATTATTGTCCCATCCTTGTGGACTATTCTACAATATATTAGGAAGATATTTCTCAATTGTTAGTGGTAATGACTTATGCATCCCTTGTGGAATTTTCCACTGGATGTTAGACATATTCTTCGATTCATGTGTGTCTCTTCCTGGGTGGCACTGTTACCTTTCTCTTAGAGTCCCACTTCTCTCTCTCTCCACTACAGTAGAAGAAACTTGACACAGTTATAATTAGACACTCACCAGGCACACCCCCCTTTCTTTTCAAATGTGCATGTGCACTCCTCTCTCTTGCTCAGATTTAGAGCCAAGGCATATCTATAATAATACATGGAAACTGGGTCGATATTTCAGATGCGGTTCCTACTCCAAACGATGTGAGGTGTAATTGGGACTTCACATTAAGGAGACCCCTTGGTTGATGGATTTCGAACACCGTCAACAGGTCCCAAGATTCATATGAACAAATAATGTCACTTCATTATCTTCCTCATCAATTTTTTCATTCATACAAGGTAATTGGAATATAAAAGTATTAAATATGTTCGAATGATTAGCAAATTTGGTACTTTATTTCATTCAGAGGCTATATAGTTGTCATTTCAAGTAGATTTGGTTTTTTTAGTTATTTCATTGTATCTAGGCTCTCCGTTATTCCCCATAGTCTAATGTCTTTTCCTCTCTAATAATATTGAAAAGGGCATTTTCTTCCAAACATAACTAAATTGTGTTGAGAGTTTTTTCATCTAGATATTTCCAATCTTCATTAAACATACCCGAAAGTTTCTTTCTCTTTCCATCAAGATCTCTGTGCAATCTTGGTTGAACTAACAAATCCCACATCTTTAAATTTTGCAATTCGAATTTATTCTACCCATTAAACTTCTCCACCTTAAATTTTGGACTTTGAAATATTCGCCATTTCCTACAAATGATCTCCCTTTTACTAGCACAATATTTTGAAGTCTTCACTAATTCTTTCTCCCCTCTTCAACAACCAATCTATTGTATCTGAGAAACAAGTTTCCTTCAATAACAATTTCTTTCACCATTGGACATAAAATGTTTTTCTTGAACACTACTGGGAGGAAAGTCTATTTGCTTTTGCTCGGAACACTTACCATAGTTTTTCTCCTTACCATACCAATCTCATTGTGAATTTTTAAAACAATGTGAATATTCAAAACCTTGCACCTATTCAATGCATTTTTTTTTACTCACACAAACCATCATTTCCCTTGTGAAGATGTCTTCCCTTCAATGTTTTACGTTCTAACATTCATCGACATGGGAGAAATATGATGCCTCAGGGCCTACTATGTAGAATGAATCCATGATTCTAAATATTTCCATAGAATCTACAAAATGTTCACAAACTATAGCATTCTTTGTGGAAGCCATCAAAAATAAAAGCTCATTCAAATTCTTGGCATACACAATGCATACACAGATTTAGAGCTGAAAATTGTAAAGAAGAAATGAAACATAAATACTCAGAAACTTCACCACGAAGCCCATATATATAATCTTATTTCTCAAGTAATTCATGGCATGCCAATAGTGTTTACCAACACATATATTTACATAATTTTGACTTACATTTTGAAAACAGGAAAATCTAAATTTTTTTGAGACCCCCAATAGCTTTTGATACAAGCGTTATTGTCCCAATAAAGTTTGAGCTTAGAATAAGTATATCATTATAATGGTATCAAAATATATTCTTTAAAATTTCTTTAATTATATATATATATAATTTTTTTTCTTTTTTCTTTTCTTTTCTTTTTTTCTTTTTTTTCCCAATGAGACATAACTATGTGAATTGAACTTTGTGATTATTTAGATATTTTTATTTTTATTCTTTATTTCTTTCTTGCTAATGAGACATAATTGTGTGGATTGAACTTTCTGATCATTTAAATATACATGGGCTTGCCAAGATATATTTTTTTCAATTATATTACTTAGAAAAATATTTTTATTAATAATAATATAAAATAATTAAATATTTCATATTTTCATAAATTACATATAATATTTAAATTTTAATAAAATTTTAATTAGCTATATATAATAAAATTCATGAATAAAATTTATAGAAATAATATTATAATTACTGCAATATTATTGGTAAAACTAGTTTAACATTGAAAAGTAATGTTTTTTTAACAAAATGTCAGCATTTAATTTTTTTTAAATAAATAAATAAACGCATACTTGCAGTTGCCAAAATTTGCCACGAAATTTTTATTTAACAATACTGCTTTTATTTGAATTCCGCTGGTTGAACCAATAGATCCCCATGGACTCCTTTTCCGTGCTTAAGATATCAAAGATTGAGATGGAAAAAACAAATGTTGAGATGGAAAGATATCAAGAGTGAACTGGCAAAATGAAAACTGTGTCGAACAAAAGGATTGAAACATCAAGCTCTTTTAGCTTCAGATATTCCGTATTCGAATGTTCAACGGTCGCAATGTTAGCTTTACTCCAATGTGTGGTTTATGTTTGTTTTTTAAGGTATGAATGTTTGAATTTTGTTTTTTTAAGATGGAAATAGATTTATTATTATTGAAAATAACTATAAAATTTAAAATATTAAAATATAATAACTATAACCTAAATTTATTAAAAAAAATAAAATTTAATCAAAATCATACCATAATTCTCATTGTTGTTTTCCTAACAAATTTCAAGCTATCCAAGTGACTCTTCAGTTCTGCCTTAGAGAAGTAAACCCTCAAGTTATCTTCTTAAAAAAAATTGGCGTAGTTTAATTAGGTTTTTTTTATTTATTTCCTTATAATTGATTTTATTTGAATTTCAAATTAATTTATAATTAAAAATAATAATTTAAAATTGTTAAATTTATTTAATATAAAAAAATAAAAAATAAAAATAAAAATAAAAAATTTATTTGCTAAATAATAAGTTTTTGATTAATATTGTTCCAATATAACAAACTAATCATTAACTCAGTACATAATTCTTAATAATCTTCAAATTTTTCCATAACAAAATTTAGTTAATAAGGAAGAAAATATAATAGATGGAAGTACATTTTGACTCCGCGACTCCGCGTTCCTCTATAAAGAAATCCAAGGCATTTTCAAAATTAGCATTAACCTCACCATGATAACACAAAAGATAATAGGATAAAATAAAAGGGAAAAGGTATAAAACACTTTAGTGGTTAAAGATTTTATTAGTTCTCCTTTTTGTTTCGATTTATAAAAATATCATTATTCTCTTTACCTTGCTCTCAACAATAATTTGTTTATATATAAATTTCATTTAGCCGTTCAAACTTCCTTTATGAGACCATCGCTCAAACTGGTACTGCTTTATGGATTTTCACTCTCAAGCTCAAGAGGAAGAGTGTAATTGGAGTATATCTTAAAAAAAAATTGAGATATTTACCTTTCAGTTTTTTTTTTTTCAAAACAAATAATCAAATCATCGTGTAACAAAGGTTTTGTTCTTACGTTCAAATCTCATTAAAACAATATCCATCAGAATGTCACCAAAGGAGACGAAACCTTAAGCTTAAATAAAATTTCTATCAATAAATAACGCATATAAACTCATATAAAATGTGGATCAACATTAATCAAAACATTTTACAGTTTACTTTCATATACTTATAGGATCCTTTGGAATCCCACTATAGTTACATTATAATTTGAACATATATCCGTTCTCTTGATAGAAGTGATAATAATATAATGAAGAAAATAGATGCTACTTTAAGCTGGAAACTCTTGAATTTAGAGCCATCAAAGAACGAAATACATGGGATTAGGGAGCTTGAATGTACGAGCACCCACAGCTGTCCCAGTGATATCGGTCCACTGATTTCCAACATTACCCCATATATAATATCTATGTTTCATCAGTTCCTCTTTGTTAAAGAATGTAATCTCAACCACCAGCTAGGTGTTGAATTCGTCAATCCAAGTGTCCCAATTTAGTTTCAGTCATTTCAATTTAGTCGAGTTTAACTCCAGTTATTTATTGCTAATATTTTCAATGTATTCCTATTTAACTATTTCGTAATATTGAGACGAGCAATGTTTACATTTCAGTTTCTCAATTATTTTCATGGTATCGGAGCTAGCTTGCATAAGCTTCTCTAGAGAGCAGCAATAGAGCCAAGAAGGAATAGTAAAAATGAGAAGCTAACTTGCATAAGACTCGTTGAAAAGCAGCAAAATTTTTTGAAAAAAAAACCTCCTACTAATTGCAGAAAAACTGTTCGAAAAAAGCCAAAATATTTTTTTTTGGTTGGCGCGATTGTTAAGTTAATATTCGTACCAACGCGCCAAACTAAAAGATTGGCGCGAGAATACAAAGCATACATGTGCCAGTTTTTTTCCATGCGTTATTTTTCAATAGTCACGACTGTTTAAGTCAAGTTAATATTCGTACCAACGCACCAAACTAAAAGATTGGCGCGAGAATACAAAGCATACATGTGCCAGTTTTTTTCCATGCGTTATTTTTCAATAGTCACGACTGTTTAAGTCGGAACCATGCCAGTCTACATTAAAGTTTTTTTTATGCTGCGTTAATGTGAATCTGGTTACCAAAAGTAATCTGTGATGCATGAAGTATATGTGCGTTACATCTGAAATGCATGCCGAATGTTAACGCCCACGTGATTGATGGAGAAGGGTTTCGTTAGGATGCACGCGGAACAAGTGTTCCATCCCCTACGTTAATGAATCCATGAAAACACGACGGAAATCCATTAAAGGTAAAAAAGCTTCAAAGTAATTTTAAAAGTCAACGTATTGAAGGGTTTTAAAAAGAATGAGTGGCATCAATGAATGGCATGTAAGTAGTTTTTGAAGCTCAGGTGATTTAAAAAGAGGAAGCCCCTTTTTATGTAATTTTTCAAGCTTCAAGTATTTAAAAAGAAGAGGAAGCTCTTTTTATGAATGAAGAATTTTTTTATTTAAGGTTTTTTTAAAACAAAAAAAACTTCAAAATTTGCATACGGAAGAAGTCTATTTAAAATAAAATAAAATAAAAAAAAATTAAGTTTTTAAAGGAGATGAGATTTTGTTGAGAAAAAAGAATATTTTTTGAGTTTAAAAAAAAAAAAAAAAAAACTTTAAATTTGTGAGAGCCTTGTGAATGTGAATGTTTAAAAGGAGATTTTTTTGAGGAAGAGATTTTTTTTAGAAGCAAGGTATTTGATGCATATGTAGACTCGTTTGTTTGTGGAAGCCAAGCAACAAGGTCATGGAAAAAGCCAAGAGGTTAAAGGAAAAATAGAATATGTTTGAGATATTTTTAGATCTCGAAATAAGAAGACAAAAAGATGTCTATGCATTAAGATGCATAAAAGAATCAGTCAATGAAAATATACTTCCTTTGATTTCAGATGCCAAGATAGCCAAGAAGGCATGGGATATCCTTCAGAGATGTTTTGGTACAAGGAGGAGCATTGAAGCAAAAGAGAGCTTTGAAGATGAAGATGAAAGTGGATCTGTAGCAGCAGATCTACAGCGAAATGAAGAGTTTGTTGAATCCCATTGTGCATAGTCACAGGTGGCTGATGTCTGCGAAGAAAGTGCAGATGAAGAAGAGAAGCAGCATGAAGATGCTCGTGAACTCCACTGTGCACGGTCACAATTGGATGAAGAGAATCCAGCAATAGAGTTTGCTGACAAAAAATTAATGATACCAACGACATGGTTTGTTGACGAAGATATGATGAATCCAGCAATAGAGCTCGCTGACGAATATGTGATGATTCCAGCAACAGAGCTTGCTGACGATATGGTGATTCCAGTAACACAGTTTTTCGATGAAAATTTGATGTTTGATGTTAACTTTGATAATGAATTTTCGGCTAATGATCACTGGTTGCAGATGATGCAACAAAAACAAGATATTGACATGACGCTATTTGGTGAGATAACCCCATTGCAGTTAGTGGAAGACAACTTGATTGTAGCAACACCGGTTAGTGAAGAAGAGGCAAAGACAGAGATAGAGACAGATAAAGAAATAGAGCAGAAGGAAGAAACAGGGAAAGAAGCAGAGACAAGAAAAGAAAGAAGTCTGCAAAGGGAATGCGGAAACAGAGATAGAGACAGAAGCAGAAAAGAAAAAACAACAGAAAATAGCGCTCACTGTAGAGCAAAAAGACCAGAACCAATGTTGTTTTGAAGATATTTTTAATTCTAACATTGATTTCCAGTGTGCAAGTACACAGATTGATTATGAAGAGATAAAGTTTATTGAAACATGGCTTGCAACACCATGTCTGGATGAGATTTACACAGAAGATGTAGATATGAATGATGAAGATGACATGCATGACGAACATGTCAATGAGATTTTCATGCATTGGAGTTTTGAAGAGATAAGATCTTATTCTAATCCTATGTTGAAGAAGATTGATGATGAAAAGCGCACTACAGAAGACAATATGTGGCAGCAGCTCACATTTCTTGAAGAAGTCTAGGACATGCTTAGACAGTCTGGAACAATAGAAGACCTGCGCCAGAAAATGAAGAAACAGAGTTCTCAAGGATACAGCAAAGCGAAAAGTTTGAAACAATTTAGAGGCTATAAAATTTGGAAGAAGAGAAGAAGAAAACCAAATCTAGTTGAAGTCAATTTTTTTTTTAATTGTAAGCATCGCTGAGACATAGACCAGCAGGTATCGTAATTAATTTTTTTATGTGGTTGAAATTAAAGGGGAGTGTTAAAGAACATAATCTCAACCACCTGCTAGGTGTCGAATCCATCAGTGCAAGTGTCCCAGTTTAGTTTCAGTCAATCCAGTTTAATCAAGTTTAACTCTAGTTATTTATTGTTGATGTTTCCAATGTATTCCTATTTAACTATTTCGTAATATTTAGATGAGTAACTCTCTGCTCCAGTTTACATTTTAGTTTCTCAATTCTTTTCACTCCCTCTCACTTGACTTATACTGCTGCCCTTTTTCCTTTCTCGCTATGTTCTCTAAATTTCACATATCATACACACAAACCTACAACGTTAGTTTCATTTCTTAACATTCGAAAATCACTAATACAAATATCACGAAATAAGTTCTACGCAAATCATGAAAGAAAATAAAATAAGTATACCTCAAAATAAGTCCAGCATAGAAGTATACCCCTGCAAAACGAGATTATTGTCGGTAGTGTTACTTTGAGATTCATCCCTTCCCGTGAGGAAGAAAATATGATATCCAGAAGTCTTGAGATGCTTATACAATCCCAGAATAGCAGGAAGTGCAATAGCTTTACAACTTACTGCCCAGTTGTTAAAGGAGACATGGTCGAAGGGCATTCCACTATAAAAATCAATCCGGTTTCAAAAGAATTATTTGTTTATTCTGGGATAAACTAACATCCAATTTCTCAACAAACATTTGAAAAATTAGAACTAGCAAATTTAGTTTATCATATTAATTCTATTATGTCTACGTTCATGGTTTCTAGTTTACTTCGGTATATAAAGATAGGAATGATACTACCGTGCTATAAATAGTCGAGCACATCTCTTGCTATCTTTTATAGCAAGAGAGGTATCAAAACAAAAGGTGCCAATATCAACATAGAGATGCTAAGAGTGAGATTTGAATACAAGTTTGGCAGGTCCAGTGCTTATAGCTTTGGGAAAAATAGATTTTTCCTTACGGGTTAAGATGGATCTGTTTTGGCAGTCATATTAAAATGGGCATAGATATATTCTAACTTCTGGATTCATCTGGATGGATGGATGGATGGTTTATTGATGTATTTATATTTTTAACTTTTAATCTGTTTAACTCTTAGATATTAAAGAAAGAAATTTGAGAGATATTGTTATTTACTTTTTGTAATATTTATGAAATAGTTATATCTGATATAATATAATATAGTAGATTTTAAAAATAACACTTAATCATGAAAGTAGAATAAAGTGTATAGTATGAGGTTTTTTTTGTTTAGTCTTAGTCTAAAAATCTACAGAATAACTTAGAAAATAAGATTATGAAAAATTTGGGCAAAGATTTTTGAAAATATGAATTATAGTACTTAAATTTCAATATTTTGGGTGCCTATTTTTGATGACCCTGAATTCATTTCTATCATCAAAAATGTAATTCAAAAACTTCAACTACTTAAATTTTTGAGTTTTTTTTACCCATTCCAAAAAAAACTTCAACTATTCTGTTAAGGGTCCTCAGACAACGCTATTCTGTTACTTCCTTAGACAACTCGCTTTGTTTAATTCAATAACGACAACTAAGATCTAAACAAGAACGATAAAGGGTTTACCCAAACTCTCGTCCCATATAATATTCAAGATTGGACAAGACGGTGTCATCTACATCCAAACACCAACACATCCTTACCATCTCCGACCGGCCGGATTTCTGCTGTGTAACTAACGATACAGTCCACTGCCGTTGTCAGATCTCTTTCGTACTGGCCATACAGCATGTACTGCTGAATGTATGTCAAGCAATGTTGGGGAACTATCCACCAATTCCTCAAATTACTCAATTCTACGTTCACCCTCCAACTCGCACACTCCATATTGTTCTGATTAGGGATATCATGTAACTTGACATTGATGAACAATAATGCAAGAAACCTCCATGATATAATAGCGTTCTGCCTCATGGTGTTCAGTGTATAATTGGTTTACGCGAATTCAGAATTGTGTATATAGGCTTAAGTCTTATAACCTGTATGTTAGACAATCAATGAACAGTTACGTGATCCTGATGGAGAACCCATTTGATCGATTTGGCAATGCTAGTCGTTTTTTATAACCAAAGCAACAAAAGCAACCGACCAAAGGCATTTAATGCAAAAAGCATCGAATAACTTCACGACAGACTTAATCGGTAGGCCATACCACGAATACTCTGTACTCCACTGCCTTATGTGCATCTACCGGACAGTCCACTGCACGACACATTCCTGGGCAAAATGGTCATTTTTACTTTTTTAAGGAAAAAAAGGTTTTCTATTATAAAGCAACCATCTCATTCCAGACATGATGTGTTATAAACCACATGGTACGAAAATAGTTCTCCAGCATATACTTCCTTCCATCCATAAACAAAAGAACAAATAACTACATAGTACGAAAATAGTTCCCTAGCATATACTTCCTTCCATCCATAGACAGAAGAACAAATAACAAAATAGTGGCTTGAACACAATCTTGTCCATAGTCCATCATGCATCTAAATGTGATCTCAAATGAGCCCATACAAACCAGGTAAATACAAAACAATCACAAACATAAACATCGAGCCTTCGATTCAACTGCATATTTGCCACATAGTCGTCTGACAAATTAAAAAACATAAACATAAAACCATTTTTGAAACCGCGGAGTGTAAATCCCATCTCATCGATCATTCCTGTTTGAGCAGGATAGAACAGGCTCGCTTGATGTTGGCAGAGCGTGAAAATGAGATTTTATATGAGTCGTGTTAAATCTCATACCGGCTCACTTGCATTGTAGTCTTGTTGTTGATATACAGGCTCATTTGATTCAGCTAGTCCGTAGTAGTCTCTTACCTGTCAATTCAACCAAAATAAAGCTATAAATGGAAACCCTTTGCTCAAGCTCGCTTGCAGCAGTCTCAGCATTCCGAAATTGATAGTGTTCATAAAAAAAGAACAACCTCCCTTGTCACATTGAGACTGCAACCCAGTACAATGATTCTCATGGTAAGGGGATCTTAGTATCCCAAATTAATTGACTGTTTCTATATTGACCAACCCGCAAAAAAAACCAAAATCTATATTGATTCCCTTTTTCGATAATCCATCAGCTCTAGCATTATTTTATCTGAAAATGTGGAATAAGGGTAGCTTGTCCAACTTAGCCCATAGGTGGTTGGTTCTCATGAGACACCCTTGTGATCCCTGAGCGGAAAGAGAAAATATTCCGGATATGGCATCAATGACAACTCTGGAGTCACCATAGATATATACCTCTTTCAAACCCAGGCTGTGGGCCACCAGTAACCCACTCCATAGTGCCATTAGCTTCGCCAAATTGTTTGTTCCCATACCTCCATTGCAACGAATATGGATTCTTTCAGACCGAGAGATTTTGATCCATGCATCGCACCCCATCATGCCATCTTGACATGCCCCATCGAAGGAAATCGAACGAAGGGAGATGGGATGGGGCCTAATCCTTCGTGAACCATCATATATTTTTTCTTTAGCAGGGTCCTTGTCATTGATCCATTTTACGACAACATCATGTATATGTGGAATGTTTATTGGCTTACCCTAAAAAATAAACAAGTTCCTGGCTAGCCATACTTCCCAAATGAGGAAGAATGGTAGGGATTGAAATTGCCCCTTGACCTTGTCCCATCTGTGTGCAGATTCCATGAAATCCCCCGGAGTCCACGCTGATTCTAGATGAAAGTCACTGAAAAGTTTCCAAATATGAATGACAATAGGGCAGGAGAAGAAAAGATGCTCCACCATTTCCTCATTTTGAAGGCAAAAAACACATCTACTTGGACCAGAGAGGCCCCTTTTGATGAGAGAATCCCACGTGAGGATTTTCTTCCTCCATACCAGCCAACCAAAAAGGACAATTTTAGTAGGAATTTTCCTATGCCAGAAATTCCAAAAGTCCAGTGATGAATTGTCATGGGAGGAGAGCAGATTCATGTTGTAGTATATGTCACGTACGACCAAATGTCCCCCTTTATTTTCCCCGCCCATACAATTTTGTCATCACCTATACTATAGTAGAAACCGGTTGCTTGAATTTTCTTCACAAACCCTTTCCAAGTTGCGGCATCTGAACCAATAAGGCCAAGCTGTGTAGCCATTTTCAATATAGGCGCACCATTAGCCCAATAATAGATTACCTGAAAAAGATATAATATACCTCTGTGTGCCAGCCGATGAACCACACATTGATCCAAGAGAGAATCATCTGTCATGCCGAAGATTTTGTCACCACTCAATAGAATCTTTTGTCCATTTCCAAAACGCCACGACAACCTTCGAGAAAATGGCCGCATTACCTTCCTGAACCCCTGCATAATTGCAAACATGATTTGTGGGAAAGTGAATTGGTTGCAGTATATTTTTTGGAGTGATTCTCCGAATAAATACTTGCACTTGATGATTTCAAACAAAAATCCATTACCATTAATGGCTCTCCACATGGACTTTATGAGGAGAGCGGAATTGAAAGCTCTTGTATTTAAAATGCCCCAGCCCCCCATTTGTTTAGGAAAAAATAATATATCTAATTTGCACAGATGATGTCCTTTTACCATGGATGCCCCTCTCCATAAAACCTATGATAAAATTGCAATGATATGAGATACAGTTTGCTCAGGAATAAAAAATAGATGACCCCAATATATTATAATTTGGGATAGGACCGTTTGTATCATGATGAATCTACCTCCCAGTGTCAACCATTTGTGAGTCCATTTGGAAATTTTAAATTTGAACTTCTCCAATAGTCACATACAATCCCTCACCTTATATCCACATGGCTTAATCCTATGTCCCAGATATAGAAAACCTTCCTTTGCCTTCATAGTCTGTACACCAAGAAAGGACACAATAAAATTTATCTCATCTTCATCTCCATATTAACTAAGAAGGAAATATTTTCCCTTATTGATGCACAGTCCAGAGGCAACACCGAATCGAGCAAGCAAATAGTGAATGTAGAATGAGTGATTTTTGTTGAGCCAACCAAAAATGAGAAGATCATCAACAAAAAGGGAATGGGTAATACTTATAGAGTTAGAGAAAGAATACCCAAATATGAAGCATGCCCGCAATGCCATATTCATAAGGTTGCTAAATCCATCCATTATTAATATGAATATAAGGGGGGACAAGGCGCATCCCTGTCTTAAACCACGATCAGCTCCAAAGAAACTGGTTGGCATCCCATTAATGATCACAGCATATCTGACAAGTGAAATGCAAGTCACAATTCATCGAATGGATCCTAAGGGGAGCCCAATTTTCATCAGAACAAGGAGGATAAAAACCAGTGAACTCTGTCATAGGCTTTGAGGAGATCAATATTCATAATGAGTGCTTCATGTTTCCCTGCGTGCATAGAGTGCATAGCCTCCTGTGCAATGGCTATAGAATCATGTATAGAATGGTCAATTAGAAACCCATATTTCTCAAGAGATATGGCCTTAGATATAGTCTCTGTGATCTTGTTAGCAATTATTTTTTATGAGATTTTGTAAATTAGAGTGAATAAGTCTATTGGCATGAAATCCGAGAAAGACCTGGGATCCGATGATTTGGGAATAAAATCCAAGAAGGTGGCATTCAGGTTTGTAGGGATATGCCCCAAAATCCGGCCTTGTTCCACTATTGCAGTGATCTCGTCAGCCATAATCTCAAAAAGATATAAGTAAAATTTCGTCGGCCAACCATTCAGGCCTGGGCACTTGTCATGCGCAAAAGACTTCAACGCTGTCTCCACTTCCAGCTTAGAAATTTCCGAATTTAATACTCTGATGGCCTTGACATCAAACATTTTTGGAATATGTTGTAGGACCCATCGTTGGCAAGCAGAGTTAACGCTTTGATTCGCTTGGTAGAAGGTCGAGAAAGCCTGTAGGCTTCCTCCTGTATCTCAGTCGTGGAAGAGGCACAACTCCCATCAGCTCTTTGGATGTACCATATGGTATTTTTCTCCTCCTTTCATTGGTACTTTTATGAAAAAAAAATGTATTTAGGTCCCCTTCCTTGAGCCAATTTATCTTGCTTTTTAGTTTCCAAGTAAGTTCTTCAATCTTCAAAATCTCCATCTTCCTTTTCTGTAGCTGGTCTATCAATTTGTATGTCTCCTTATCAGGTGCCTTATTTACAAAATCAGCATGAATACTACTAAGTATGCTCGATATTTCCTTTATTTCTGCCTTGAGTAAGTCCTTCTTTTTAATTTCCCAATCTTTTGTTATGCGTTTGATCCTTTGAAGTTTTTTATGAAATCTTTCCCAACCAAAAAAACCTGCATATGGAGTATTGATGTTCCAACATTCTCTTTCCAGCTTGTTATATTCGAGATAACCCAACCATGCACAGTTGAATTTGAATGGCACACCACTTCTCTTATTCTCAGCACGCCAAGAAAGAAAAATGGCCATATGGTCTGAGAGGTCTGACACCACCACCCCGAATCTTAAATGTCCCAACAGACAAAAAAGAGATTCACTCACCAGAGCTCTGTCTAATATTTTCCCAATGAGGTCCCCATTTGCTCTTCGGTTTGTCCATGTTGGGGTAATGGGAAAATGTCTAATGTCTTTAAGGAGAAATCTATCAAAAATTCGTCCAATATGGTCCGCCAATGGGTCAGGTCTGGCTTGATTCCTCATGATTCATCAGAGTGCAGAGTGGAGTTTAAGTCTTCGATGACAATCAAGTTATTCATTTTAAGGATGCCAAACTGGTACATTCAAGACTAGAAAACAGTTCTGTTTTGGCATGGAGCATATAAATTTACAATATTGAAAGTGCCACTAAGTCCCCTTATATTCCCAGATAGTAAAATACCTCCAAAGAAACTATATGCATGAATATTGGCATACGATGGATCCCATACAGCCAGTAGCCCACCTGCATGGCCAATCGCATTAATGGAAGTTGCATGCCATCCTGGTCTAATGGCTAATAGAGTGTTGATTGCTTTCGACCTATTACGCAGAGTCTCTTGAAAAAGAACAATATCAGGTTTCATATTACAGAGCATATCTCTTAAGCGAGAATGTTTGGAGGAGTTGCCCATCCCCCTCAAAATTCAGAGATAAAATGGAAGTCATTTGGAGACCCCATAGGGGTTGCATGCTCTAAGCGCCCTGGGGTCATCGGAGGGAGAGATGGGGACATCCATCAGATCCAGAAAATCATCCTAGAAAAGAGATTTGGCTTTTAATCTCCCCCGGAAGTTTCTAGTCCCTGATTTAGATTTTTTACGCAGAGTGATATCGTTACCAGAGACAGGAAAAATGACAATGTCAGGTTCCTATGGAATCTTGTCAAAAACAGTCAAAGTTGTAAGGTCGAGATTAGGGTTTCCTAAAAGTGAATCAATATTGCTGCCAACAGTATTCTTGGGGGAGTCCAATATGTCTAAGGTTTCGTTATGCTGCGAGGATTGGGGAGAGGCTCATTCAAGGGGAGACAGGGAGGGAGAAACATGCATAGGCACGATCGGGTGGCAGATTGAGGTGGCTCATCAGATGACACAGATACAAGGGAAATATGTTGGTCACTCCTTCCAACCTCACGATTAAAGCAGATTTTGTCCACCTTATCATGAATACACATAGACGGTCCAGGATCATTGGAAGGAACAACATCTTTAAGAGGAGGAACAGGATTATTGGGAGGAACGACATCGTCTATAGGAGGAAAGGACTTATCACTAAGAGCACTAGCAGAGGCATATACCTCATCATTAGAAGACAGCAGAAACGACTCACCCATTGGTAGATCTTCATGTGTACCGTTTGTAGCCAGGTCCTTCCATGAGCTATCAAAACTCAGCTTCTCGCAGTGAGGATTTTTTATCCTCATTAGACAGCCTCCTTTTCAAGTTCCCAGTGCGATGACAAATTAGACATCTTAACGGTACACCCCAATAATCCACTCTTTGCCTATGACGCCTTTGTCCCCATACCAAATCAACATCCCTAGGTAGACCACCCGAGAAACATACGTCCACTAATAACCATGCTATCCTTTTGTCACTGGATCCAAGAATGCGGGGATCAAAATATTTCGTACTTCCAATGGAGTTTCCAATACCCCTTAACGCCTTTAAAGTCCGGAATTCCAACGGGAGTCCTGGTAGCTTAACCCAAACAATTTTTCTTTTAAGCGCCTCCAGTATCGGGTTGAACCCAAGATACCAGGCGAGAAGTTGCATGAAGCCTTTCCCCCTAACCCAAGTCTTCTACAGGACCTTTGCAACATCTTTCTCATGCATGAAATGTATGCTAAACCAACTGTTTAGCAGTAAGCTTACCTTCGGGGTATATCCAACAATGGGACTGCAGTACTTCTTTTCCCAGTCCAGCATATCTACTTCACTCCCATCCGCGAACATCCAGCAGCCGATTAGCACCCTCTTCTGTAGGCTAGCCACTGTCCCCCACAAGTCATCATATTCCAGTGCCACCTCCTTCACTTCCATGACTAGTCTATAACAAAAGTTCAAATTCTGTCCACGACCCCTCCGTCGAAAGGCACCCTTGCCTCCAGCCTTCAAATTACCCTTAGCACGTCCATGTTCTGTACCATTATTGAATCCAAGGGGCTTGACAATGGACTGAGCAATCAAACAAGCATCTGCCTCCAATTCCCTCTGACATCCTTATTTTGCATCGATCATGGCAGATATGAGAGCTTCATGTGCGGACATCTCGGAGGATAGGAAATCATTTCTCTTGGCCATGTTGTTATTTAAGAAAGCTTATGTAACCTGATGTGAGATTGAGGAGTGGCCAGGTTAGGTGTGAGTCAAATTTCACTCAGATGTTGGAATGCCGAGACAAAATTCATCAATTATAATGGGCAGATGAAACAGACATTAAGAATGTTTGTATCCTGTGTTGGAGATCCCAACCACACCCAAAAAACAAGATGTAGGATGTCAGACCATTAAACCAATGAGTATTGGATAATGTGAAAATAGAATATTAATTAAGGAAATTTCAGCGTCCTTGAAAATCCTATAAATGGGAGTTGTCGCCCACATAAACAATAACCTGTATATTCACAGCCGGGACTAAATGGAGCCTCATAGTAATAAACCTGTCAGCAAGGCTAGCTGTAAACCGTCCCTCCCACCAATTACCTTTGAAAATCCTTCCACTTACAAGATTCGTGAGAGCCGCAATCACCATCAGAAAATGGGATAACTGGAGAGAGAGGTCGGAATCAATTTTCCAACAATCGTTAAAAGATCGGAAAAAAGGTGGTGGCCCAAAATCCACCATAAAAACCAAACCAAAACCTTATTGTGTCAATCATACATGGCAGTAGCAATAGTAACAGCAGCCCGGGCATCTCCACCATCTGGAGCAAATTTGTATTCCAAAATCCTTACAAGGTCTAGAAATAATGAAGGACTCCACCCACTTACACCAAAGATAATACCACTTTGATTTTTGTAGCGGTGGTTGAGAGTCTGAATCGGAGGATGATTCTTGCGTAGGGTCTCCACCGCTGCGGTTTAAAATTTTCCTTGTAGTTTTTATTATACATAGCCAGTAAGATGACGATGGCAATAAGCATTAAAACAATGATCATAATCACCTCCCCCAGCTCAGATGGCATCCTCTAGTGGGTAATTGCGACAATGGGATTTGAGAATCCCCCTTTGAAAACTATGGAGCACCGTAGTGAAACAGAACCCTACAAAAACAATGTGTTTACCTCTACCCCTCATATAAATGTTAAAAGAAGACGGTTTTAACTTATATCCCTTTCTGTAAAATTAGGGGAAATTTTTTTCTATTCTTTGTGTAGCTCAACAGTCACCCTTCCACCACTTCAAAGGTTCCAAACCAGGTGAGCCATTATGTACTTCGAGACTGCCCTCGGACCATTTAGCTTCATTCCACCTTAAAACCTAGACTATCTACCCATCATCCCAAGAAAGGTTGCCTAGACCTATGAAGTTGCCATGTAAACCCTACTTGATTCATAAGTAGAGTTCATACATACCTTCCATGGCTTCCATGGCTTCCTGTTCATTAGAACATCGACATATATCGTTTCCACTCATACTTAATGGATCCAATTGTACAACACCACTATCAATTCTCTTGATAAAATGGGCCAATTTCTTAGTACAATGGGTAATAGTTATTTTTTTTTCTTATTTTAGGTTTTTACTAAATCAACCCAAATTATTCTTTTGTTAAGCTATGATTTAATAATTCTTTTATTAAGTTATGATTTTCTTAAGTTATGATTTTGTAAATGTATTTTTGATATTTATATATATATATATATATATATATATATTTATCTTGAAAATATTAGAAATATAAAACTAAAAAACAATACAAAATTCTAAAAATAATGTAAAATTCATTAAAATTTATAATTCTAACAAATTTCTATCCAAAATTCATTAAAATTTATAATTCTAATAAATCCCTATTCAATTTCAGCACATCAAAATTTATAACTTTTAACAAATCCCTATGAATTCCAACATATCATTATCAAATTCTAACAAACTGAAGAAACAAAATTTGCAAGTGGCATACCTAATCTACCCCTACCGTGTCTCATGTTCAATGAAGTTGATTGTAAAATTTCTTATGGAGATTAACATGGTCATAGATATTTATTTTCAATTCACAGTAAGGGTCACTGCGATTTTGGGGATCATAATCTTAGACACGCAGAACCACTGGGTGTATGAAAATTAGTGCGCACGTCGTTGTGCAGTTGACTAAATTCCAACACTCTATTGGCTAAGAGGTACTTCATAAATCCCAAAACTTTATGGTTACTTATGTATGTGTGTTTATGAAGGTTATTTGAGTGTCTTACTAACTTTGTAGTTTAATTAATCTGTTTTTTTTTTCTGAAAATGATGGATATTAAGGTAAATTTTTAATATAATTAGGTAGAGATTATTGAAAATTCATGTTGCAATAGTCAAAATTCAAAATTTTGAATGCTTTAAAATTTTTTAATAGTACTCAATCTATTTTCATCATAAAAAATATGATTCAAACATAACTTTATTAAATCATTTGAGTGTCCTAATAACATACATCTCATAAAAAAAATACGAAATATAAAAAAACATTTATGGTAAAGAAAACAATTTATAACCAAATAAAATTTTGTGTTCGTCATACTTTACTGTTAAGCATAGAGCTTATTGATGAGCCAGTAATTTAAAGATGGATATGCAGTTGATTGCTATTAATTAGAGTTAAGGAGAAAATAAAATGAAGTATTAGAAAAAAAACTCATTATATTGATTTAAAAATGTTAAAAAACTTATTTTTAAATTAATGGTTTAATATCCAAAAATATATAAAAAGATTGAAATAATAAGAAATAATAATTGTCTTTGCAATATGACAAGCTAAATTATAATTTAAAATAATTTTTTGGTTAAGAAATTATTTTTTCACACTTAAAAAAACATATGACATAACAACCAATAATAACTATGTGAACAATTTGACCAACTAAATTATAATAAACTTTCAAACTATATCAAAAAAATAATATTAAATGAACGTCACAATAACAAGGTGCCACTAACCTAGAAAAAGATATTCATACTCGATGGAGAAGTAAGTATATTTCACATCAACGCATTTCAAATCTTCTCCAGATAAATCAATCACTACTATTTATTTCCTATATTCTCCACATAAATCCTAATATGTCCTCCATATACTCTCCACAAATGTGGTTTGTGACTCTAGTTGATGTTTCATGTCACCATCAAACTGGTCTTCTTACAAACATTCCAATTCTGGACGGTATTATGTTTGACGGAATGTTTTCAAACGTGGAATATGGTATATTTTCATTCTTTTCATCATTATGTTGATAGTAGTTAATTTTTTTAACCGTTATTCATATAATAGTAATGAATAAAGGATCAACTCTTTTTCCGCATTTTAGATAGAATATTCCTCTAAAAATGTATTATAATTATTGAAATTATTACAAATATATATTAGCATAATTATATTGGTAAATGTGGTTTATTTACATTGATTAATATTAATTTATATTTTTTATACACTAATTAATATATAAAAGTTTTGCAGATGTGTATGTAAATTATATTTATTATTGTGGTTTTGTTGATTGATGGCTTACATATATGGGAAGGATTGATAAACTATGGTTGACTACCACTAAATATGTTTAAGTTATGGTTAAAGAAGGTTTATTATGATCAATATAGAGTTGACTATGGATGGCCATGGTTGTCCACAATTATCAATAGTTGACTATGATAGATTATGTTTGAATATAGTTGGTCACGGTTGCTCGTGTGTTAAATTTTTCTCAGGGATATATTGTTTTTTTCTTTGATAATTGTATTTCATTATTTCCATATTAACTTCACCCCACAACATCATAACATTATTTACATTAACATCATTATTCTGCAACATATGCAATTGTATAGAAAGAAAAACAACATCATCAATGCAACGAAACGTAAAGGAACAATAGAAGAAAAACATTAACACACATAGAGACATCAGTATTGGTCGAAGACCGGGGAAAAACCTGCTACGGAAAATCCTTTCAAATTATTCTTCTTATTAGATTCTCATTGAATGATTCTGCAAAAAAGATTACAATGATCCATATCTTCATCCATACATCTATCTAACAACATCAACTAAACAATATTCATGAAGAAGATCCTACCAAAATCAATATAACAAGATCTAAAAGAAAATTACAACAAATATCACTTCAAGAGATTGTAGTCAACTTTAGTTATTTGTAGTAAAATAAGGTAAATGCAGTAATTGAAGTAAAAAACTCTACTTTCAAACCACAAGGAAGACATATTGTGCATGCACTTGAAAGGTTTCAACCACACAGATGAGCTAGGTAGCGTGCGGCTGCACCTGATATTTCTTCGTGACATGCCTTTAGTTGAGACCCAAAACCCTAGACTAGATATGCTTGCTTTGAACCCTACATTTTCACCTTCACATGAACTAATTCTCTACAGACCTGCCTTAGATCTGTGTGAGCCAAAACCAAGGAAGAGAATAGAAGAATGATCCAAGATGATTGTCCAAATGATGGTCACTTTACTTATATTTATAGCCTTCCAAGTGAGTCCAATTTTCTTTAGGGCTAACGTGATCAAATATGCACATGTGGGGATTAATTCAAAAATACACTTTCCCTTGTCCAAATTGAGTGCTTAAATAGTTAAAATTTGCCCTCTTAAGAAGAAGAATCTCATCACATGGTTGGAATTTGTCATCAAGCTACCAAATTAATAGTGCCTCTCAGCTATGGAGAAATTCCAACTGCATCATGTAATCATCGCAAGTATCTTGTCATTAAATCATATCTAATCTCAAGTATATCGACATCAAATGTCATCATTGTTCATCTTCATTTATTTCTACTTATTCTTTCTTATCTCTTGATTCTTCGTTCTTATATGCTCAACATTCTCAAATCTAAAAGAAGAATAATTTGAAATCGGAGGGGATCCTAAGCTACCACTCTCTATTCATCAAGGAGCCACTACTACCACCTGAAATCAATGTAAATAGGGATCCCAATACTAGCACCCGAGAAAAATATAAGATCTTATCATCATGGAGCCATGCTTAACTTGGAACCACATCATGGAGCATATCTTGACTCAAAAACCAATGACAATGAGGGAGGTCCTATTGGAAACTCTCACCTCATTTGCATGACGGTGGGGAAGGTCCTATGGGACACACTGATGCATCCATAAGGCCGCAAATCCCCAAAGATGCAGGGTTAGAAGAATTAACCCCACATTACCTCCATTAACCTTAAACATTCATCTTTTAATCATATGCACGCGGAAGCTTAACAATAAGTGGGTCTCGGATTTTTACTCATATAACCATATAATAAATTTTTTACTTTTATGCTTTGGTCACCCCTTCACATTACCTTATCGCATACGGGGCTTCAACTTTATACAAACCCCACAGACTTGTCATTTATGGGCCTACACACGACCTGACCAATCACAGTGAATTGCACTTTGCAACTTATATAACTTAGCAAATCGCAACCCATAAAAAATAACTTTAATAAATAAACAATCCCAATGCCAATGCGAAATCTCTCTGGATCTGCGAGGAAATCTCCACTGTTCGTCTATGCTAGATCCAACGGTCTCATTGTACTGTCTCACACCACCATCTCCCGTTTGTATCGCCTCGCAATAAAAAAAATTACCATGCAATGTTTAAACAATAAACACTAAAATCACCAATGTGTGATATGCGATTGAAATCTCCCCTCGACATGTGTCCACTTCGCAATTTTCTCAACTTACTCCATCGGAACTTAAATCATTTACCTTGCGATATCGTTAATGATAAACACTAAAACTGCTGATGTGTGATATGCACTTGCATCCTCCACCCGACACATGTCCACTTTGCAACTTTTCAAACTTAAATTTGTGATGTAATCTAGTCTGTCCATCTCTCACTTCAATTCTCCGATTTAATCCTCGTCATCCGATTGCCTCCTTTGGAAATCTTCTAAAGTTTTTTGCCTTAACCGATTTCGCTATTTCTTCAACTGTCATCGCTCTATAGCTCCATATTCTCCATGCTACTCCCTATGATAGTTCATTCAATGAACTCACGCGACTCCATCTTTCTCCACGGTGTTAAAACCCTCCTGAGATTTATTTTGGTTATCCAATCATTCGCAGAACGATTTCGGTTGCTGCAACACCTCTGCACACCGTTATTAATCCAGAATTCGCAATTTATTCATCTTCGACCTGCACAACAATTTTTATTGCACTCATTCTCTCCAATTATCTTCTCTCACAACCAATTGCTCCAATACTGGAATCACTCGTGATTCTACTTAGTTCTTCCACTGTAAATCCTTTTCACTCAGAAAGACTTATACACTCATCAAAATTTAGGTAATCAGTAATGTATCATACATAAATCATATGTCTTCTTTTACAAATCACTCAACACATAAAAGAAAAATCACATAGTTTGTAATTTATTAACACTCTGCACTCCACATAAACTCTAAATTGAGTTGTATATTTACAAACAAATAATTACAGTAATGAGACGTTCTCTCAGCCTAATTTTCTTTATCAGTGGCCTTTTATCATCCCTCCCTTTATATCTAACTATGCTCGTAGGCTTACAATCAAATCCCCTATCTAAAAATCATTCATTATCCTTTATGCCTTTGAGGCTTACAATTTATACAAAATGTTATGTAACCAATTTTGGTTCAGATCCACAGGTTACTCAACTAAATCCTAAGGATCCTCTCAAATCCATAAAATCATCAATTAATTCCTTAAGTCTAGGATTCGTAATCCCTTTGAAATATCAACTATCCTAAATCTCTCATGCTTTACATTCGAGAACATTTACAAATATGTCTCACAATATTTAATTAAATCCTATTCTAAATTTCTCACATAAAATCACTCAAAACATTGAAAATTACATTAATTAAATACTTTAGAAAACCAACTCCCTTGAAATATAAGACCCCCTAGATTCTACTAAATGTACAAAATTTTGGAACCATGATGCTCCTGCATCAGACTCCCAAGGTAGAAAATAATTATGATCTCCAAATCATGTGCCTTCAATGCTGATGGAATTCCTCCTGGATCCCAAACTTTGTTATGTATTATGTCTTTGGTTGATGTTGTTGTCGTTTTCTATTGTTCTCCAAGTCTCCATATTTTATGTTGCATTGCCCCACTGGCTATGCTCTCATAGTCGGATGTTGTCTTTCTCTTGCTGTTGTTGCCTTTCTTTCTTGTTTTTGTCTTCTTATGAGACACTTTCATCATAAACATTCTTATTCTTTCAATTTCCATGTCTCGTTTATCTTCTGACTGATCATCACTCTGCCACTTGTTGCACTCTGTCCATTCATCTTCAAATGATTGTGTGTTACCTTCACTTTGAAGTTGTTGGATTCTTACTACCATCCTTACATCCTTACCCTATTCTTCATGATTGTCATTCTTGACAAATTCTTTGTCTTCCTTCTTCAACAATTCATCTTGAGTCTATATCCTCTTCTTTTCCAACTTTCTTCTTTGAAGGTCTAACTTTCTATATAACTCAACAATTTCAATTGGAGTAGAATTTGGAAAATTTACACAGTTCTCAATACCTTAAATTGTTGTTGACCAATCATTAGATGGCCTTTCTACCTCTGCTAAATCTACACACATGTCTAAATCATCATGCTTAAAATTTTTGATCTCATTAGGCACAGTAAATACATTTTCTTCACCATGATTTTTATCTACATCTTTAGTGTAGACTTCTTCTTTCTTTTGAACAATATTCAGTAATTGTTCCTTTTCTATTGTCATATCAACATATTACATGGTTATCTCCATTGTGCCTATCATCATGGTGTAATGATGATCCTTCACTATGTTTTCAGCTAACATAGTTTCTTCTTCATTAGGTTCCTTGAAATTTTCCATTCGCTGTCATCTTTTACCTGCATAACTTACATTAACACATGAATTAAAAATATAAGGCCGCAGTGCCTCTTCCTCCTCTGGCAACATCTCAATGCATTGCTATGAGCTTTCCTCTAACTCCTCTGTCAGCACATCAATATGATGATCCGAGTTCTCTTCTAAACTCTTGAGGATTTCATAAAATCTCACCTCTTCCTCTTCATCATTATAGAATGAAAGATAATCATTCCAATCTCCTTCAGGTTCACAAAGAATTTCTCTTTGACCATAATCTCCTTCTAGATCTCTGTTATGGTCATCTATTGTCACAGTTTCCTTCTCTTCAACATGATTTTTCACATATTCCTCACTCAAACCATTAAACATAGAATTTAATTCTCTTACCTGAGGTTTTTTATCTCCATGTATTAACTCATATCTTCCATTCCAATATTCACTGTTACCAGCTTCAATATTCTGCTACACATTTCCATGAGACCTCTTTGTCTCCTTTCGTTTCTGAGATCTTGTTATCTCAGTCTTAATCTGAACATATTTCAGATTCTTCTCCTTCTTCTTATCAAATTATAAAGTATTTTCATCATCTTGTGATGTACCTGCAATCATAAACAAATCATTCATTTTAAAAATACAATAACTTTCAGTCTCGTTTGATGCTTCAAGCAGCAATCTTTCACCGTGTATTTTTTGGTTTTCAGCAGATCCTTTTTGTTGTGACTCAATTCCTTTGAGTCTCTCCTTCTCCAACAAGTCAATATGTCTCTTCTCAAGTTCTCTAAACTCGTTTATCAGTTTGACATTCCATATTCTTTGCAATAGGTTCCATCTAACCCGTTTCCTCATTCTCCATCCATGTCTTTGGTATTCATTCTCTTTCTCTTGTAGCCATCCTTGTAGTACTTCCAACTGTACTCTCATCACTGCAATATTTCTCTCCCACTCCTCATTACTCATCTTACCTTTATGGCATTCTCTAGAACCTCTTCTATGACCCTCCATGTCCATCTTCCTCATGAGCTCATCCATGCTCAATTGGTGATCTGCAACATAGCCTTATCTTGTAGAAATCTCCTCTTGCTACTCAATACCTTATCAAGATTCCTCTCTGAGCTTGATCTCTCCCTAGGTATTATCTCTCATGGTTCACTCTCTTAAACCTTATAGAGCTTCGCTGCTCCTATGGCTTCTGCACTTAGTCACCTCTCTCCTTTCTTCCAAACTCCATTTGGATAGGATCATTTCCATCATCATCAAAAAAATTTCTTTTTCTTGGCTACAATCATCAAACATATTCATCACATTTCTTTCAATCAACAATTCATAATTAATTAACTGAAAAGATGAAGACCATACCTCATTGTCAATTTTTCTGAACACATGTTGTTGATGTAGTTTCTCTTTTCTGTCTGTTGACTTTACCTTTACTATTTGCAGTTGTCACTATCCCTTCATAAACAATTTTCTCAATTTGTTCTTTCAATAATCTGATATACTTTGTCCCAAAGTAGATTTTTCTTCTATATATTTATTATTCTTTTAAAACTAAATTTATTAATCACCAATTTTAAAATTAACAAGAAGATCATTTTCTTCTTTTACCTCAATCAGATTCAGATCTGATTCTTCTCTTCACTTCTGCTGCACCTCTAATTTTTGAAAAGTATTCTTGCTTTGTTCTCTTCAAACAACTCTTGTTGTCTTGATTTCTCCTCTGAAGAACACACCTGCTCTAACTTTCTCCCAAAAGAGCTTTTACTCACTCTGATACCAAATGATGCAACCATAAGGCCGCAAATACCCAAAGATGCAGGGTTAGCAGAATTAACCCCATATTACCTCCATTAACCTTAAATTTTCATCTTTTAATCATATGCACACAGAAGCTTAACAATAAATGGCTCTCAGGTTTATAACTCATATAACCATATAATAAATTTTTTACCTTTATGCATTGGTCGCCCCTTCACATTACCTTATCACATATACGGCTGTAAATTTATACAAACCGCGCAGGCCTGTGGTTTATGGGCCCACACACGACCTGACCAATCACATTGAATCACACTTTGCAAATTATATAAATTAGCATATCGCAACCCATAACAAATAACTTTAACAACGAAATAATCCCAATGTCGATGCAAAATATATCTGGAACTACGACGTAATCTCCACCATTGGTCTATGCCAGATCCAACGATCCCGCTGTACCGTCTCACACCGTCATCTCCCATTTGTATCGCATCGCAATCAAAACAACTTACCATGCGATGTTTAAACAATAAACTCTAAAATCTCCAATGTGCACTATGCGATTGAACTCTTCGCCCGACACATGTCCGCTTCACAATTTTCTCAACTTACCATATCGCACCTTAAATCATTTACCTTGTGATGTCGTTAACCATAAACACTAAAACCACCGATGTGCGATATGCACTTGCATCCTTCACCCGACGCATGTCCACTTTGAAACTTTTCAAACTTAACTTTGTGATGTAATCTAGTTTGTCCATCTCTCACTTCAATTTTGAGATTTAATCCTTGTCGTCTGATCCCTTCCTTTGGAAACCTTCTAAAGGTTTTCTTCCTTAATAAATTTCTTTGTTTCTTCAGCTGTCACCACTCTACAACTCCATCTTCTACATGCTATTCTTTGCAATAGTTCATTCAATGACCTCATGCGACTCCATATTTCTCCACGGTGTCAAAACTCTCCCGAGATTTATTCTAGCTATTCAATCATTCACAAAACGATTTCAATTGCTACAACACCTCTACACTTTGTTTTCAATCTAGAATTCGTAATTTATTCATCTTCGACCTTCACAACAGTTTTAATTGCACTCATTCTCTCCAATTAGCTTCTCTCACAACCAATTGCTCCAGAATTGGAATCACTCATGATTCTACTAAGTTCTTCCATTGTAAATCCTTTTCACTCAGAAATACTTATAAACTCATCAAAATTCAAGTAATGAGTAATGTATCATACATAAATCATATTTCTTCTTTTACGGATCACTCAGCACATAGAAGAACAATCACACAGGTTGTAATTTATTAATACTCTGCACTCCACATAGAATCGAAATTGAGTTTTATATTTACAAACAAATAGTTATAGTAATGAGACCTTCTCTCGGCCTAATTTTCTTTATCAGTGCCCTTTTCTCATCCCTCTCTCTCTATATATCTAACTATGCTCATAGGATTACAATCAAATCCCCTATCTAAGAATCATTCATTGTCATTTATGCCTTTGAGGCTTACAAGTTGATACAAAAGGTTCTGTAACCAATTATGGTTCATGTCCATAGGTTACTCAACTAAATCCTAAGGATCCTCTCAAATCCATAAAATCATCAACTGATTCCTTAAGTCTAGCATTCACAATCCCTTTGAAATCTCAACTATCCTAAATCTCTCATGTTCCCTTACATTCAAGAACATTTACAAATATGCCTCAAATATTTAATTAAATCCTATTCTAATTGTCTCACATAAAATCACTCAAAACATTGAAAATTACATTAATTAAATACCTTAGAAAACTAGCTCCCTTGAAATATAAGACCCCCTAGATTCTACTAAATGTACAAAATTTTGGAACCATCATGCTCCTTCATCAAACTCTCACCACAATTACCAATATGAAGTGAGTTTCTTCAATTTCCTCTTTCAAATTCTCTAATTATGGATAACCCATTTCAGATAGGGAAAAAATGTGTATGGATTTGATGAGGAAACTTCAAGCGTACAATGGGAATATTTTTCTTGTGAGGTCAAATGTGAAACTATAGATGGTTTGAAGCCTAAGGGAAAGAGGAAGCTGTTCAATTGGTTTGGAAGATCTAAGCTACATAAGTAACTAAATCTACTATATGTGATCGATCAATGAATGGCATGGAATGGCTCTCTAATGCATGGAGAAAACCCTAAGAACCCATTGTTATTCTCTACAAATAACTAGTTTGTAATTCATATGGTGTTATCATGGAGAAAGATAAAAATGATTAAGTCGGCTTAAAAAATTCATGTGGATTTCCTACCTATACTTAGTAGGAAATAATGGTGATTTCATGCTAGAAAAGGTCGAATAATATTCTCTATAGAATGATACGAAATTGTGTTAATTGGTTTGACAATATTTGAACTTCTTAAAGTTGTTTATGTATTTTTTTTAATAGTCAAGTGAGGTCTATGGGCTTAAAATTTGTTGATTAATTTGAAATTTATAGGAATTTATTTTTCTACGATATGATTAATACTCTAACAGAATCACACTTGAATGAAACAACCAAGTTAGATGATGTCAATTACATGAATTGGAAGTTTAAAATAAAGGCATTGATAGAGGGATACAATGTGTGCTCAATATCGAGTGGTGATGAAGTGAAGCAAGAGGTTGCAAGAGCTAAAATTGAATCAATTCAAGTTTGGTATAAGAGAGAGAATATTTTCAAACTAATATTGCAAATTTGCATTAAAGGAAACATTATACCGCATGTTAGATACCACAAGACATCAAAGGAGACTTGAATGATGCTCAAGGAATTGTACGGGTCAAAGAATACAAATTGAATCTTGTCCTTGAAGAGTAAGCTTATGTCTATTAAAATGGAACAAAATTAAAGTATTAATAATTTTATTTCAAAAATTAAGGATTTAAAGATAAACTTGGAGATAGAGGTGAAGCAATGTGTAGCAGCGAGCTAGTCACTATAACCTTAAATAGGATGCTAGATGAGTATGAAATGTTCATCACAGGTCTTTCAGCAAGGGAGAAAGCTCCCACTTTTAATGAGTTGGTAGGTATACTCATGTAGGTGGAAGAAATGTGAAGGAATCTTAAGCCTCAAAGCTTTTATTTCCTCAGTGGTTTAATTTCCTTGGTGGCTCCTAAAAAAATTAGTAATATCTTTCTTCGTAACACTCCCTTACAATACTAAAACCTCATTGGAGCTTAACAAATTTTATTAGGATATATAGTGTACGATAATTCACAATATCCATATTAAGACCACATTGATAATTAAATCCACAATTTCTCATTTATATACTAAGAAATTAGGAGGTAATTGAAAAAGGCATTAGAATTCAATAACTGCTATTTGAGAACATACGTTTGTAACAAATATTACATTCTATCTCTCAAATTTTACATCAACACGATTATTTGATTTGTAGATCCAGTTTCACCCACCAACCCTTTTATCCTTTCGTAGGTCCACTTTTTTGTTTTTCTCCAAAGCATCGATTTCTTCTTTCATTGTTATTTTCGATATGGTGCTATCAATACCATTGGCTACTTCTTAATAACATGAAGGTTCTCCATCATTAGGTTATCCATTATAAATATTAAGAGGATATATGTTCCATGAGTTATCCTCAATGTTTCTTGTGGTGTTTCCACATTTCTTTGTACATTTTATTCTTATTTTCCAAAATCTTCTTCTTGAATCCTTTTTTTATAGATGGATGATTCTCCAAATAAATTTCGTGATGTTGTGATACATGTTACTATTTCACCTCTACTTCTACATTGTCTAATTTTTTGAGAGAGATTAATAAAATAATACATATTTTCTAATGATGATTTTATGTGCAATATCCATTGACTACAACATTGTAACCAACCAAAAATTACTTCTTTGATTTGGGGTCTAGCTTAAAACATTGATTTCAAGATGTAAGAGAATAAGATTCACAACCAAAAAATATTAAATTAGACTAATCACGAGGATAATATGTCCATAAACATTCATAATTTTTTTGTATTTTATTACAATGGATGTTGTCCAAATAACTAAATATCAAGTAGTGGTGATTGCTTCTTTCCACAACCCTTGTTGTAAATTAGCATTATCGAGCATTCTCTTTACTCTCTCTAGAAGATTCATTTTCATGCATTATGCTATGCCATTTTTTTGGGCAATGTATACTATGGTTTTCTACCTTTCGATCCTAGCTTCCTTGCAATATTTCAAATTCCAAATGTGTGAACTTGCCTCCATTGTCTATTCTCAAGAACTTTTTTGTTCTTATAGCTCTCTTTGGAACCAAAATTGTAAGTTGTCTAAATATATTTAACAAACCAACTTTCCCTTTTAGGACTGAGACCTTTATAGAGTAATCATCTATAAATGTTACAAAATAAGAGGCTCCACCAAAAGAAACCATAGGAAATGGCCCCCCACACTTCTAAATGGATATAATCAAGAATAACTTTACTTGTATGACACTATCTTAAGATTTGGTTCATGTTACTTATGAAAGACACAATGTTCACAAAAATTCAATTTCGAATATTTTAAATGTGCAAGTAATATGTATTATATCAGTACCTTTATCCCTTTCTTGCACATATGACACAATTGTTGATGCCATACATGAGTATATTAATGAGATTCTTTATACAAAACTACTTCATTTTTTTTTTGTGTGGCTTCTAACATTTAAAGGTTTACAATCTTTGTAGCCTTAACCATTACGATGCCCTTGGATAGTTCTAGTGCTCCACTTTGACTTGTAAAATAGTAACCTCCAAAATCGAAAACTCTCAAAGAAATAAAACTATTTTTATGTTTAAGTACATGATTTAATCATGATAAGGTCTTTATGATATCATCAAACATTTAAATCTTAATGTTTTGATCCTTAACACTCTTACAAGACATTGTTCCCCGTAAGAATAGTACCTCCATTTTCCATTTGATAGGATGAGAACCAACTTCTATGTTGACATGTGTGATGTCAAGGCCCATAATATAATAAACATTCTTCATTATATTATGAAGCATTATAGATATATAAAAAATCATACACCATGCTTTATTCAATCAAATTTTATTCCCTTTTAGGGTCTTCCTTAGATTCCAACTAATTTCAAAAATATTTATGGAGATGACATGTCTTACCACATTACTAATATTTTAGATTTCCTTTCTTTCCTTTTGACTTAGATCTTGATGTGCCCCTTGACTTCTCCCCTCTTTCTTTGGATCAACCTTTAGCCACCATTTCTTCATGTGTGGATATTTATATACTAGATTTGTTATGCACCTCCTCTAACAATAATTCTCCCACAACATAGTTGTAGTCAAAAGAATTAATTTTTTTAAAAGTAATGGCTGTGACTAGATGGTCCCAAGATGCCTATGAGAAAATAATGTCACTTCATTTTCTTCCTCATTGATTTTTACATTCATGCTAGGTAATTGGAATATAAAATTATTAAATATGTTTGAATGATCATCCAATTTGGTACTTTATTTCATTCATAGACTATATAGTTGTCGCTTCAAGTAGATTTGGTTTCGTCAATTACTTCATCATATGGAGGCTCTCCATTCTTCCCCATAGTTCAATTTTTTTCAGTCTCTTATAATATTGAAAATGACATCTTCTACCAAACACAAGTAAATGGGGTTGAGAGTTTGTGCATTTAGATCTTCTCAATCTTCATCAAACATACCCACAAGTTTCTTTTTCTTGCCATTAAGGTCCTTGTGGAATCCTTGATAAACCAACAAATCCCACATTTTGAATGTCCACAATTCCAAGTTATTCTTCCCATTGAACCTCTCCACCTTGAATTTTGCACCTAAAATATTCGACATTTCCTACACATGATCTCCCTCTTAGTCCAAAAAATTGTTGAAGTCTACAATGATTCTTTCACATATCTTCAACAACCAATTCATTCTATTTGGGAAACGAGTTTCCTTGAATAATAATATTTTTCACCACTGGACATAAAAAAATTTCCTTGAACACCAATGGGAAGAACGTCTATTTTCTTCAACTATGAACACTTAGCATAGTTTTTCTCCTTATCATACCAATTTCATTATGAAGTGTTAAAAAAATGGGAATAATCAAAACATTCCCTTATCCAATGCATTTTGTTTTAGTGAGACAAACCATCATTTCCCTTGCAAAAAATTCTTACCTTCAATATTATATGTTCTAACATTCTTCGACATGGGAGCAATATGATGCTTCACAACCTACTATGTAGTATGAATCTTTGATGCTAATTATTTCCATAGAAGCTACAAAGTGTTTTTAATCTCCCACTACCACTAAGAGCATTCTCTGTGGAAGCCATGGCAAACAAATGTCCAAACCACTTCTTGGCATACACAACCTACATACAACAATTAAAAGCTAAAAAATGTAGAGAAAAAGTGGAACATAAATATTTAGAAAATTCACCACAAAACACTAATATATGATCTTATTCTCAAGAAATTCATGGGTAGCCAAGACTATTCACCAAATGTTTTTAAAACCCTATAAGCTTTTGACACAAATCTTATTGTTACAAACCCAACAAATTTTGAGCTTAAAGTAATTATATCATTATAACGATATCAAACTATATTGTTTAAAATTTACTTAATTACATAAAGAAGTATATTCCTCATATATATAAATATATATATATATATATATATATATATATATATATATATATAACATTTCATAAAAATTGAACTTAAAATCACTTAAATAAAAAAAAAATCTTACAACATATTTTCTTGCCAATTAAACAATCACCCACACACATTTTTATTAAAAAATTCAATCAATAATATAAACTCGTTAAATATTTCTTATTTTTTATAAATAATATATATTATTTAAATTTTAATTACCTATATATAAATATAATAAGATTTATGAATGCGATTAAATGAAATAATATTATAATTATTGTGATGATGATGATGGTGGTGGGGGTTAACGTCCACTAAGACCAATCTTTGGTCTATCAGACCGAAAGAAAAGAGTTATTTAGTTTGATTTAAGATTTTATTCCTATGCTCAAAAAGCTTGGAGAGAAGCCTCCCGAGCTCACTATAATTTTGACATCTTAAAAGGCTAGGAAGGTCAGTATTGCAACAAAGATTATGAAATTGAGCTCTAATGTGGTTGTACGCGGGGCACTTTAAGAGGAAGTGATTTTCATCCTTGATGTTCATATTCTCACAGAGATGGCAGATCCTTTCCATCCATGGTGTTTTAGGAACTGTCCAACGACCTGTTTCACTATGGAGCTCATGAGAGTTTGTTCTAATCTTGGCTATATTAATTTTCTTCTTTGAGCTAGTTAAAACAAATAGATACTTTTGATCTTCTAGGGTGGGGTTGATGACCTCCTTATAATATCTTAATTTTCTTTTAGCTGCAAGATCTTTCTCACACCACATTTTTTCTTTGAACTTAGAAGTAACAATTTTTTTAATGTTATTAATGTTTTGCAATGCAACATTCTCGTCGATCTCCCAATGGTTTAACCAGGCCCTGGTGTCTTTATACCAACCTCATTTAAGCCTTATGTGGTTTTGACTGGAATTTAAAGCTAGCTTAAGAAGTCTATGGTCTCCTATGTAATAATATGTTATTAGTTAAAAAAAAAGAAAATTATAATTTAAAATTTAAAAATAGTTTCCAAAAAAAATGTTCACATTTAGTTTTTTAAAAATAATTGCATTGGTCAATGTTTGCTACGAAATTTTCATTTAACATTTACTGCTTTTATTTGAATTCCGCTGGTTGAACCAATAGATCCCCATGGACTCCTTTTCGGTGGTCAAGAGATCAAAGGTTGACATGGAAAAAAAAAAACACTAGATATTCTGTATTCGCAATCTTGTGAACCACACGGGAATCTATCGAAGGTTGAACAAACACTTTGCACAGTCGCAATGTTAGCTTTACCCCTCGTCCGGGGCACGTAAGGTCTCATGTCGCCCAAGTATCCACGCTACCCTTGCTCAATTCTTGAGATTTCTTCCATCTACCCCTGCCATGAATGCGGAAACTTGGTTCTCGAAGACTTTGGGGGTAAGACCAACGAAACATGCCTTCCTGAAAAAGAAAGCAGCTTATTTGGCATTTTGAACCCATAAAAAATATTTTGACATGAGCAATACAGAAAAGGCATGTAGACTTGCCTTTGCTTAGCTAAAAGTTACAGAGAAACAACATTAAGAAAAAGATAAAAGGCCATAATTTGTTTTGCCTTTTAAATAGGTGTCTAAGCTCTTCGAATAACTTTGTAGTTTTGAATGACCGTTCTGTCTTTGAGTGTCTAATATTTCCAATTAAAGATAAAAATGACTAACAAAAGGTCATTACTGTGCATACATTTTAGCGACTCGACTCTGTTAAGGATCTAACGGAGAAAAATAATAGGTAATAGATTCAACCAGACTTGTGTTAATGTTGTGTTTAATTTTACCTGATCGTTATTTTTTTCACCCAATAGTGCTATATCTATATCCATCAAAGAGATAGATAGCTACTCTCTTTATCAAAGAGGGCGATATCCGTCCGAGTGATTTTTTTTTAGAACTTAGAGCAGTAACCCCTTGCTGTCATTCTTATTTAGGCGTTGTTTATCTAGGCTTGAAATTTTGTAGACAGCTAAAAAAATCTCTGAATTTAGTAGTGTTTTGTTTTGTTTTTCAGTATGAATATTTGAATTGTGTTTTTTAAAGTGGAAATAGATTCAATAACATAAGAAAAAAACTGTTAAAAAATCCAAAATTCTGAAACTTGATAAATGTAATCAGTATTTACCAAAAAATTTCAAAAATTTAATCAAAATCATACTATAATTCGAATTGTTGTTGTCCCAGTAACTTTTCAGTTCGGCCATGCAGAAGTAAACCCTCATTATGACTCTAGTTTATAGAAGCTATCTTCTTAAATTTTTTACAGTAGTTTAATTAGGTTTTTTTTAATCTATTTGTTTATGATTGATTTTATTTGAATTTCAAAATAATTTATAAAAAAGGTTTAATTTTAAATTGTTAAATTTATTTAATAAAAAAAAAATTGAAATTAATTGCTAGATGATAAGTTTTGGTTAATATTATACACAATTTACTAAGCTAATCATATCATTGACTAATTACATAGTGTTTAATATTCATCACAAATTTTTAAACTTTACACCAATATAACTGGATAAATAATTACTTTCCTTAACAAAATTTGAAAATAAATAGTTGATAAAGAAAAAAAATATAATACATGGAAGTATTATTATTATTATTATTTTTGTTTTTTACTCCGCGTTACTCTACAAAGAAATCCAAGACATTTTCAAAATTAGCATTAACCTAGCCATGATAACACAGAAGATAATAAGATTAAATAAGAGGAAAAAGTTAGAAACTACTTTAGTGCTTAAAGATTTTATTAGTGCTCCCTTTTGTTTCGATTTTTAAAAATATCATAATTCTCTTTACCTTGCTCTCAACAATAATTTGTTTATATATAAATTTCATTTAGCCATTCAAACATCCTATATAAAACACACTGGTCGTAACAGAAAAATAAATGAACGACAATAATTTACATGTCATCTGCTGGACACCATCGCTCAAACTGGTACTGCTTTATGGATTTTCACCGTCAAGCTCAAGAGGAAGAGTGCAATTGGAGTAATTCATGACAGCATATCTTTAAAACAAAAAAATGAGATCTATACCATTATTTTTAATTTTATTTTCAAAACAAATAATCAAATTATCATGTAAACAGGTTTTGTTCTTACGTTCAAATTTCATAAAAATAATATCCATGAGAATGTCACCAACAGAGACGAAACCCTAAACTTAAATCAAATTTGTATCCATAAATAAGCCACATAAACTCATATAATATGTGGATCAACATTAATCAAAACATTTTGCAGTATGCTTTCATATATTTATAGGATCCTTTAGAATTCCACTATGGTTGCAATAAAATTTGAACAGATATCCGTTCTCCTGATAGAAGTGATAATAATATAATGAAGAACAAAGATGATACTTTAAGGAAACTCTTCTCCTAGCCAAAGGCACTAGCTTAATTACTCGGAATTTAGAGCCATCAAGGAACGAAATACATGGGATTAGGAAGCTTGAATGTACGAGCACCCACAGCAGTCCCAGTAATATCGGTCCACTGATCTCCAACATTACCCCATATACGATATCCATGTTTCATCAGTTCCTCCCTCTTCCTTGACTTGAATACTGCTGCGCTTTTTCCTTTCTCGCTACGTTCTCTATATTTCACATATCATCCACAAAAACCTACAACGTTAGTTTCATTTCATAACATTCGCAAATCACGAATACAAATATCAGGAAATAAGTTCTACGCAAATCATGAATGAAAATAAAATAAGTATACCTCAAAATAAGTCCAGCATAGGCAGTATACCCCTGCAAAACGAGATTTTTGTTGGTAATGTTACCTTGAGATTCATCCCTTCCCGTGAGAAAGAAAATCTGGTATCCAGAAGTCTTGAGATGCTTATACAATCCCAAAATAGCAGGAAGTGCAACAGCTTTACCACTTATTGCCCAGTTGTTGAAGGAAACAGGGTCGAAGGGCATTCCACTGAAAAAAAAATCAGTCCAGTTTCAGAAGAATTATTTGTTTATTTTGGGATATTTTTAATTTCTAATCAGTTTAAGGAACCTTAACCTTCAGATTAATATTAAAAAATCTATTCAGCTTTTAGATATTAAAGAAATTTAAAAGATATTATTATTTAATTTTTTAACATTTATGAAATAATTATATATAACACATATCTACACAACACATACTTAATCATGAAAGTAGAACACTGTATAGAATAAGAGGCTTCTTTGTCTCATTTCAATAAGGACAAATAAGATCTAAATGAGGACGATAAAGGGTTTACCCAAACTTTCGTCCCATATAATATTCGAGATTTGACAAGGCAGTGTCATCTACATCCAACACCCACGCATCCTTACCATCTCCCACCGCCTGGATTTCTGCTGTGTAACTAATAATACAGCCGACTGCCGTTGCCACATCTTTTTCGTACTGGCCATACATCATGTACTGCTGAATGTATGTCAAGCAATGTTGGGGAACTATCCACCAATTCCTCAAATTATTCAATTCTACGTTCACCCTCCAGCTCGCACACTCCGTATTGTTCTGATCAGAGGCATCATGTAACTTCACATTGGCTTCAAATTTAGACCAGATATTGATATTGATGAACAATAATACAAGAAATCTCCATGATATAATAGCGTTTCTCTTCATGGTGTTCAGCGTATAATTGGGTTACGCGAATTCAGAATTGTCTATATATGCTGAATGTTGAAATATAATTTCAAAATCTTTAGAAGTCCTAGGGGCTGGCACTTTGGAAGAGGCCACAGAGTGCATCACCCCTCTCCAATGTCGTCATTATGTGCGACTGGCCCCACATCATTTGTTCGTAATGAAAGTCCGCGGGGGTCGTGAAATAATTGTGGCCAGAGGTTCTTACCCCCCCGGAATGCTGACATCACTACAGCTGGCCCACATATGTTATATACAGCCATATGACATATATGTTATATGTTATATTGTGATAACCGGTTGAAATTCTAATCACGGCATTTTTTTTAATAGTTGGTTTTAACATGTTTTAACACTGTATGTTTTATTTTTAATATATGTGAATATATATTAAAAAGGCCGTGAAGCATATGTTGTAATTTTAATTACACAGCAACGTAAATAGAAAGAAGGGAAAGGCAGTAAATCGTTTTATTACACAGAACAGTGAAGCACAGCAGTGCGGGATGAAAAATCAAAGTGCCAGAAAGTCAATTAAACTTCAATGCGGTTCCAAGCGGTGCTGACAGAAGTTATTGAGACCATTAAGATTTCTGAAGCGGTGAAGTTTAGTGGTTGAGCAATTTATGGCTGAAGATATTTCTGTTTTGTAATATGTAGAGACAGAGCCATTGTTTGTAAGGTAATGTTTTCAGATATGCACAACAGCGTATTTTGAAAACACAGAGCAGTTTTTTTAATACACAGCAGAGTGTATTGTTTGTAAAAAGACAGAGAGTGTTTTGGGAAAACAGAGGATATACAGCAGTATACGTTTTCCAGTGAATGACAGAGTGATATTTCTGAACTGTGTTTGCAGCAGTCAGATTTTTTTTGTAAATCCCTCTTTGAGGAAGAATCTGTAACAGCAAGTTTTTTTTAATAGAAATTTTTTTTATGTGAAACTCTGTCACTGTGTGCAAATTTTAGAATTTTTTCTCTGTGTTAAGGGAAGACTGTTTATTGTTTTGGAATTCTGAAAATTCCAACATGGTATCAAAGCCAATCCAGGCTATTTGAAGGGTCAAATAAGCTGAAGGAACAGAGTTCGTTTTTGCAGCAACCTCTCCAGCAGAGTGAAGGTTCAGCCAAGAAGAATTCGAAGGTATTTCTCTATAAAATTTGTTGTGTAACTGTTGCAAAACAGTAAGCTATTTTAATACACAGTCAAGTTTTTTTTATCATAGTTAGAAGTGCAGAATGGCAGGCTCTAGCACAGGTATGAGTTTGGGAAATGTCCATCTCCCACAATTCAATGGAAAGAATTATGATTATTGGTCAATAACCATGAAAGCTTTATTTACCTCACAAGAATTATGGGAATTAGTTGAGGATGGCTTTGAAGAGCCAGCAGATGAAGCAGAGTTTTTAATGTTAACTGCTATAGAGAGTAGAGAAGAACAATAAGAAGATGCTGTCTTTTCTCTTTATATCAAGCAAAGGCATGAGAGTGTGTTTCTAGATAGCAAAGCAGCTACAAATCCAATGAAGTATGGGGGAAACTCGTAAGACAGTTTTATCATGTGAATGGAGGAGAGGAAGATGCAGCAAAACTTCATTGGTTTAGGAGAGACTTTGGGACTCTCCAGGAAAGAGTCGCGTGGTCTTCGACTCATTCTTCACTCATGTGATTGGAATGGTCACACAAATCGTATCTCATGAGAGACTCTTGGAGGACAAGAGATTGTGGAAAAGTATTGAGAAGCTTACCTCAAGATTTGATGTGATTACGGGCTCAGAAGACAAGGATCTCAGTGCTGGATGAATACCCTCATCACTGACACATCGGTGAACAGAGATTGGGTAGGAGTGAGAACTCATCTCTAGAACATGCTTTTAAGTCCCAGATGTCTTTCGGAAGAGGAAGAGGGCAAGGCAAAGGAAGAGGAAGAGGCAGAAGCCAGAACAGAGGTGGAAGGAACAGTCGAGCAAATGCTCAAGGAAGGGGCATCAATCCAAATCAGCATCAAGGCCAAGGAAGCCAGCAAAGTGGACAGCAGAATGATCAAGGACAAAGGTATGATAAATCCAATGTTCAATGTTACAATTGTAAGAAATATGGTCATTATGCTAATGAATGTAGAAAGAAGAAACAAGATATGAGAAGTAAAATGAAAGAATTTCTACAAAAGAAACAACAACAAGCATCTGTTTTAGTTTGTGAATATGGTCAATAGGTGAATGAGATATATGGTTTAGATCGGTTGTAGTAACCATATGACAGAAACTCGCAATGTTTTTCTATATTAGATGAAAGTGTAAGTAAATACAAGTCACCACAATTAGAACCGATAGCAAAGTTTCTTTTTGGGAAAAGGAGATGTAAATGTGTTTTAACAAGATTAGGTGCAAGGAAAACCATAGCAGATATTGCATTATTATGTTCCAGGAATGAAGTGTAACCTCTTAAGTGTTGGACAGCTAGTCCATAAGGGGTATAATGTTTTCTTTGATAATGATGTTTGTACCATCATGGATAAACCACCCAGCAAACAGTGTATTGCTGAAGTCAAGATGACAAGGAACAGGATGTTCCCTCTCAAAATGAGAGCAGATTTGAAGAATAGCGAAGAGAAAGCAGCAGTTGCACAGGAGACTTACCAAAGCGAACCAAAGGATGATAATTGGTTATGGCACTTGAGATTTGGACATCTCAACTTTGGAGGTCTTAATTTGTTGAACAGAAAAGGGATGGTAAGTGGTTTACCATTGATAGAGAAACCGAACAGCCTTTGTGAAGGTTGTATTCTTGGGAAACAACACAGAGAAAGTTTTCCTTCCGGGAAAAGCATAAGGGAAAAAGCACCCTTAGAGATAGTCCACTCAGATGTGTGTGGACCGATGCAAACTCCATCGCTTGCAAGCAGCCACTATGTCTTAACATTCATAGATGATTTTACAAGAAAAACTTGGGTTTACTTTTTGAAAAACAAAAGTGAAGTGTTTGAAAATTTTTGCAATTTCAAAGCACTTGTTGAGAACCAGAGTGGGCTGCATATCAAAGTCTTAAGGACTGATAGAGGAGGTGAGTATATATCTAAATATTTTCTACGTTTTTGTAGAGAAAATGGTATTCACAAATAGTTTACAACTAGATATACTCCGCAGCAAAATGGAGTATCCGAAAGGAAGAACCGAACCATAATGGACATGGCGAGGAGTATGTTTAAGGCAAAGCATTTGCCGAATGATTATTGGGCTGAAGCTGTACATTGTGCAGCGTACATTTTGAACAGGTGCCCTACAAAAGCAGTAATGAACAAAGTGCCGGAAGAGGCATGGAGTGGCGCAAAGCAAAGTGTCACGCACATGAAGGTTTTCGGATGTGTGGCTTATGCACACATTCCGGATCAGCTAAGGAAGAAGTTGGACAGCAAGGGGGAGAAGTGTATTTTCATTGGATACAGTGAGGAATCCAAGGCTTACAGGTTATATAACCCATCCACCAAGAAGTTTCTTGTGAGCAGAGATGTTTAGTTCATTGAAGAGGAAGCTTGGGATGGAAGCATAGAGAAAACAGTGAATGTTAAACACTGTTTATCTCATGATGACAATGATGATGAGGTGGCTGAAATACATCCCCAAACAGCAGCATCAACACCGCAAAGTACACCCTTGAGGAGAAATGAAAGTGCTTCTCCAAGCACACCACAAGGAGGAAATTCAAGTGCTTCTTCAAGTACTTGTACACCTACTGAAAGAGGTAAGAAATTCAGAAGTTTAAAAGATATTTATGAACAAGATATAGCAAATGAAGGTATCAATTCTTTGTTTGCTTTATATTGTCATGTTGATGATCCTGTTCATTTCGAAGAAGCTATCAAGGATAGGAAATGGATAGAAGCTATGGATGAGGAAATAAAAGCCATAGAGAGGAACAAAACTTGGGATTTGGTTGAACTCGCAAAAGGTAAAGATGTCATTGGTGTTAAATGGGTCTACAAGACCAAGAGTAATGCTGAAGGCAAGATAGAGAGACACAAGGCAAGGCTTGTTGTCAAAGGGTATAAGCAGAAGCATGGCATTGATTATGAGGAAACTTTCGCACCGGTTGCCAGAATGGAAACCGTGAGAGCAGTGTTGTCCATAGCAGCACAAAACAAATGGAAAGTTTACCAAATGGACGTGAAGTCGGCATTTCTGAATGGAGTGTTAATGGAAGAGGTTTACATAGAACAACCTCTCGGCTATGAAAAGAAAGGCCAAGAGCACAAAGTGTGCAAGTTGAAGAAAGCTCTTTATGGGCTGAAGCAAGCGCCAAGAGCGTGGTACAGTAGGATAGATTCCTATCTACTGGAAAATGGATTTGAAAAGTGTGAGGGAGAACCCACCCTCTACATCAAAGAACAAGACGGTAAAATTTTGATTGTAGTCTTGTATGTTGATGATGTTATTTTTACAGGTAATGATGATTGCCTTATTGAACATTTTAAAACAGTCATGAAGGATGAATTTGAAATGACTGACATGGGTTTGTTGAGATACTTCTTGGGAATAGAAGTAGAACAAGATGAAAGTGGGATTTTCATCTCACAGGCAAAGTATGTTAATGAGGTACTTGAAAGATTTAACATGCAGGAGAGCAAAGCAGCTATCACTCCCACAGTGATGGGATTAAAGCTCAGCAGAGAGGACAGCAGCAAGGATTTTGATCCTAGTTTGTACAAGAGCATAGTTGGCAGCCTCATGTATTTGACTGCAACTAGGCCGGACATAATGCATGCTGTTAGTTTGATTTCCAGATTTATGGAAAAGCCAAAGGATGCACATTGGCAAGCAACAAAAAGGATTTTGAGGTATGTTAAAGGTACAAAGAAATTTGGTATTTTTTATACTACTTCAGAAAATTCAGATTTAGTTGGATACACGGACAGTGATTGGGCTGGAAGTGTAGATGATCGGAAGAGCACTTCCGGTTATGTTTTTCACATGGGTTCAGGGGCAATTTCATGGGCTTCTAAGAAACAACCCGTTGTAGCGTTGTCTACAGCAGAAGCAGAATATGTGGTAGCTACAGCAGCAGCGTGTCAAACAGTTTGGATGCGGAAAATGTTGAGAAGCTTATGTCAAGAACAGGTAAAAGGGACAGTGATATTTTGTGACAATAGCTCAGCTATTGCATTGTCTAAAAATTCTGTTTTTCATAAAAGAACAAAGCACATTGACACCAAGTTTCATTTCATACGGGAATTGGTAAGCAATGGCGAGATTGTTTTGCAACATTGCAGAACGGAGGATCAGTTTGCAGATATCCTCACAAAGCCACTACAGCAGAAAAGCTTTGAATATTTTAGAAGATGCATGGGTATGCAGGAAAACCCAGCAGTTGAAATTAAGGGGGAGTGTTGAAATATAATTTCAACGGCAGAATAGAAGTCCGAGGGGGTCGGTAAGTGAGAGCCGGCAGAGCAGATCACCCCATCGGAATGGCTGTCATTATGTGCGACTGGCCCCACATCATTTGTTCGTAATGAAAGTCCGCGGGTCGTGGAAATAATTGTGGCCGAGGTTCTTACCCCCCCTAATGCCGACATCACTACAACACATATGTTATACGGCCATATGACATATGTTATATGTTATATTATGATCGCCGGTTGAAATTTTAATCACGGCATTTTTTAATAGTTGGTTTTAACAAGTTTTAAATATTGTATGTTTTATTTTAATATATGCACATCATATATTAAAAGGCCGTGAAGTGTTTTACTTTTATTACACAGCAGTGTACATAAAAAAGGGAAAAGACAGTAATGTTATTACACAGGAATGTTTTTTTTTATGAGAGCATAGCAGTGCGGGAAGGAAGAAAGAACAGCAGTGCCAGAAAGTCAATTAAACTTCAATGCGTTCCAAGCGGTGCTGACAGAGTTAATGCAGCCATTAAGATTTCTGAAGCGGTGATATTTTTAGTGGTTGAGCAATTTATGGCTGAGATATTTCTGTTTTGATATATGCAGATATGATATATGCATCACTATTTGAAAATGTAATGCTTTTTTTTACACAAGCAGCAGTATTGTAAAAACACAGCAGTTTTTTAACTCACAAGCAGAGTGTTTTGAAAAACAGAGTACTCACAACAGTGAATGTTTTTAGTGAGACAGAGTGTTATTTTTGAATAACAGAGTGATAATTATTGAACTGTGTTTGCAGCAGTCAAAATTATTTTGTAATCCCTCTTTTGAGAATCAGAATGCTATAGCTTTTAATATAAATTTTTTTAGAAACTTCCTCACAAAATTTCAATATTTCTCCGTGTTGGGCAAGGCAGTTTATGATTGTTTTGGAATTCCCAAAATTCCAACAGCCTTAAGTCTTATAACACGATCAATGAACAGTTACTTGATCCTGGTGGAGAACCCTTTTGCTCAATTGCGCAATGCTCGTCGCTTTTTATAACAAAAGCAACCGACCAAAGGCATTTAATGCAAAAAAGCATCGAATAACTTCACGGGAGACTTAATCGGTAGGCCACACCACGAATACTTTGTTCCCCACTGCTTTTTCTGCATCTACCGGATAGTCCACTGCACGACATATTCTTTGGGCAATTTTACAGCCCAATAGTCAATATACCGTATCCACTCGAACTTAATGGATTCAATCGTACAGTTCAATGAATAATAGATGGCGAGCCTTATTTCAGCTGCCATAGGCCCATTAATGCTGCCCAGGCAGCTGATGCCCGCCAGTGGATTAAAACAATCATTTAATCCACTGGCCGGCATCAGCTGCCTGGTCCGCATTAATGGGCCTATGGCAGCTGAAATAAGGCTCGCCAATAGATTCGCGGTTGTTTACTTATTTTCTGTAGTTTTTTTTGGGAATTTGGTAGAAAAATCTTTTTAAAATAGGTAGTTGGAGTATTTGAATTGCATTGTGAAAATAGATTCAGAACTATTAAAAACAAACCCAGATTTTCAAAAATCATTGAATTTTTTTTTCATTACTTTACTTAAATTTCTGGATTATTCAATGAATTTTTTAGAGAACTACTTTATTTTCTGGTTTTACTAAATCAAATTAAATATTTTGTAATTTTTTTAATATTTACAATATATTTTTAATATTTTTATTATTTAAAATGTATTTTCAATTTCAATATCTTAGAATCTCGTAAATATAAAAATAAAAGACAATAAAAACACTAAAAACAATACAAAATTTATTAAAATTTATAATTCTAACAAACCCATACGAATTGAAAAATTAAAATTTACGAGTCGCATACTTAATCTGCCCCTACCGTGTCCAGTCATGTTCAATGAATTTGATTGTAAAATTTCTTATGATCTTAGATATTTATTTTCAATTCACAATAATGGTCACACGCCGAACCAGTGGGTGTATGAAAATTAGTGCGCACGTCGATGTACTGCAGTTGACTAGCGTCCATTGTCTAAGAAGTACTTCCTAAAATTGCCTATCGGCATAAAATTCCAACACTCGATTGACTAGGAAGTACTTTATATAAAATCCTAACACTCTAGGGTTATTTATGTAAGTGTGTTTATGAAGGTTATGTGAGTGTTTTAGTAAAGTCGCTGGGTTAGGTTTCACAGTAGTGAGCCAGGGAGTGGGGCAGCTGAGTTTATCACCGCCTGCAGTGGTCTCCCTGAGACGGCATCCAACCAGGTCCAGCAGTGCCTTCCAGCTCATTGTTGGTTCCACCTCCTGCACAATCTTGTCTGGTATGGTGGTCGTCTTATCACGGCTGGTACTATATGGTTTGCTACCCGTTCAGTGAGGTCTTGGCTGCTACCGATCATATGGGATGGTCTTATCCAGTGAAGTCAGATTGCAATTTGTTTTTTTCTCTTAATAAAATTCAGTAGAGATTATTGAAAATTTAAGTTGTAGCTGTTAAAAATCAAGATTTTGAGTGTTTTTAGAAGATTTTGATAAAGATGAATCCATTTTTACTATCAAAAATATGATTCAAACATTACTATTACAAAAAAATATTAATTTTTTTTTTTTCCCAAATTTCAATCCTCCTAATCTCCATAAACTTCATACATGTTTTAGAAAATAATAAAAAATAAAAATACTTCATACATGTTTTAGAAAAAAATAAAAAACTAAACCCGCATGATAAAAAGAAAAGTAAGCGAAGGAATATAACAAATCGGAAGTTCGTGTTCGTCATACTTTACTGCTGATCATGAAGCTTCCTGACGAGCCAGTAATTTTAAGTTGGATTTGCAATCGATTACCATTAATTGGTTAAGGGGAAATACTTAATAAGCTGGATTTGCAGTCGATTACGCTTAATTGGTTAAGTGGAAATACTTCATAAAATTAAGTATTTGAGGAAAAGCTCATCATTTATGGTTATGCATGTAAAACGGTACATTAGGATGTTTTTTTATAATTTAGAAATATTTTTTTGGTTTAAGATTTTTTTTTTTAAACTTAAAAAGATAAGTTAGTAATACAATATATTTAAAAGGACCAAAACAACATCAAAACAGTAAATGTGTCCATTATGTTGACAAACTAAATTATTATAAGCTTTCAAATTATGTAAAAAAATAGATTAGTAAAAAAATGGTAAAATATATCTGAAAATAATTTGAATTATGAGGCCACTAAATTAAAGAGTATCCATAATTTTCTTAATGGAGAAGTATATTTCACATCCATCCATTTCATATATTTTCTAGAAAAAACCATACTATATATTTTTTATATAAAATGTACTTCATATATTCTCAACATATTATTTAAAATAATGCTTACAAGATAAAATTATTTTGGTGATTGTTGAGATATTTTCTCAACAAATAATGTTTTATGTTTGAATCTCTTAGACACTATTACTATTGATGTGGTTTGTATTTTGGTCTTGTTTTGCAATATAAGAATTATTTTGTTTTGTTTTCAATGAATCTGTGCACAATGTCTGTTAATAAAATTTCTTATCTGATATCATAACTTGATATCAAAACTTGTATTGACTTCCGTCAAGCCAGAGACCATGAAGATGGGAAGAAATATTATTTTTTTTGGTTTTCTATGCCAGAGTGTTTAGTGTTTGTGTGAGATTTCTTATATGAGACTTTAGATTTGAGATTAGTGTGTTTCTCAGTAATATATGCTCCTGCTATATTCTGCTAAGCCTCGTGAACCTGTACCCCATCATACCTAATTATGAGGAAAGTGAGTCACCTTATTCAGCAAGCCTCGACTCCTTATGACGCAAATATGCCTCGAGCCGCTATTGGTGTTCAATCGTTTCTTGAGTAGGAAGGGAAGGAGCAACGAGAATTGTAGACCTTCTTATGACATTGAATTGTACAAATGCCATATACAAGTTTTATGCCTAGTGGGAAGCTGTTCGACATGCCTTGCGACTGAAAATTGATACTTATCGATGCAAGAATTATGTCTGCTACAGAAGCGAGGCTGGCTTCAGGTGATTTTTGGCAGTCATAAACTAGAATTAAAGATTCAGTTTCCCATGGAACAAAGTCGTAGTTGCTACAAGAAATTAGACTGATTGACGTCCATTCCCAGACCATTGCATTGTACCTTCTATGCAGTAATGGTGTCCCACTCAGGTAAGGTTTATATCGTGGGCCATTAACCTATTAATGTGGGCAACCAATATTTCAGCTGCTATCCGCCCATTAATGGGGTGGCAGATACACTGCTCACCGTTAGATTTAAAATTGTTTAAATCTAACGGTGGGCAGTGTATCTGCCACCGCATTAATAGACGAATAGCAGCGGAAATAAGGCTCGCCATTAATGTGGGACGACAATATATGCTACCAATTGGATAATGACAAATACATAATATAACAGATAATATATACTATGGCCCAGCATTAATGAGTCAATGGCCCATGATATATTGGTTTTCGTCCCACTCATGGCTATGCGAAACTTCATTCAATGGTTTCATCAGTTATACTGGTTTTATAGTGATCTCTATCAACACTTTAACCTATATATGTGTTTGCATCGATGAACATGATCTATGTCACGTTGTGCTCCTAAGGTACGTGTTGTCATAGTAGTATTTTGCAGGACTTATGTACAGATGGATGTGTGAATTGGGCTACCACAATTGGATTAAGCTGCACTGATATTTTGCATATGATCATCGTCTTGGTCCATTTACGCTGAACTAAGAGGACACCAACCGATTATAATTATATTTAAAAACAATCTTGTCATTCTATTTGCTGAAGCTATTGGAGAACTTTTTGTGTATGTAGTCATGGATGGGAAAGATGGTATGGGGCCGTGTATGGTACACTCATTGCTAGGTTGCTATGTCAACTTGAAAGATATTATGCTTTGTGTGACAAGGCTATTTACAAGCGAAGCCAACAAAGTTACTACTAATGTGATTAATTATATTGTTAAAAGTGCATAATTGATTAATGAACAATATGTTATAATTTAAATGAGTGGTTTTTGGCACTCAGAAACCTTTGAACACATCATTAGTTTGATTGTGTTTATATACTTGTTAAAATTGGTTGTTCTTGGGGCTCCAAAACCTTTGAACAACAGCTACAAGTTACAATATGAGATTTTTCTGTATACAATGTTTGTTAATCAAATTTCTTATTATATCTGATTTATGACTCTTATTCTTCATAGAAGAGACTAAGTCAATATTATCAATGTCAATTTCCATCAAAGTCAAAGTTGAACGGTATCATCTTTGTCGAATAATTTCATTACAATGAATGTTTTTCTAGTTCTACATATTCTTGTTCAAAATCACATAAATAAATGTTTAAAAAACGAAAAAACCAGAATGTTTATCCTAATTCGAAATGGCAGAGGCCATGTTTTCATATATAAAGAAACAAACATTCCTTGAATGTTTACAAAGACAAATAAGTTTATGTGAATTATGGCATATTTCATTTTTTAAAATCGTTTTTGTTTTTGATAATCAGTATTATTTATTATGTATTGTAGTTTAATTTTCATTTATAAAAACTTATTAATGTTATTGAAATGATTAATATGTATATATATTAGTAAATTTATATTTATAAACTGATCTATGTAATTTTTTAACTTTTATACATTAATTAATTTATGAAAATGTTGTTGATTGATGTATATCAACCATATTTACTAATGTAGTTGTGTTAGTTCATGGAATATATGCATGAGGAAGATTAGTTGACCATGGTTGACTTTGGTTCACTATGGTTAAATATGTTCAACTTGGGGCTAAGGAAGATTTATTATGGTCAATATATAGTTGACTATGGATAGCCATGGTTGTCCATAACTAACTATAGTTGATTATAATAGATTATCATTGACTATGGTTGACCATGGTTCTTTATGTTTGATTATGGTTGAGCATGGTTGCCCACAATTGACTATGGTTGGGTATATTAATCATGGATGATGATGTTCACCATGAGTTAACATGGTTCAACCAATTTGACCATGATTGACCATAGTTTTCTATCATGGGTTATGATTGTGCATGTTGATAATGGATGACCATGTTTGACCATATTCAACCATGGTGACCTTAGTTGAGCATGTTTTACCATTCTTGTACCATGGTTGACCATGGTTTTCCGAAGTTGACTATGGTCAACTAGAGACCACGATGGTTAGTCATGGTTGATAATCATTGACAATTGTTGACTATGGATGACTAAAGTTGATGGTTCACAAGGTTGACCATGGTTGAATATGGTAAACAATGGTGACCAAAGTTAACTATGGTTGATGATGGTCGACCATGTTGACCATAGTTATTTATGTGCTACCATAGTTGCCTATGGTCAACCATAGTTAGCCATACTAGACCATGGTGACTATAGCTAACTATGATTGAACACATTGACTATGGTTGACAATAGTTGACTATGGTTGACCTTAGTTAAGTATGGTAATTATGGTTGATTGAAGATGATCATCCCTAATCATGGTCAATTGAGGTTGATAATGGTTGATTATGGTTGACTATATGGTGGCTATGGTTGATCAAAGATGACTAGGTTTACTCATGGTCGACTAAAGTTGACTATGATTTCCCATGGTTGAATATGGCTGATTAATATTGACATGGATGAATATGGATAACTATGGTAAACCTTAGCCAACAATGATAAACCATACTTTGATATTTTATCACATTACAATGTTGATTATTGAGTGTCACACATGGCATAAATTATTTTCTCATCACATGTGATGTCGATTTTTTTTCATTACACTGTGATGTTGATTTTTTTTTTTGAGATTGTGACATTGATATTTATTTATGGCTTCTCATGTTGATATTTGTTTGTGATATTGTCGTGTCAAATTTTAAACATGGTTGTCTATGGTCAACTGTGGCTGACTATGGATGAACATTATTGACCATGGTTGTTAATATTAAACTATAAATGATTATGGATGACCATGTTAACCACAAATTACCATGGCGACCATGGTTGACCACAATTGAGTTGATTGAACCATATTTTAATATGGTGGCATTCTTGAGAAAAGTTATATTAAAAATTAAATAGTGAAATAATTTAAACATTAAATAAGCCCGAAAACTTATTAAATATAAATATGAAACCTTATTCCTAAACCTTAACATAAATAATAATAATAATAATAATAATAATAACAATAATCATCATCATCATCATCATTTTTGTATTATTCCTTCCTAAAATTAAAAACTAAATAACTCTTGTCCCAAGGGGGGAACTCAATTAGTGGTATAAGTGATGTGAAATCATGTAAACTAATATATCTATGGTAAAATATCCTAGTTTTAACCTTGTCTATGGAAATGAGAATAACCTGTAGGCCCTAGAGGTATGTTGAATTTCCACGACCTTGGATCTAGGTTAGAGTCTTAGAATCACTCACGCTACCAAACCAAGAATCTCAACCATGAACTACTTTGCACATCGGAAATATAAAGCAGTAAATCATACATGCACATAATATAGACAACTTGTCTTTTTTTCAACCCAACTTCGTTCTATTAACAACATATAATACAAAAGTCTAGGGCTCTCGTATGAGGGATAATGGCCCTCATACATCCACTAGTACAAGATACAAAACCAGATAGTCTAACCATTTGGCTGTAACATGCTCTCATAGCTCCTCTCGGTTGTACCATGTACCTATCTGGTCCTTCGACTCCCGATCTACACCTCTTACCTCTATCAATGCTCCAAGTCTATCTGGCCACTGAATATCGGTGATCCAATATGCTCTCTAGTTGTCCCTTTGTCGATCAAGGGCACAACACATCGAGACTCATGTTGATTTTTTCATAGCTCCACTTGTGAAAAACTCTCAATCTGCTCACTTTTTCTTGTGAGCTACTCAGGGACTTCAACCCAGTATGGTCTTCCTATAATGATTAAGACCAACATAGAGAACAGAGGGCTGCCACCTATCGTTGTAATATGTCCATCTACCACATTAAAAATGGGCTAGGAGGACTTCCCATCATCTGTTCTAGAAGTCCTTCTCTACACACAATTCTTGGGCTCCACAATCCTACTCCTGGTTGATCAGACCCTTGAGCTCCTCAACTACGAGACTAGCAATCGCCTTTGTCCATCAAGGTGTTCACTTCGACTCCAACTAGGACACTATCACATTGTCCTCCAGCAGACCATAAGTGCCCAATCTCTTCCACACTTGGTCCTCTCTCATGCTTCCCTCCAAGATTCCACGAGAGACCAAGTCCACGTTGTAGCATCTTCTCCTAGTTAGGGTATCCCCAGACCTATGAGAACCCTTACACACAGCTACCCACAGACTCCACCAATCCGCCCTTTGATCTATAATAGAGGAGTTATTACACAAATATATATAGATCAATATTTTCTCACCTGGGACACCATCAAGCCATCATCCAATGGTCCATCTGCAACTCTCCTTGTTGTTTTCCACTTGAATTCCAATCTCATGTGCATGTTTTCCACTAATTTATATAGAATATGAAATCGTAAATGAATACTTCAGGCTAGAAACATGAAATTTAGATAGGAACTAAACATGAAGAAGTATTTTTTCCGCTCATCCATCTCTCCCAACTAACTACAATGGACAAGCTTAGATGGACTGGTTTGGTTGGACAACTTTTACGGACACCTTTTGACACCTACAACAATGGAATTGCAACAAATGAATATGGATGGTTAGAGGTAGGCATAGGGTAGAAACGTGAAGCTGGGTTACACTTTTGTGAGAATCGGGGGCCGAAATTTTTTTTCAACAATAGTTCGGCCGAACATTTTACAAAGTTCGGCCGAACTTTTTTATAAAGTTCAACCGAAATCGTGATTCTGTTTAGATTGACGACACACTGACGACGTGGGAAAACAAAGTTTTTGCCGGGAATTGGAAAACTAGAATCAAAAGTTCGGCCGAACTATTTTTTATAAATAAGTCACCCGCGAATGTTGATGGTTTACAGTTTTCATTGTACGCGCATTTTTTTTTCGCTCTGGCTGCGTTGTTGTTGCTCTCGGCCGCCATGGTGCTCCTGCCGTCCCCGCTCATCGAGTTACTTTGCATCCAGTAGAACTCGGGTATGTCACCAAAATTCTCGCCTCTTTCGAAAAATGCTGTGTGTGTGGGGCTACCTGAATGATGCCAGTGATTTCTGTATAGACTATGTATGGTAGTAAACAACGTTTTTTCATTTCTGGAAAAAAAATGTTAAAATATTAAAAAAATAAAAAATGTTACAATTATGACGTTTATCTCTGCATACGAGATTATCCAAAATAAAAACCCACAGAAATTAACAACCCTCATATTGTAATAGCTAGCAACCCTGCTACTGCAATACCAACCATTCAATAGTTCTTTTGTTTTTTCTTGGAAATGTTGAATGTTAAGAACCTCGTGTTTTCTTGAAAATGCTGAATGTTAAGAACCTCGTTCCCAGGTTATTCATAATCTAGAAAGGGTTATCAACAATCCAGAAATGGTTCAACATTAGAGTGTACAACAATTAATACAAGGTTGAAAAATATTTAGAAGGATAAAAGATGTATCAGATGTCAAAGTTATTTTTGCAATTTTTCATGGGGTCCTAGAGTGAAATCCAAATTTCCATTTCGGAATGGCTATGGCCAGCACATTGCCCTAATAGAATTCACCCATATCGAACTCCCATACACCGCTGCAAATACTAACACTTGTACCTGTAAGCCCCTCCTTTGAAGCCTGTGAAGTGGGCATGGCATTTACAGAAGCCATCCCTTAAAGTTGGTTTAAAAAGAGGAACATTGTTACAAACATAGTAGCCATGACAGGAGCATGTTGCCTTACCTCATGCAGTAACATATACAATATTATGCGTTGGATCATCCACTGCACATACTGTGTTTGCTCCGCCTTCTTGTGGAGGCATACACACACTATTAACCAATAAGTTTCTTTCCCCTCGCAAGTTTCTGGGTATTGTAACGGGATGGTATTTCTTTTCATACAGAAAACCAGTGAGAATAAAGACATTCATTGCCATGGACATATATCAAGTATTTTCTATTCATATTCATACTACCTAGCTTTGGCATTTCCCAACAGAAAGCACTTTTTTTAATTGATTCTGCCGCTCGTTGAGTGAGGTGTTTCTGACCTGTGAATGTCTCCCTTCAAAATTCCAACTGCTACCAATGAGTGATGTGAGGGGTACCGTAAGGATTGATGTCCCCATATCAAGGGTGATTCAGAAGCTGTAGTAGAAGGTACAAGTAGCCCCATTTCCGGGAGCACTAACATCAATTACCCCTCACTTTTGTAGCTGTGTGCATTTAATCTGTTTGCTGTTATAGATTAGACTTCCATGTCACCGACTGCATTTCTTTTCATTTAATGGTGCTCCCAGCCCTTCTGAACCAGGGAGGGGGGGCAAACATAAGACCACGGTGAACAATGGAACATGAAAAAAATGTACCACGACAGATGGCAAACATGCAATACTGGTTGTGTGACACTTTTTAACATTAACATGAAATTTGGGCCTAAAGTTTATTTAATTTAATATGAATTAATACGGAAGACGACAAAATTTGGTTAAAGAGATATAATTTAACAAGACGATCTGCAGAGCAGCAAGTCCCTGCCATGGCTGAATAGTAGTATATTTATTCGTTTTCATGATCCAGTCAACCCTGGGTCCAATAACTAGGAATGCTGATTTTGACATGAGTATCCAAGTGATTGAGACATGGCATCATCACAATAAAAAACCAAGTACAAATTGTAGTAATCCTAGGACATTATTTTCTTAGTTTTTTCGAAATTAGATTCTTTTTCGTTAAAGTACACCCTTCTCTCCCACCATGCTTTATCCCTATTTTAACCCACTTATTATTTCTCTCCAAAAAAGTGATTAACATAATATTTCTCTCCCATCATGTTAATATTTTTATTTTATTTTATCCTAGGTATTTTTAGAAGATTTTAGGGAAGGTTCATCATGTGGATTTTAACCACTAAAAAAATATTCTAAACTCTAGTGATTTTGCGTGAATATTTACAAACAATTTATATATTAACTCAAATAATAATAAAATATAGCATCATCACATAAACACCATTATTCCTTCCATATCCATTTAATCCAATAATATTTCAAAGGTCTAAAAATACAAAATTTCTAAAAAGAGGAACATAAGGGTGTTAAAATTTCAGTCCTAAAACATAGTGCTATATTTTTATTTCTCTTACACAATTGTGCTTGAATGTTGTTATATATTTTCTTTGCTACTCTGCTCAATTTTTTCAGATATATGTACCTTTAGTCCTTGTAAGTGATTTAACAACAATTTATTATTAAGGTTAAATATGAATTGCATATCGAACATGTGTTATTCTCTTTCAATTTATTTACTTCATAGTACAAATATAATTTAATAGAAGCTAAAGGATTTTCTTGTCTTCAATTATTTTCACTCAACCTTAACTATTATTAAATTAATTTACTTGTCTTGAAGTGGGCTAACATAGCTTATAATATATTTAAATACGAGCGATACACACTTGTTAAATTCTACTTCCAATAACCCTACACATTTCCTCAAAGCTATTCCTTTTACAATTGTATTTAGTTCTTAGACACTAGTCATTTAACTATAACAATATCTAGCATTCATGATTTATATATGTAGACATGGGTGTCCATTTAATATATTTATTTCTATAGCCAACATTGGGTTATAATCTAGATTATGTATTAAACAATTCATTTGCAATTCTCTCTTTAATTTTATAATTAATAGTATATCTGAGGAAATTTCAAGAGAATGTTTATATTTGTAATATGCTACCATTATGGTATTGTTCTATTCTCGGCTGAATAATTTGACATTGCATGCTAGTTTTACTTAAACCCCACTTATTATCTCTATTTATATGCATGCTCTAGAATTTCTTTTTTTGGACTTTAATCTTTATTTCCTCATAATAATGTTTTGCATATCCATCTAGGGTAAAAATATTTTTAAAGAGTGGACTAAATATATCCTCTTCCATTTAATTGTATTTTCCAATCATAACCATAAATATAATTTGCATGCCAATTGGTTTACAGGGATATTAAAGCTATTCCATGTTTCCTTATCTAAATTTACTGTCCAAATTCATCTAAATGAACTCTCAACAATTCCCAATTAATTATGTTCCAACTCATTCTTTTGGAGAATATATTACTATATTTATTTAAATTTTAATTCATAATTCTAATGTATTCATTCAACATTGAGCTTGAGCTCTAGCCTTATTCCTTTTTATATTATATATTCTAAGAATCTAGTTATTTAGATTCTCCTTCTTAAAGTTAGGTTAGTATCTCTTTAATTCTTAGAAAGTAACTATTTATGTTATATATATAGTCTCATGCATAAACTATAATCTAATTAGATATATTAGTCTAAGCTAAATTTTTAAGCAAGTTTTTATAACTTGAGTAATTTTACCACATGTGAATCTACAATTATGTTCTTAGTAAACTACTCTATTTATTCACCATAGTTAATTCCTTATATAATTCAACAATCCAAAAAAATCATAACAATAAATAACATTAATAAATATGTAATTCAACATGTAATCATAAAATAGTAATCATATGACCATAACCAACTACCTGGGAATACTTAGGGAGAGAGAACGTTCCTCCCAATAAAAAAATTGGAACCAATAATTACCCCCAAGCTAAGACTGATTACATCTAGGAATAACAACAAAAATCTTCATATTCCTTAGTGGTTTCCCTTCAGTTATTCCAATCATATTTTTTTCTCATCTGTGTCGAAATTTTATTGTTGGTGCCCCATAGTTACGAAGGCTTTTTGAATTGAAATAAGATAAATTTATAATTTTTCCTTTGAATCATGCAATTCTCTTCTGTTGTTTTTTTTTTCACCCAAGTTAGCAACTCCGTCCAGCTATTTTTTCAGCATGTTATTTTTCTCCCATTATGTTATTCTAAATTTAACAATTTTCTCCTATGATTTTTAAGAGAATATTAGGGAAGGTACACTTTGTGGACTTGAACACGTTATACCTTTTCTAAATATCAATAAGCCTCTATTACTAATGTTCTATTTCATGATTATTCCCAAAAAGCTCATTTAGTCATCAAATAAAATTTCATTACATAATCAATTAATTTTAATCGCATATTCCATATCCATTAAGTGCAAAAACTAAATTAATAGCCAAAAAATAGTGATGCCTTCAAAAATAAAAAAAATGTGCCACATCCAAACACATAATTATGAAAAATATCTAATATCCCTTCTTCCCTCTTACCAGCAGAGGGAAAATTCACCCAATTTTTCTTGTAATATACACAATGTTCACATAAAAAATTTTAATTAGAAATCTAACATACCTTCTTCTATACTATTACCATGTAGTATTTGAAGGCCCTACTCTCCAATATGTCCTAATATTTAATTCCATAACATGGTCCTTCCAATAGAGACAATAATATTTTTTGCTCCACTTTCAAGACTGTTATAATTGTTGAACCCATAAATAAAAATACTTCCCAAAATATTGTACAAAGTTATGATCCAAACTCCCCTGATTAATACCATTGTTTATCGAATCATCTTGCAGGTATATTTATCTGACAATCTCCTTACACTTGCATCTTAGATCTTTATTACAAAAATTAGATTTTTGGCCAATTTAGCAATGTCTAGAACACTAGGAATTGTTCAAATCCTTCCACCTATCAAATTTAGCTTGAACTTTCATTCTATATAGCCTTCTTTTCATCACCTAGTATGACATCACCACCATAAAAACCTCTCATATTCCTACAACCACACCCTAAGAGGAGTCATTTTAAAGTTTGAACCTAAATCAATCAACCATGCAATATGATCGACATGTGTACTTAAATAACAAGTCAAGTACAAATTCCCACCTTCATCTAAGGTGGTTTCATGTCAGATGTAGCATCTCGGGTTCCACAATTTTTTTTTGTTTCTACCTATAGAATGTATACTAATCACACACAATAACTTACTATAGTTTGTCACCTTATGACGATATTTGATGTAATTTTAATCGGTTTATTTATTCCTTTTTCATTTAACACTTATTGTCAATTATAATTCCTTGAGAAGGATTTCACATACTCATACCTCTGTCATCCTGTGAACATATGCTCTTGAAAACTAAAATTCCAACTTAGAAATTCCAAGGAGACTCTATGTCTAGGAACAATCCCATTTCATATTACATGGAAATTAGTAGAGTATTAGTTAAATCCCCATTTAAATATTATTTACCCGTTCTTTTCCATGTTAATTACTTGTTACATATTCTAAGTTTGTTCATCTACAACCATATAGACATTGTCTTAAATTTAATTAAAAGTTACAAAATATCTCTACCTTATGAGATATATATATATATATATATATATATATATATATATAAATTGTCATAAGAGTACTTAACCTTTTAATGCCCTTGTTCTAATGGATATTAATTTCCACATAGTCCTTGCCCCTCTACCTTAACCTTAATAGGGCTCTATATTAATTTCAGTGAATATTTAATTCACGGACCCATAGTAAAATGAACTATGAACCTTGAAATTGAATTTATATTGAGATTGATCTCACAATAATTTTTATGAATTAAATCAATTTTCCACTTACTGTTGAGGATCTTCTTGAAGGGTTAATTTACCCTTATTCATATCACATCTATACGTTATGAATATTACTCTATTTTAATTTATGTAGAGTCGTTTCTAGCATTAGGGCGGAAATGTGAAGCTGGGTTACACTTTTGTGAGAATCGGGGGCCGAAAATTTTTTTCAACAATAGTTCGGCCGAACATTTTACAAAGTTCGGTCGAACTTTGTAATAGTTCTGCTTTACATGAGGTAAAATTGGGGAACTCATGACTTGTACTATAGATTAAAAAAAAAAAGCATTTACCCTTACCAAAAAATAGATGATAAAATTTGACAAACTACATAAGCTTAAGCTTAAGGGGATATAATCCTTCTTGCCTTCCATATAGATAATGAAAATGATTGTTCCAAGTCTCATGTTTCTTCTCATGTTATTTTATAAGCCTTGATTGGAAAGAAAAATAGGCTCGGGCAGAAATGTAAGAAATATAAAACATAATGAAACACAACGTAAGAAATAGAGAACATAATGAAACACACACATACATATCTCTAGAAAATCAACACAATTATTTTCCTAGGAAATCCTTATGGGAGACAAGCAACCCTAAAAATTAATGATGCTCTAGACTCCTTTTTCCATAGGAAATCCTTATGGGAGAAAAACAACACTAAAATGTAAACATGCTCTACTCTCTCTTTTCTGGTATGGAAAATATGTGAGTACAAAGAAAGAGGTAATCTCTCTAGAGTTAGCTAAGACTTTTAGCGTGTAAGGTTGCTATAAAAACTTAACTTCATACATTGTTCTCTCTAACTTCACACTCCTAGTTTTATTTTCAACTATGGAACAAAATACAATAACACAAAATGGAACTCTTATTCCTCCTAGTGGCCAAGTATTTAACCTAGCGTGATAGCCAACTAGGTGTAAGATTTGACTTTGTCAACCATTAACGAGGTTTGTGATTTTAGAAATTTTAGAGTATTGTTAAAATTCCACATGTAGCTAGCTTGCCATGCATGAGTAATGGGGCTAAAATGTCATTATCTCATACCATGGTGGTCAACATGATAGGTCAACTTACTAAAGGCATAAATTTTGAATGAACTTCGTTTGATGTTTTTCTTGCACCATTGGATATGTCTTTAAGTGTAGAATAATGGTCAAGATTTCATGCCACTAAGCCAAGAATTTTAAATTCAACTGACTTTTAATATAACCAACTAAATCTTGCAAAAAAAGAATAAAACAATTTATGTTAGGATTGTGGATTCAAGGATTGAAACAACACACCATGATATTTCAAATTTAAAAATAATGGTTCGAGTCCTAGGTAGCTCAGAATCCTATTTGTTTTCAAAATAAGGATGCACTCCCATTTGATTCTCATGATTAGGTTGTAATCATGAGGCTCTCGCTCAAGAGTGGACCTTCCCAAAATCTTGTGATGTCTTGTCACAAAAAAAACCATCAAACTGAAAAACACATCATGCAAGAAACATAGCTCGCTAACATATCATTTTTCTCCTTCAAAGAAAAAAAAATTCACATCATGTGAATATCTCCATGTACTCTTACATATTGGTGTACAAAACCATCAACCAAACACAAGTCAACAAAACATGCCTCTTCAAACAACTGACTCTGAAGTTAAATAATAGAGCTCATGTACAAATTTACATATTTGTTGCATTTAAGTGTGTCAACATAACTCTACTTTCAACATCTTTCTTCATGCAACATGCACCATACTTTGAATTTGCAAAGAAATTCATGAAACATCAAAATACATTCAAGGCCTTAATTGGATAAGAAATCTAACCATCTGTTAGCAAACCATTTCAATGGAGCTTCTTTTAGTTGCACTTCATCATCATGTGAATCATCCTAACCCTCATCGATTATGGAATCCTCTTTTCCATTCTTGTCGTTATCTCTTTCCACCTTCTTCAAATGTTGTGGATGACTTGTTGGATACAAAGTCCAACACTTGTCCACAAGGTGACCTTTCTTATGGAAATGAGTAATAAACAATTGCATGTTATTTTCAACATCATTTTCCTTGTCCAATGGGCCTTTGACTTTTTGCCTCATTTATTTAGAAAGTTTCAATGTGCATGGATATCTTCTTCCAACATTTATAAACACTATGATTATTCAAACCACAAAAGGAACATGTGCAAGTTATTTTATATATCTTATGTGAAATGTAAGAAATGTAAGAAATATAAAACATAATGAAACACAACGTAAGAAATAGAGAACATAATGAAACACACATAAATATCTCTAGACAATCAACACAATTATTTTCCTAGGAAATCCTTATATGGGAGACAAGCAACCCTAAAAAGTAATGATGCTCTAGACTCCTTTTTCCCTAGGAAATCCTTATGGGAGAAAAAAAACACTAAAATGTAAACATGCTCTACTCTCTCTTTTCTGGTATGGAAAATATGTAAGTACAAAGAAAGAGGTAATCTCTCTAGAGTTATCTAAGACTTTTGGCGTGTAAGGTTGCTATAAAAACTTAACTTCATACATTTTTCTCTCTAACTTCACACTCCTAGTTGTATTTTCAACTATGGAACAAAATAAAATAACACAAAATGGAACTCTTATTCCTCCTAGTGGCCAAGTATTTAACATAGTGTGATAGCCAATTAGGTGTAAGATTTGACTCTGTCAACCATTAACGAGGTTTGTGATTTTAGACCTTTTAGAGTCTTGTTAAAATTCCACATGTAGCTAGCTTTCCATGCATGAGTAATGGGGCTAAAATTTCATTTTCTCGTACCATGACCTGGTCAACATGATAGGTCAACTTACTAAAGGCATAAATTTTGAATGAACTTCATTTGATGTTTTTCTTGCACCATTGGATATGTCTTTAAGTGTAGAATAATGGTCAAGATTTCGGCACAAGGGATAATCGTTTGACCCCCAGAAATGTCATTTAATGCCTCAAAATGACTCCAAAAGGTTTTAGATCCCAATTCTCCACCCACCATTAAAATGACCCTACAAGTTGATTCTTTCAGTTTTTTCACTCTATAAGCATCAAAACATAATATGACAAATAATATAATTATCCAATCTTATAATATTATACAATCTTATAATATTTGAAACCTAAGGTCTTTCCCATACCAAAGTATGTTCTTTTAAAACATGTTTTCTTGGTGATATGGGTGATTTAGAAATGATTGGGAGAGCGAAATTCCTAATTTAATACACAATATGTTTGGTTCATGCCACTAAGCCAAGAATTTTAAATTCAACTGACTTTTAATATAGCCAACTAAATCCTGCAAAAAAATAATAAAACAATTTATGTTAGGGTTGTGGATTTAGGCATTGAAACAACACACCATGATATTTCAAATTTAAAAATAATGGTTTGAGTCCTAGGTAGCTTAGAATCCTATCTAGAGGTTTGTTTTCAAAATAAGGATGCACTCCCATTTGATTCTCATGATTAGGTAGTAATCATGAGGCTCTCACTCAAGAGTGGACCTTCCCAAAATCTTGTGACGTATTGTCACAAACAAAACCATCAAACTGAAAAACACATCATGCAAGAAACATAGCTCGCTAACATATCATTTTTCTCCTTCAAAGAAAAAAATTCACATCATGTGAATATCTCCATGTACTCTTACATATTGGTGTACAAAACCATCAACCAAACACAAATTGACAAAACATGCCTCTTCAAACAACTGACTCTCAAGTCAAATAGTAGAGCTCAGGTACAAGTTTCCATATTTGTTGCATTTAAGTGTGTCAACGTAACTCTACTTTCAACATCTTGCTTCATGCAACATGCACTATACTTTGAATTTGCAAAGAAATTCATGAAACATCAAAATACATTCAAGGCCTTAATTAGATAAGAAATCTAACCATTCAAAACCCTGGATTCCCATTCAACTCCATCCACCGTAAGTTGAAGAGGTTAAACCTAATTCTGTAAAAAATGGTTGGAAGGACCAGTCCATTGAATTCATGATGACTTGTATCTATGAAGATTAAATACCTTGAACTATTTTTCATGCAGGAAAAGACACATTCTATGTGTAGACATGAAAACGTTGTGATATTCTTATTACCTCTCATTTATACAAGTTCTATAGGAAAAGTCTGTAAGACTGGGTAGCCTCTGGATCTCATCTTTTATGAAGGTGACATATATTATTACCCCTACGTTAATCTCTAGAATGGGTCTAAATACAAGTTCTTCATTTATTATAAGTAAAACACAACAACTTTAAGGTAAACTATGTACATGTGTCATGTCTTCCACAAAATAAAGAATAGTAGTAAGTTTATTCTATTTTGTACTCCACTGTGTAAAATTTATTTTAATTTGAACTTATCATTTTTATGATATCTTTTTCGGTCATTTAGTTTCACACATGATCAATTATTTCTTTGAAAGTTGTGTTCTACATAATTTGTTTACACTAAATTACAAATTGATTTTTTGAAATCTATTTTGTGTAAATGTCGACCAATAGATATATATCATGGAGGATGAACGACGAAGATCAGCCGAATCCCATATGGAGGTTCAGGGATCGGGGGATGTTCACGGTATTTAAATATAATCTTAAATCTTCATACATGTGTGTACATATGGAATTGATTTTTTATTAACTTTGTGAGTTAAATTAGTTGTTAATAAGTTTCATATTTTAATTTTTAGGAGGTAAGAGGAGAAGGGTTTCTACTCCATCCATGGAGTGTGGCCAAGGTTCAACCGGTCGAGGTATGAGTGGTAGCAGGTTGCAGGAAGGGGGTGATATTTATTCCCCCGAAGGCCAATCAACGGCTGCTGGTTCTCAACAGGGTCACTGTGGGTCTGGTTCTCAGCAGCGTCATTCTGGGTCTAGTTCTCAGCAGGGTCATGTTGGAGAAGATTTTAACCAACAACATCAAGGTTGCCATCAATTTCAATATTTTTTCATTAAATTTGTACAACTTTTTTTACACGTGTTTTTTTCTAATATACGAAATTTTATATATATTGATGCAGAGGCCGAAAATGTTCGAGCTAGTGGTCAAAATAGACGCAGGGCAGCTCGCTACATTCAAGAAGAAGGTTGTCAACCCAGCACAACTTATCCGACTGAGATTACTGATATACCATGGGAAACCAACATGGCGGAATGCACCTTACAAAGGTGTGAAAGCCTTCATGAAAAATTGCAAAGAGATCTCATGGCTTTGTCTCTACCTGCTGAGAGTAGACAAAGCCTTGAAATAGTTACACATTCATTGGGTGAAATGGTAAATGTGTACAGAAATTTGGGGCCAACAACTGATTCGTTTGTAGAACTGATGAGAAAGAGAAAAGAAACAGTGATAGGTCCCAATAAATGGCAGGACATAAAACAAAAAGTTACAAGAGTAGAGGCCAAGTCAATGTTTAATTATAAGGAAGGGCCAAAAAGAAAAATGTTGAAGGTGCAGTATTTCAAGCACCCAGACAAAGCTGGTTGTTTGTATGATTGACATCTTGCGGACTTTGGAAGGCTTCCATGGAACGATGAGGTTCCTGTTTATTTTGCACAAATGTTTTATGAAGAATTTTTTTGGGTATGAAACCCGACTACAATGACCTTCCTTCAGAATTTTTTGGCCCAGGGAGAGGTCGATTATATCAACGTAAGGGCACTAAGCGAGATGTGGAGTTGCCTCGCCCTGAGCCGCCATTGGTGAGTCGACCGTCTCGAGTCGAAACCCTGCGATCAGAGATGGATGCAACTTCTCAAATAAGTCGTGAAGCAAGAGATGTTATGATCGACAATGTTCATAGTGGAATGAGTGGAGTCGATATTTTTTTAAATCGACAAAGAGCACGTGAAAATGCACGTGCCAATTTTGTTTATCGTACAGATGAGGAGATTTACAACATGAATGTTGAAGATCTCCGAACATATGCAATAAATTGTCGTAATGGTCTGCAAGACCTAATTTTTCATGAGGAAGAGGGCACCAGAACGGTATGTGTTAGTGACCTTAGGGTTTGAAATTATTTTTACATATACATGTGTACAATTTGTAATAAATACATGTGTATGTACATGTATACATTTAGTTGTATGTGTACATTAATCTAACAAAAATGTATGATTATATGTTAAAACACCATTTGCAGTTCTCAAGCATGATGCATGATGAAAATGTTAATATTACGTTCGGGACCTCCGGTTCAAACAATGCAGATGGGTCTGACCATCATGATATGTTGGCACATGTATGTTAGTGTTTTTTTTTTTTCTAAGTATGCTCAATCTATTAATCAACAGAAAACAAAAATATGTACAGCAGTAGTTATCCAGGACCAGGCCCGAGGATGAGGCCTGTTAAGCAAAAAATCATTGTTGAGCACTGCCCTCCAAGAGGGAAACCAGTGCTGTGTGTTTTCCAGCAAAATCCCACGCAGGGGATGCATCTTGTTCGTGAAAAAGAAAGCCTACGAGACCTGACCGAAACCATTGAAACAAACATTAACATTTCAAAAAAAGTAGACAGAGCTATAGCAAAAACCAGGAACAGTGGAGGCGCTACTCGTCCGGTGCCTCTTCCACGACCCTGCACCAAAGCTCGTCTGGTTCTCCATCAGTTGTATACAGGTCCTCTGTGGAGTGTATAACTTTCTCAGCAGCTGGGGTGCGCTTTACCTCGCTTGGTTGAGTTTGGTGCTGCGCAATTTCAGTTCCAATGTCCGGAGTGTCAGTTCGTTGCCCTTGCTGCTCCAGATCAACATCAATGTGCATCTCATTGCCATGACTAGCACCATCCTGGTTAATGTCCATGTCCTGCACGTTCACATTCACCTCGCCAGCATTCAGGTCCTCAGCACTTCCAGCCCGTCTTCCCGAATTGGGAGCCTCATCTTGAGGGGATTCACGGAAAACAATAGTAACAGAGGCGGTAATTCGAGGGCAATTGAGCGCACTTATGAAGGTGAAGTGCCTCGTTTGAGAATGGGCTGGAGCGTGCGGAGGGGTGGGATATTGTTGCCCAGAACGAAGTATACGACCTCTGGCAGCTCGAGAAATTCTTTCAGAAGTATGAGAATCCGCAGCGGAAGTGCTGGAGGACGGGGAGGAGCGCCTAATTAGCCGCCGGGATGATCCTCTTCTGCATCTCATCCTGTGCCTGAGACGAGGCATTCTTTCATTCGAAGCTGGAGCCCTGGATGAATGCTGTAACCAGAAAGAGGTGTTGGCTAAGTGCGAGAGCGGGAGCTGCTCTGTCCAATTTCCGGAATCCCGCATACAATTCCCCGCAATGGAGAAATGCAGACTGTCGCTGAGCTCTAAACAGCCATGGATTCTGGTACGCTTGCCTATCACGGTGCGCTCGGAGGAGAGCCGAACATTGGGAGAGCAACAAACAGAAATGGGCCTGGGAATACTGCTTGAGGGATGCTCGTCTGCCATCCTGTGAACTAATGAACCAAATCTGCTGCCAACCATCAGCATTAACCCCTCAATTAATTGATTGATCTTCATGTCCGGTTTGCGGTGTGTGGAGATGTCTCGATCTCCGGTGACAGAGTTGTGAAGCGCGCCGGGCGATAAATGCCTTAAATGCTTAATTCTCTTGTGCAGGTGCCGAAGGACACTTGCGCACGGGTCCTAGTGGCCTTTGGCTTCTTTAGTGCGCTGTGTCATATGCCACCCTTTTTCGCTTACTTCACCGCATGCAGGTGTATGTTAGTGTTTTTTAAGTGACTCTAAAATAAATAATTGTTGCCACACATGTACATGTATGTATATATATAATTTGACAAAATGTTTTAACAGGTACCGATTCCGTCTGATGTTTTTGGGATGGCGGTACCTTCTTCTTCCTTAGGAGATATACCTTCTACTTCATTGGGAGATGAGCCACAAGTATGGACAATTTTTCACAAGTTTAAAATTTATGTTTAAAAGTTATATATATATATATATATATTCTACCTCAAAAAGTTCCATTAAAAATTGAGATATATATATATATATATATATAGAGAGAGAGAGAGAGAGAGAGAGAGAGAGAGAGAGAGAGAGATCTATATTTTGAGTTATTTAAATTTTTTTGAATTTAGGTTCCTATAGAAGATTTCTTTAATCCGAGGACTCTAGCGACAGAGATAGGAACATCCACAGCATTTGAACAAGTTGTCTTTAGTTCCTTTTTTTAATATTATTGAAAATAAGTTTATATATGTACACGTGCATTTTCATTTGAAAGTTTTTAATATATATATATATATATATATATATATATATATATATATATAACTATACATTTATATTGTACAGTTTACCACTGCAAATGTTCTTATGGGAGAACCTATTCATCAAATGGAGAGGGAACCTTACGAGGTATTGCGTGCTTTTTTTGTTATATTTTGTTTTTTACATGAAGTTCTAGATATATATATTCTCATTCATCTTTAAAACTTCAAATTTTAATGTTCAAGTACATGTGCATTGTGTATGTAGGTTTCCTATTCACAGGATAGGGCGTGTAGTTAGGCATTGTGATCATATCCATTTGATGGACATGATTTACAGTAGATTTGATTTCAAAATTTAGATGGTTTTAAAATTTGTTAAACTTGATACAGTTTGATACTTGTGAGATTTACAATTTTTGGACATATTTTATTACATTGTTATTATATAATTTGTTTATTTAATTTTTGGATGGTTTTAGTACTTTTGGCATGTGAATGTGAAGTAATGTTGTCATCTGAACTACATTTGGCATGTGATATTTAATGTTAAATGTTTTTGTTGGATAGTTGAATTATAATTGGCATGGCATGTGAATTTTTTAAAACTCAAGTTTTGGATGGTTTCAATCTACATTTTGCATGTGATATTTAATGAACTTTAAATGTTTAATGTTTTAATGTTGCACAATATATAATCAAAAGGGTTTTAAAACTTAAAGTTTTGGATGGTTTCAATCTACAACTTAAATTTTTGGATGGTTTCAACCTACATTTTCACATGTGGTAAATTGAAATGTTACTTGTAACAAGACAATCCCCATTGATTTCATTGTATATATGTTGATTTTTGATTTGATATAATTTCATGTATGATGGTACATTACTTGTAAAGTCATTGGATTAATAGTGTTCATTGATTTCAGTGTAAGCGCAAAAAATTATTGACAATGTAGAACGATTTTTGTGTTATGATAATTAAACCTAATAATATTGGAGAGCAAGAGAGACAAGGTATGGTCTTTACTACAAGAGTTCGAGCTAAATATTTAAATGGTTTATGATTTATGATTTTTACTTTCTTTTTAATATAATCGATATGGAAAGATGACAGAACTAATAAGGGTGACAATAAGAATAGAAGAAGAAAATAGTTTAAGATTGATCACAATAAATGCTATTTGTAATTGATTACATTCTAATTATTCACATTCTATCAGTCAATATTATTACATTGTCACTTTTCATTCAAAAATTTTATTTGATCATTTTCCATTATTAAAGTTATTCTACAATATTTATCATCTCAACAAATTGAGGTAACTAAGAAAATTTAAAATTAAAATGACTTGATAAATCTCAAACATATTTAGCATATTTAAAATGGTTATATTCATATTAGATGTATTTACATATTATTGATAAAATTAATCATATGTTCCTCATATTATCGATAGTTTTTCCTTGGTTGCACACGACTGAAACCAACCTAGATCCATCTTAACTACGGATCTATCAAGCGCTGAGAGGGATCAAATCTCTCGAGGTGCAAACCTTTCCTCAAGTTTTGCACTCAAAAAAGAGGTTTGCACCTCTATATATTTGATCCCTCTCAGCACTTGATAGATCCATAGTTATGATGGATCTAGGAAAATAACTTTCTAAAAATAAGTAAGGGAAAAGTAGCATAGGGAACAATTAGGAGTAGATTTAGGTCATAGGGAACAATTAGGAGTAAATTTAGGAACATGTGATAGTTGGGTGAGATAAAATCATATATTTTAATAAAATAATGGGAATTTGTAGGAGAGACAAATAGTGGATATGACATGTATTTTGGTGAATAATCAAATTTATGGAATTAAACAATTAATTATTTTTGTATGTGAAAAAAAGATTCACACCTAATCCTCACCTAAAAGACTAAATTAAACACATTATTATTAAGGGGATGAGGAGCTTTCTAGGTTTTGAGCTCCCCATTGTTAGATGAGTGTCGTAATGGCATTCCATGTATTTTTGTGAGAACTTGTGATATTGTGATATTCTAATTACGAAATAGTGATCTTGAGTACATGCTGGATAATGTAGTAGATAGGAACTTTTTGATAAGGGGAGATTAGGGAAGTGACCAAATTCCTATCAGTGAAAAAAAAATTCTTCACCTTCCTATAACTCCATTGTAGCTTTGGGGGCCAAAGGTAAGAAGAGTACCTTGGAATTTCTTGGGTGAAAAACCAAGTAGGTCACCAACTTTGGTCTAGTGCATTGGAATTCATTAAAGAATTGGTCATTGGAGCTGCTTCAAGCTAGAAGTGAGCATCGTCACCAACCTACATTGAATATTTTACACTCCTAGGGTGAATGATACTTTAAATTGATTGACAGTCTAAGACTTTCAAATTTTTCCGAATGCCAAATGATCTTACAAAGCTAGTATTTATAATATCCTAGTATTTATAATATCCTAGTAGTTCATTTGGTGACAACTTTTACCGGAAACTTGAAACAAAGAGAATTTGTCCTTGGCTAGGACATCATGTAAGATGCCCACCATAAACAGTAAAATTGTACTTAAAAGTTGAGATTCGGGCAAGTGGGGACAACCACTTGTTATCTCGTCCCTTGGAGGCTAGGCCATATGGGGACTGAATCTGACCTTACAAAATAAAGTGAAATAATTTGTACCATACGGTCGGAAAACATATACAAGAACAATTAATTTCATTCTAGAATATATATATATATATATATATATATATCCAATACATATAACATTTTTCATCAATGCACATGTATAGAAAAACTACTTTCAGTTGATACTAGAGCACGTGCTTGTACCAAAACAATTTGTAACATGTGCAAACCACAAATAACATAAGCAGCTCAATTTTTAGTTGAGTACTGGAAGTTCTAAAACATATTTAATCCAAAGATAATAAATCAAGTTGGACCTTTACTCCAAAAATTCTAATGAATTCCATCTCATGTCAGACTGCTGATGGATTTTAATATTCCATTTCTTAATTTTGATTTTTCTGATTGAACTTATCAACTTTATAAAGTCACTGCAGGAACCAAGTGACTATATTGACAACTTATGGAATCAGGTTCATAGTCTTCAAAGTAAACAAAGTCTCCACTTTTATGAGTTTGTCTGAAAAAATAACCTTTCAGTATAATAGACCCTCTGTCATACTGAAATCCATGATCATTATAGTATTGTAAGAATTTCATTTTTCATTCAATGCAACGCATCAAATAATACTTAACATTTTCATCGTTTTCAATAGGTGCAATTACAGAAAAAACATCTCCTACACAATAAAATAAATTTAACATTTAATTATGCATATTTAAATTTATTTCTAGATCTTTAAATCATTAGAAAGTAATTCAAATGTCACCTTCTCTAACAAGATCAGAAACTCGATCACCATCGAATGATATTGTAGTTTCCTCTGATTGCATTTCTTCAAACATTGCAATGGAGATTTTTCCCTTTGTATTTAGCTCTGTATGTTTCCAATCGTTCACATACATTTTGTTTTCACAAACGTCATTGGATTTTGTGTTGTCTATGCAAACATCACAAAAACAAGAATATTTTCTTTTATCCAATGCAAACACATTTTTGGATAACTTTGTTTGAATTGAATGCAATTTTCGAGTCCCTTTTATTGTTTCAACGTCATTTCCAATTGATCTATCTACGTCTTCGATTCCAATATGCCAGAAAAACCTTTAGATGGAAAATTAGAAAAAGAATTTGTAAATATGATATCAAAATACAATTAAAAATAAGCATTGCATGATAAATGTACAATGTTTAAAATTAGATTTCCAATATAGATTAAATTGAATGTACCTTCGCACTTCTCTTGATGGGTTATTCTCATGGCTTAGAGCAGCGATGCACCATTGAACAACTTCTTCAGCGTTCACAAGTCGGCGTGCAGAGTGGTTCATTTGATATCTTCGAAGTACTCATTTTATGCATGCTCCTGCACCGTCATGTTCTCCTTTTCCATGGCCAGTCTCAAAGAAATTCCAACAATGTTTAATGCATGTTTTCTTATGAATACATCACAACCAAAAGAATGATCGTGCATATTTGAATTGACCTATGCATCCGTCTGACCATATCCAATGTTCATTGAATGTTATTCCATGATCTTTCAATGAATCATAAATTCTTCCAAAACAATGTTGTACAAAACATGTATCATGTGTACGATCGTCATTGATATAAAAGTGATATTCTTTAATGATATGTTGATTTTCACTCGTGCTTTCTATATGATCGACATTTTGTTCAGCATGTCTATATAGAATATGGACGAGCATGGAGACTTGGTCAGAATGATAGTATTCACTCTGAATTTCTTTTGTGGAACAAATGTGTAGTTTTCTACAAAATCAATCACTGACAAAATGGTCCCTGGTGGAAAAAATTCACGAGATTTTTTGAATTGCAAGTCTTGCCATCGAGCTCTATGGGAATGCTTGGTGTATTTGTAAATTTCTGCCTCAAACTTTCTTAAAAAGTCTATCAGAAAAATTTCGTCTTCTCGTAATTCGATTCTTTTAACACTATTTTCACCTTGAATCGATGTACCGATATATTCATATCTCTTCCATTTCACTTTCATGTTGGAAAATGATTAATCATTTATATCAATACGATATTTGTTTTGAAATTTAGTCAAATTTCCACAATCATCGCATTTTTTACCACCAACACATTTCGTTTTGTAAAATAGTTCATCGCTTTCTCTTTCACATAGAATTTGAGATATGAAATCACGGATAGTGGAAGGAGGAGGTGAATCCTTCCATAATGTTCTACCGAAATCAAGGAATGTGTCATAATATAACTCAAATTCCACAGGATAACGACAACAACAAGTGTCGCGTACGGTGATAGGTTTTACATACCATGGTTTTTGTTGAACAAAAGCACTGAGTGAAACTTGAATTTGACGATTCTCTTCTTTGAACTTGTTGAATAACTCTATTTGAGTGGTTTCCAAGAAATGTTTTTCATGTTCTTCGTATTGATTTCGTGCTATTCTTCTTCGCATCACATGTCTTGCAGTGGGTGAAACACGCGAATTGTTCTTCCAATATTCATATATTATTTTTTTAACATCTTCTCCAAGTCTATCTTTGTATGGTTTCCTACAAATAGCTCTCCAACAAGCGAGTTCATCATTTACATCTATTTGCAGTCGAAATTTTCGATGTTTGTGCAGAGTTTTTCGTGAGGTTCCCAGTGCTCGTGCCATAGATGTTATCAAATGATTCTCTTGAGTACTTGGTGAAACTATTGCCATCTATATTCCTCTACGTATATTTGAAACATCTTTATCTCTAGATCTCTTAATTGACTTTATAGCACTACTCATATTTTTTATCACCTCTTCATTCATTTTTTTTATCTTTGGTTGATTTTCGAATACCCAATAGTGTCGTCGCTTCTTTTAATTTCCTTAATGATAGGAGACCTTTCAACATTTGAGCATGAACTGTCACTTGCTCATTTAAGAAATACTCTTCAAAAATGCGGTTGACACGATATCGTATAACATGGTCAGGTTTTTTATCTCCATATGTGTGAGTGTCAACATTTTATAACATCTCATTATCGATAGTGATTTCATCTATACATATTCAAAAAAATAGTACATATTCAATAAATCACTAAATTAATAACTATGTCGATAAATATTAGGAAAATTTTAAATATATCAATAGATCATAATATTTACATTTACATACCCGATTCAATTTCTGCTTGAGGTTGATTTTCTTCTTCAATATTTTGAGGAGTATCTCTGTCTGTTTACATTAAACAAAATATTTTTCAAACTATTTCATCAAATAAAAATTAAGCTTCACATTTTACATTAGGAAAATTTTAAATATATCAATAGATCATAATATTTACATTTACATACCTGCTTCAATTTCTGTTTGAGGTTGATTTTCTTCTTCAATATTTTGAGGAGTATCTCTGTCTGTTTACATTAAACAAAATATTTTTCAAACTAGTTCATCAAATAAAAATTAAGCTTTACGTTTTACATTGGGAAAATTTTAAAAATATATCAATAGATCATAATATTTACATTTACATACCTACTTCAATTTCTACTTGAGGTTGATTTTCCTCTTCAATATTTGAGAGGGCTTCTAACTTTCTTTTGCGAGATTGTCTTGTTTCTTCTCTACGTGCCTCAGGGTCTCTTTTCGGATCATATTTTCTCGCACAAGTTCTTCGATTTCCCATGATAATAGGGTATGAAGTTCAAAAATTTCGTTCAAAAAATTAGACAATAACTCAATTACAAAAAATATCACAAAAGATTTAATTTAAAAAAATTCAGTGTAAATTTTTTGTAAAAAATACATACTCCAATCCAAAACACACACTTTAAAAAATTTGAGACATACCTCCAAGAAATGTCTTCCAAAAAATCAATTTGCTTCCAAGAAATGTTCTTAAACCCAAACTTTGAAGAAACCTCCAGGAAATGTCTTTCAAAAAATAAATTTGCTTCCAAGAAATGTTCTTAAACCCAAACTTTGAAGAAAAGTTTTTGAACCCAAACCAAAATGTTTGTAAAATGAGATGAAGTGTGCGAAATGTGTGAAAATTGTGAATCATTTCACGGCAATTTATATTGACGCGAAATGTGTTTTAGTAGGGGGCTCAGCAAAATTTTCCGGCCGACGGAGAGTTATACAATAGTTCGGCCGAACTTCTGATCAAAAGTTCAGCCGAACTATTAAGACGTTAGATTTAATGAGCCTTAAGCGGAAAACATAGTTCGGCCGAACTTGGACTAAAAGTTCGGCCGAACTAACGCGTCACCAATTACGCAAAAACCAGGCTCTGAAAACGGTTCTGCAACTTTGGACTGATTAAACTCCATGAAAGGTTGTTAATTAACTATCGGAACCAAGACAAGCATTTTCAGAATTGAATCTAATTTCAGGAAATATAACTTTTATGGAATTTCATAAACATTTATTAATTTTAATTATTTTTCTAATAAAATGGGTGCAAACAATTTCTGAGGGTCATTGTGATTCAGTGAAATAAAAATTTTGTATCTCCCAAAATACATTGTAAAAAAAATTGAAAAAATTATGGGGCATTACATTGGTCCATTGACTCTAATGGGTAGCTTTTAGATTTTTAGTTTATAACTTATATGTTAAGAAATTTGTTGCCACGCGAAACATATCCAAAATACGCAGTTTTTCGTATTGGACCAGTTCAAAAAATTCTATTAATTATGATATGCATCCATTAGCTTTGTAAATATGACGAAAACAAAGTAGACTCTGTCTAGATTGTTGTAACACATTTTGTTTTTTCAAAAACACAAATTTTCAATGAATACAGCATTGTGACATAACATGACTTCTTATGAATCCTTTGATTGTTAAGAAACACACACTCAAAGAAACGCTAAGTTGACATATCAAATCTGCATAAAAATTTTTCAAAAAATAAGTAATAGAAAGCTAACAAAATTTCTCACAACTTTTATTTTTATCGCAAAATGAAATTCTACACACAAAAATTGTTATAGTTTGCAGAAAGTTGAAGAACCAAAAAAATGAAAATTTTTTCTCAAAAAAGGGCAAAAAGTGTAACCTAGTTTCACATTTTCACCCCATAATGATTGGTTTGGTCGGAAGAGGCAGGTGAGGGAAAGTAACTGCTTAAAACTTACTAAAAATAAGTATCCCTAGAAGAGATTGTTGACTTGGTCCACTAGTAACTCCACTTCCCCCTTTTTATTATTAATAAAATATTCAATTCATTTGGTTTCTCCTCTCACGCCATATTTCTTTAAATAAGTACCAATCCATATTTCTCCCACTTATCATATGTTTGCATCACACTACTCACCTTTTTCTATAAAGTATGTGACTGGGTTTTCGAAAGAAGTTGTGTTTTCCACAGAACACTAGATCAAACTTCCCGAGTCAGGAGTTGATCCTGGAAATAGTGAACCAAGATTATTCATATGTCTGGAATTTCAGAGTTAGTTGAAATAATTTCTCCCCAGGTGACTAAGCGTGGAATGCGTGGAGGAAAAAGGGGGGGCATAGCTTTTCCTTTTGCAGGAGCATTCTATAGTGGTTTCATTACTCTAGTGTTTTATAAAAAAGAGGTTCAAGTGATAAAGAAGAATTTTTTTCCACACACTTCATTCGTTTTTCTATAAAACCTTTCAAAATGATCCTAGGTGAAATCCCTAATTTGGAAATGAGGCTCTTTTTCATCAATGAGCTATACACTTGCATAACTAGGCGCTTGTGCAAAAGAAACTTTCATTCTTCGAATGAGGGAGCACAAATCAATCTGGAAAGAATATGATTCATTTCCCGGGTAGGTAGGATTAACTAATTGAAAGTGGATCGAATTTTTTTCTTCTTCCCCTATCGGAATCTCCAATTATTCTCCCCATACCCACCTACCAAGACTTAACCTCTCTATCAGACTGCGGTTTCACATTCAGGGCCATAAAATGGGCGTTAGTTTCCCACCTAGATTTGAGCCTCAAGAGATACATTAATATTTATATCCCAAAATCCCCAACCTGATACTTCACTCACCCCGAATATTGGGGCCCATAGAAGGATTGTTATCTACATGGTTCCTTTATTAAGAAATGTGAAAATAATGTTTTTTGACTCACCATTCCAAAGACCATCATAATCCACGCATATGCAACTATTTATCTTAGAGTTAGAATAACAAAATTTTACAGTCATTTATTCACTAGAAGATTTTATAGAGTGATATTTTCCTTTTGGACTATAGTAGGCACCTCTTCTAATGTAGCCGGATGCCTAGCCTTATCAAAATACTAGCCAATAAAGCATCTTGGTCATCCCATAACCGAACTTTATTCGAACCACCACAATAGTTCACATACCTCCCTCCTCGCCTGCTTCTGAACCATGTGGGTGGAATTTGGAAATGGAATATTCATTCCTTCCCACCAATGCCAACAATGAACCAATTGATCTTGCATATTTATTTGAGAAAAACCAAATTATATACGTAATAATACAGTGACAATTGTCCCATGTACTACTTGATGCTAGTTGGGCTGGTAATCCTCCCTTTCCACTTGGACTCATACTATCATTGGAAATAACGTACCGTCAATCAATCTACCTACCTACCTATACTAATTGAATGAACCATACCTGCAACCAATTGGTTAATGACCATCTAAGAAACTAACCTAACTTACTATTTTCCTTCCATTTCTAGTACTTGGGGACTCTAGCTGATCACCCTCCTCACCTTATCTACTCATCACTCACCCCATAAGATCAGTATTACCCCTAGATCCTAATAACCCTAGTTCCTAATACCCAAATCACCCAATTTTGAACACAAATTCTGAAAGGAAAAGATGGATTCGATCCAGCCACTGGTTCCCCTACTAGATGGATCTTATAATTAATTCACTTCAAGCAGGAGGCTTAAAATGTGAGGTTATCCTATCTTGGTTATAGGTGGGTTGAACACAAAGAATATTTTACTCTCAAAATGTCAACTACCCCTATTGGATCTGACAATTAATTGAAAAAAATGGGTTCAAAAAGTGATCTCCCCCTACTGGATGGAATATTTTACGAAAAATGTTATCTCCCCTCTACTAGATTAATAGCTAGAAGAATCAAAATATACCAATTACCATGAGCATCTCCAGTGTAATAAGAAAATGGATGATTAGAAAAGCATAAGTCATTATTGACACATTCTGAGGGATTCACACTAAGTGATCTTGGGTTGTGCTAATTCCATACGTCGCTCTCTACCAAATAAATAAAACGTCATCACTTACCTTTCTTCTAGCGATGGGATACCCACATGATTACATAGCCAAGGGGAGCTATGCTTAGAATCATCCCAAGTGTTGCTAATGTGGCTACTAGGTTATTGATTAGGAAAGCTCCCATTATTATGGGGAATTACCCGCTAAAGTTTCTAGTACTAGGTAAACTCATATTGGCCAAAGCATAAGAAAAGAAAATGATTCGCCATGGTTCAATCCTCCATAATATTGAGCAGGTCAAGCAATAAATCCCTAAGACTAATTTTTCACATCGCATTTTATTCTCTGGAAAGCGGTTTTTCACATGATTCATTTTCAAATGGCTCTCTCATATTGAAAATTTTGTCTAGTGGTAATCAATCACCAATCCCTAGCTACATGAATCACTAGAATTTGTTTCGCAAAAGGAATGAAAATACCTTGACCATAAGGGAGAGGGAGAGAAATTTATTGCTCGACCAAAGGGATAGGAACAAACAAAATGACCAAACGGAGAGAAAGGAACTATTAGTTTTCTCTATATGAAACTTAGGAATAGAAATTAGATTTGAATAATAATATCTTATACTAAACTTTACTCCTCGTTCTCCTTTCGATAATCAAATGGTTTCAATCCTTGACCTCAAATCCAATAACTACAGCTAAATGTAGCCGCTAAAATCTTTACTCTTCTAACTAAAATTAGTAATAGAAGTATTAGCTATTAATAACAGAACAACAAGGTGAAAAAAAAGAGAAATGAAGAAAGAAATTCAACAAGTAAAAATAGAGATAACAGAAATCAGGATAAAAATAGATAACATAAATATCTAAATCTAATCTACCACCGAACCATCCAACATCATCTGAGCTTCACTCTTAGTCCTTTTCAATTCACTTTTAATAAGGACGGTTGTAAGGAAACTAGTCCTTGCCTTGCGCTAGTGAAGAAACCAAGATTAATATCAAGCAACACTCCATAAAAACCAAGATTGGGTGAAGAAAGTAAATACAAAAGTAAGCTCAGTTGGCCAAGAAAGTCAATAAACTATTCAAAGTGGCTACCCAGGTATTATTTTCCATATCCCTCCGCTGGGAGTAGTAGTTCCTCAATAACGAAAGTGCGCTTTCCCCCATTATGAGGAAGGAGGAATGCTACCGCGGGTTTCATGATGAGGACACGTAGCGGATGAGGACACACCTTAAGAAAATCCAGGCACATAGGTATTAGAATAAACATTTGACCGAGTTTACCATGAAGAAAAGTCTCTAAATAAAGGGGGTAGGTATAGGAGAAGCAAAGACAGGCTAAGAGGCCGTTTTGTTGAAGGCATAACCTTCATTCAACCCAACTGGTTGATGGAATAGATCATGTTGTTAGTCTGTGAAAAGCATCCCCACTCATTCGTCACAACGGATTTCTTTCAAGTAGTGCCCGCTAGAGTGCAAATCTAGTTCCATATCAAGATGGATATTTTATAGCATTCCTATGGTTTCTTGAAGTGCAGGAGGTTCATGAGGCATCTTGGGGCAGGCTCCTACCATCAGGTCGGGGGCAGTTAGGGTCATAGCCCCCTCTCCTCCCCTCGCTCTTGTGACATGCCCAAAATAACAACATTCACTGACTTCCTGTACAGCCCAACCCTCTATGAGTCAAAGAGTTTTTCTGACACATACTCCATCTTAATAACTAAGATTCAAATATTCAGGCATACCAATATTTCCCAGAGTATAGTGGTGCATTTGGACTATATAAACCTGTTAGGAAGAGTATGACGGTTGGTTGGTCCCCATGATATTAACTAGCTCCATTGTATTACATGCTCATACAGTCGATTGAGTGGTCATATACTGGTTGTTCAAATATTTCCACGTAGAATAAGATAATTAAGGGTTGTTCAGTCCTGCAGTGAGGATTCATCTATCGTCTCTTCAACTGGTGATCTTGTCATTGAATCTTTCAAAATATTGAAGAACCTTTGGCCATTATTATCGAAAGGCCATAAGAGGAATCAAATTTCAACCTTTTACAAGGTGGTGGTTCTACTCCTCTAAGAAATCTCTCCTCCACACTTGCAATTCGGAAGGCCCCCTAGTCCTCCTAAGAATAAAATAAACATGGAAAATGCTAATGCTAATATGCCATGGCTAACCCAGGATGTATTTGCTAACCCGCGATGTAGTTGCAATTCTAGGGGATGTGCATGACTTACCAAAGCATCTAGAAAATCTATTACCAATGTTCGACCTGGATAAGAAGGAATCACTTGAAGACCATGTCAAGAAATTCATGTTATCCATGAATCTTATGAATGTGCAACAGCAAGATGTGTTATGCCATCTGTTTCCTAGTATATTTTAAGGTAAATATTCGACGTGGTACTTCAGTGTAATGCAAGGATTGATAATGAGTTGTCATCAGTTTGAATCTTTCTTCATCACTAAATTTTGAGATGAGAAGACACCTGCAACGCTTGTGATTGAACTATCCAAAATTAAAGTGGAAAGAAAAGAGAAGGTGAAGGAATTTAACCAAAGGTTTACCACTCTTCTAAACAAGATACTAACCACCTCAAAACCTACTGTGGATGTGCTTATTGAATTTTACTTTACTTCTTTACCTATTACAATAGCTATGTTTGTAAAGAGAGAAGGAAATAAGACACTCACATAAACTTTTGATGAGGCCATCAAGGTCGAGAAGGAAATGATGAGTTTAAAATAAAATCCTGGTGGAGAAGGGAAGAAGGTAGAGGCATCAAACAAGTAGTCAGTGAACTTGAACAAGCCCAGTACTGAGAACAAGAAAAAGGTAGTGGATGTGGGAGACTGACATAAGAGGGTTCAAAAATTGATGAATGAGATTATCAGTCTAAATATCTCACACACTTTTTGACCATACAAGAAGAAACCTCCTCCTACAAAAGCTCCTACATCACAACACTACCAATTTTATTCAAACTTGTTAGATTTTAACCCTGGTTTTTAAAATTCAGCATATATTTTTAGCAGAATTTTATGCAGAAAAATATAACAATGCAATATATACTATGATTGAATTGTTTATCAATCTGGACTTTAATTTCTACTAGCTTTAAACTTAACATACGTTCTATTGGATTTAATCGTAATACTACTACCAGTATCGGTTAATTAATGAATGCAGTTGATTTTGCATATTACATGACTAGAGAGTGTGAATGAACACGACCTATCAGTTTCAAGCAATAATAGGTGAGTAAATAGAGTTCAAAGGCTATTCCACACAAATCTTGATTGAAATTAATCATCAAACTGGGTGAGCGAGCGACGATGGATGATGAAGAAGGTCACAAGTAATTTAAACAACCTTCTTGGGTTGTAGAAAGAAGTAGGGTGATAAAGTTAGTTTGAAAGGTCTCAAATTAATTAGAAATTTATAATCATAGCAAGTAGGAGTTTCTAGTACTAAAGATAAGAATCTAAAAGAAAACAAAAGAACCTATAGAAATTGGGTCGACATAATTTATTTAATGTATAATGAATGCAATACTGGAAATAATACCCAAACAACATGTAATTCAACACTTTCATGAAATTCAACATTCGACACTAGGCAATATAATAGACACTGATAAAATTAGGCTCTTTATACCAGTATGCTAAGCAAGAGATACAAAAATAGATTATTAAATTAATGTAGGCCCAGAAATTTATTTAATGTTTAATTAAATTAAATTATACAAAATTGTTCATTAATTTTTTTGTAACACTAAGCATGGAGCACAAGGACACATGTATTACATGTGTTAGTTAATTCCAATGAAATGTTGGATCATAGGCGCATGTATTATAGGTGTTGTTTCCAAGATTTTTATACCTACAAATTTATTGATACCAAGTGTTTTAGTAAAGAAAAACACAATTTTTTTCTATATACAAAGCATTCTTGGCACTGAGATGAGAACCAAAATTGATCATTCTAGTCTCTCAATTCATTCTCATTTCAGCAAAGAAATATAGAGATTTATCTCTCGATTCAGTCTAAATTCAGCTGAGAAATACTTGTATTTATATATAGACTACACATCTTGTTTCATTTTTTAGATCGATAATTGGTACTGAATGAGCTTCTGGATCAACTCATTCAATGGCTAAAACTATAGTTTTTCCTCAATCAGGGTGAAGGACAAAATTCCTTCTTTGACTATAAGAACCTTGATCTAAGGAGGAATCTCCCTTATCAATCTTCCTCTAACTCCGTCCTTACATATATCTTCTGCCTTAAAAAATGACTGGTTATTTTCCACAACAAACTCAATCAGTTATTTTTTCATGGCTTGGTTCGTTGGTGATACATCACTCAAATCGAAGAAATGGATGAAATTATGCCATCATCCGATGCATATCTGATAAGCGAAATGATGATGCACTTTCTCGTCTAGTTGTGTTAGAAAATATTTCGCATCACAAACTGGAAAAATAGACTACTTAAAGGGATCGAATGGATAATACAAATCCTGACTAGTTAGAAGTGATGGGTCCTAAGAGCCCCAGTGTTTACCTATAACCAATTGAAGATTTATTTCGTTCCTTGGATCGAGACCTAGTAGCGGAGACACAAGCTACGTGGATAAGGGAATAAGATGTAACGACCACCCATTACAAATATATCGTCCCCATAATGCGTTTATTTGATTTGATAATCAGGAGTTCATAAATTTCACTCAAAATTGAAGGTTACAGGATTGGGTTGAAACCAGGATGGTTGTGTAGATCTCGTCTTCCTGATTTCAGCGCCACAAAAGGTTCAAAAAATCGATGTCACAAGAGGGAGATATCGTGTTCTGATCGAATTCCCAAATAACTAAATTTTGCGACAGGTTTGACAGGGATGCCCACTCAACATGGAGGGTGCACAATCAGCGAAAAGGAATATTTTGAAGAACATTCCTTTTCGCCAGGTCAACCAGTGGATGACAAGTGGCACTATATGATTTGTTTGAGGGTTGTATGTGTTTTCTTAAGAGGCAATGGAAGGGTGATGCGTGACCAGCCCTGAGGCCACCACATGTCCTCGGGAAGGTGTATTAAAATTTTATGGAGGTCCATAGGGCTTGACCCTGCGACCTCTGGTAGAGCAACCATCCGCCACACCGCCTGCGCTACACAATGAATCTTAACCTCTAAGGGTATTGGGTTATATTTCAATTTTAAAACATGTTCATTTAAGGGTTGGGACCACACAGTCCCAACCCGCCGACGGTCCCGTGGAAATTTGGTCACATTGAAACAAAAAAACGTAACACCAAAACATTAACCACCTGGGTTCATCGCAATTGTAATGTTGAAACCTCGTCACATGCCATATTACGGTTTGTTTATCTAACGGTTTCGTTAACACAACTGGAAACCTGAGTCTCCAAAGCATTTATGTTATATTTATCACATGCCACATTTTAATAATGTTTCTCCGTGCGGTCAGCCACCTAATCTGGAGTTTTGCCTAACCACCAGGGTTACCACCTACAATTCCGCTAACATTTATGGAGACCGCGGGTTTTGGAGGTTGGCATGTGGCCACCCCCTACCCATAACATTTTTTATAATAGTTAAGTATGGAAGAAGGTTTATAGCATGTTTTATGTAGCGGAAATTGCCAAAATAACTCCAGTTAAGTGGAGTTCTCCACAATTAGTGGAGTTTTTCTAGGTGTTACTGGGAAAATGAGTTGGAGGCTCAATTTTCACCTATTCAGGGTGAATGAAGAGTCATTCTAGATTATTTGGAGCATTCTGGAGCCATTGGTGTAGAGAAAATTGCTATTAGAGGCCTATAAACACATGTATTTGAAAAATTTTGAGCATAATGAAAGATGGACATGCCATTGGGAGCTGGACCAGCAGATGTAGCCCAGGAGGGGTGAACTGCTTCATCATGCCTACTGTGAAAATATTATGTGGTGTTTTATTTCTCCATTTTACACTGTTGTTCAATGTTATTTTATCTTATTTCATGCTTCTAATTCACTAAATTCACTTACAATTCATGGTTAAATTCCTTAATACTTAAGCAAAATATGGAGACAAGTATGCACATGTTTTATAACTGAAAAGACGCTTAGCACAACAAAAATAATACAATCCGTTTAGATAATTTGAAATATTTAGTTTCAATTACCAAAAAGAAAGACCATCTTTCCCAAGGCAAGGTTAAGGAATCAGAGTGGGCTCGACTCAAAAATTCCATGGTTGGTGGGTTGCAGGTGAAGAAGCAAGGGTGAAGGGCACGAGCATTTGGGTGCATCATAAAAGGAAAAGAAGGTAAAATTAGTTCCTGCCTTAGCTTACAAAGGTGGATAAGTTGGGTTATTTTTTTATCTCTGGTTAGGATAGGATTTATTGATGAGCAATTTCGGATTAGGAAATATATAGCTTAGCAAGTAAAGGAGAGGTCATGCCCTTTATGATTTCTTCATGTTCAGCTTGTAGACTGACAAAAAAAAGATAAGTACTAACCAGTTATTATATAGAAAAGGGGGTGTGGTGGGTCTAGTGCTCGCATTATGGACTGCAAGAAAACACCCTTTTTAAATCAATAGTCGGATTCTTCCAATATGAATGAGTTTCACACTGAAGAAAAGAGCTTGAGCAGTAATCCATAAGTCAAATTGAGTGATCTTGATTACACATGTAATATGGATGGATTCTTGACGAGAGGCCTTTATCAATATAGATATTTATTTCCTTTCTATTGACAAGAGCAGCCATTCACTAGAGTAGAGCCATTACCTAGAGCCATGACCAGGAGCAGACTATAGCAGTCATGAACACAACCATGATACATACATTTTCCATGCTAATCCAACAAACCACTGGGTTAATCAAGAATGTAGAGAGGCACCAGAGTGGAATCAGGTTAAGGAATCATAATGGTCTCGACTCCGAAATTCCATGGTTGGTGGGTTGAAAGCAAAGAGGCAAGGGTGAAGGGCACAATCATCTAGGTGAACCATCAAATGACAAGAATGTACAATTAGTTCTTAACTTAGTTTACAAAGGTGGATAAGTTGGGTTATTTTTTTTCATACAGTTCTCTTTATCATCACGAAACCATTTTCTGGCACAAATTATGAAGGGGATTATTACCATCTATCCTCATCACTTCACCATGCCAAAGTTTCTGAAATTTCCAAGTATTCATGATATTTTTGAGGCCAAGAGAAAGTTCACTTGGTTTACGAACTTGTAAACTCTGACTTTTGCTGGATACACCTTTCCCCAGAGCAGCTAAACATTTTCCCACCATAGACCTAATTAGAACTCCAATTCATAAAAACCAAGGAGAGAGTTCTATATTCGAAAAAAAGTTTAAAGGAAAAAAGAGAAGAGAGCAATTACCTCTTGTTCTTCTGCAATTTTTTCAACCATTAGGATTATGGCTGGATTCTTATGCCGAAAGCATTATGCCCACCGGTAATGCAAATTAGAGATGCGAGTTCAAGTTCAACATTGAGATGCAAAATCTAGTAGAAGTTCTGAAATCTCTCCGAGGCCATAACATTGCTACTTTTATTTGAATTCCATTGGTTGAACCAATAGATCCCCATTGACTCCTTTTGGGTGCTTAATAAATCAAAGATTGAGATGAAAAAAAAACTTTTTACTAGAGTGAAATGCAATGAAAATTTTTAGGATGTAAATTTATCTTAAAGTTTAGAAACTTTGGCCAATTTTATTAGTTCTTACTCGTCGCTAAAATCCAAGCTATAAAATGTTTAGAGATATGTTTGTAAAAATATCCAAATTTCTAATGATTTTATATATTATCTATAAATATTTAGGGTAAAATAATTCTATGATGTAAAATTTGGGCGAATCATTTTTAGGAAAAAAAATTGCTAATTGTTTAAAAAAAAAAAAAAATGAACCCACCTACGAATATGAGCCCACTGAAATTTTAGTAAATTGAAAACTATGGCCAATAAAAAAAATTGAGACTCTGAAAATGAAAACTGTGTCAAATAAAAGGATTGAGACATCAAGCTCTTTTAGCTTTAGATATTTCGTATTCGCAATGTTCTAAACCACATGGGAATCTATCAAATGTTAGATGGCACGAACATACACTTTATATGGTCGCAATGTTAGCTTTACCCCTCGTCCGAGGCACGTAAGGTCTCATGTCGCCCTAGTGTCCACGTTTCCCTTGCTGAATATTTTAGATTTCTTCCATCTACCTCTGCCATGGAATGTGGAAACTTGGTTTCCGCGGACTTTGGGGTTAAAGCCCGTGAACATGCCCTCGTGAAAAATAAAGCAGCTAATTCGGCATTTTGAACCAATAAAAAATAAATATTTTGACAAGATCAACATAGAAAAGGGATGTATAATTTCCTTTGCTCAACTAAAAATGACAGAGAAACAACATTAATAAAATGATAAAAGACCTTAATTTTTTTTGCATCTTTCAAATAGTTGTCTAATCTCTTCCAATAACTTTGTGGTTTTGAATGATCATTCATCTCTTTGAGTGTCTGACTGGATATATATATTTTCAGAGGAGAAAAAAATTGTTCTTTATATTAAATAAAGAAACACTACATATTAAGAAGGGATTTTAACAAAACCCAAAACAGGAGATGCATAGCTCCAAAAAACAGCTACAGAGAGAAATAGGAGGGAGCGCAACATCTCTTTAGCTAATTACCAAGTATCATGCCATATAAAACCAAAAATAATTATCCCGACAGAGTCCTGAATAGACAAAAGATGGATTTGTAAAAAAGTAGCATGCCACCAGCATGTGGCAATGAAGAACAAAAAGATAATAAGCAGAGATAAACCTAAGGAAGAGGTAGTGTGTAGGAGCTTAATGTGTAGAGAGCCAAAAGGAAGTTCCAAGCCATGTTTGGAGATCCTCTCAGCCCTCGAATTAGCCTCTCTAAAGATGTGCTGAAGAGGAGGTGAGCTCATCCGGTGCCAAAGGTGAAGAGGTCTATTTATCCAGCTGAGAAGGCCGGGGGGATGGAAGGATGTTGACCCATTTATTCCATCAATTACTACCTTGGAGTCTCCATATATGGAAAGGTTTGAGATTTGAGAACTGTAGGCTAACCACAGGAGGCTCCACAGTGCAAGGAGTTCTGCCTTAGTGTTGGAGCCCAGGCCCTCATTCCAGCTGATGTAGAAACGTTATCCTTGAGGCAGTTTGATCTAAGAGCCGCATCTGTAGATCCCATGTTTCTCAATGTTGTTGAAGTACCCTACTAGAATATTAATTATATGAGGATGGAATATGTAAGAGAGATCAGGGATATTTACAGGAGAGGGCTCTTGAGAGTTAATACACGCCATGATGGTATGGAAAATTCTTTAAGGGAGTGGTTGGATTCCATAAATAATGAGGTTGTTCCTAGTGAGCCAGACTTCCTAGAAGAGGAGGAGAGGAAAAAAACTAAAAAATTGGTCCAAATTAGCCCATCTGATGATACATTGAGCTATACAATTCGGCCTCCATGAGTGATCATGCAAGATGTTAGTGAACATTGACCAAATCTCCAAGGAAATATAGAAATTTAGAAAACAGTGGGAGACGGATTCAAAATCATGATTGCACATGAAGCATATACTCGAACCCTAGTGTCCTTCCTTAACTAGATTGTCCCAAGTGAGGATCCTATTCTTCTATGCCAGCTAGGTGAAGGGAATAAAATTTAAGGGGATTTTTCTCTTCAAAGATATGTTGTTAAAAGGCTGAATGGTGACAAGCGGTGAAGAAGAAATGAGATTAAGATAAAGAGGATAAACATCAATGGCCCCCTTTTTGGTAGTGCCAGCCTAGTGGAGGTGGTCTCCCAATGGGCTGTGACAGAGACACGCCAGTTTGAGAGACTGTATGACCAGTTTCCATTGATCCTGAGTGGGGCCAATCATACCCAGGGGAAGGGCGTCTTTCCATACAGGGCAACCCTGCTACCATGATAGGATAAACTGAGAGAGGAAGAAAAGACCTTTCTGCACCAGAGAATGACAGAGAGGTTGGGGGATGTCTAGCGCCAGAGATAGGCCCGAGATGCCATCAATCCCGAGAAAAATATCTTTACCATTCCTGAACATCCAAATGAGTCTGTCGCACATAATTAAGGAGATACTCTTGAAGCTAAGGGAAAAAAGAGATTTGTGCTGACATGAGGGAAATCCTCGACGAAAAAATGAGAGGAACCTACAATGGATGCTATATTTTCTGTGAAAAAGGGTCGGCCAGAAGTCGTTGCCAGAGATAGCCCGCCAGAGGGATTTTTCCAAGAGGGCTTGATTGAAAATATGATGTCAAGAAATCCTCATTCCCCCATTCGCTTAGGAATAGATATCAAATCGAGTCTGCATAGATTGTACTTACAAAAGCCTTCGCCCCCAACCAAATGAATTTTGCAATGATCCTCTGTATTCAGGCAATGATGAAGGCTGGGATAAGGATCAGGTGTGCCCAGAATACCACAAATTGTTGAAGGACTGAGTACGAAAGTATGAGTTTGCCCCCAAGAGAAAGCCATCTGTTCGACCATCGCAGTAGTCTTTTTTGGAAATTTTCCAGCCGCCAAAGCCAATCCACGCTGTGATAGCTGATGGTTTTAAGCTAGAAGCCAAGGTACTTGAAGCCTGTCGCAAGAGGAACCAAAGGAATTTGGAAAATCCCAGCAATGATTTGGAGCTCGTTGATATCCCCTGGCCCAACCACTAAGAGGGATTTGAAACCACTAATCATAAGGCCAAATGTTTCCCCTAAGCAAAGAAAAATGCAATGGAGGGCGAACCATTGAGCGCAAGATATGAGTCCAAAAATTAAAATATCGTCACCAAAGAATGAGTGGGAGATGGCAATGTTACTGGAAATATTTATACCTGAGAACAAGTCTCTGCGCTTCAGGTCCAAAATGTGTAGACTCAAGCTATCCATGATGAGAATGAACGATAGTGGTAAGATGGGGCAGCCCTGCTGAAGACCCCTCCCAACCTTGAAGAAATCAAAGGTGGTTCCGTTAACTATGACAAAATAACAAACCAGGGCTATATAAGCCAGTATGGGGGCCACATTTCTCTCATCCATCCCAATTTTGTGCAAAACAAGCCGCACAAAAAACCAATATAGACAATCATATGCCTTGAAAAGGTCGATTTTCATTATGATCTCATTCAATTTTTTAGTGTGGATCAAGTGCAGTCCCTCCTGCGCTAGGGAAATTGCCTCACGAATGAGACGGCCCAGGAGGAAGCCATATTTCTTTTTGGATATATGCTTCATCTATATTATGACAAGTGAGATTGTTTCAAATAAGGTTGTGTAGAAATATTTTGAAATTAAATAGATAGGAGAAAAATTGACTACACTTTTGTCCAATATTTCTAGATACAGATAAAAATGACTAACAAAAGGTCATTACTTTGAATACAATGTGGAACATTTTAGCGACTCGACTCCAGGCTCTGTAATGGAGAAAAATAATCTTTAATAGATTCAACGAGACTTGTGCTAATGTTATTTTTAATTTCCCTGCATTATTTGTTTCACCCTATAGTCCTATATCTATAGCCGTCAAAGAGATTCGTCCGAGTGATTCTTCACATGGACCTTAGAGCAGTAACGCTTTGTTTTCATTCTCATTTAGGCTTTGTCTACTTAGGCTTCAAATTTTTGTAGACGGATAAAATTTTTAGGACACCCAAAATATTGAAGCTTGATGGATGTAACTCGGATTTGTCAGAAAATTTCTAAAATTTAATCAAAATCATACCAAAATTCCCATTATTTTCTGAAAAAATTTCAAGCCTTCCCAATGACTCTCCAATTGGGCTTTAGAGAAGTAAGGCCGCATTGTGATTCTCATTTATATAAATTATCTTCTTAATTTTTTTGGCATTTTAATTAGGTTATTTATTATTTATTTCTTATGATTGATTTTATTTTAATTTCAAAATAATTTATAATTAAAAAAATATTAATTTCAAATTGTTAAATTTATCTAATACTGAAAATAATTTAATAAAAATATTTGTAAAATAATAGATTTTGATTTATATTATGCATAATATATTAAACTAATTATTCACTAATTACATAGTGCTTAATATTTAAGCTAAACCTTTAAACTTTACAACAACGTAACTCAATTGAACAAAATTTAGTTAATACAAAGAAATCCAAGACATTTTCAAAATTAGTATTAACCTAACCATGATAACAATGACGATGTAAGGAAGAACATATAATAGATAGAAGTAAGTTTTGACTTCGCGTTACTCTACAAAGAAATCCAAGACATTTTCAAAATTAGCATAACCTAACCATGATAAAATAAGAGGGAAAATGTATAAACCACTTTAGTCTTAATTATTTTTTTGGTGCTCCTTTTTGTCTCGATTTATAAAAATATCGTATTTCTTTACCTTGCGTCTCTACAATAATTTGTTTATATATAAATTTCATTTAGCCATTCAAACATCCTTTATAAAACACTGGTAGTAACAAAAAAAAACCAAAAAATAATTGAACGACAATAATTTACGTGTCATCTGCTGGACACCATTGCTCAAACTGGTACTGCTTTACGGATTTTCACTGTCAAGCTCAAGAGGAAAAGTGCAATTGGAGTAATTCACAACATATCTTTAAAACAAAAAATGAGATCTATACCATTTTGCTTGTCTCATTTTCCTTGTCTTTTCAAAACAAATAATCAAATCATCATGTAACACAGGTTTTGTTCTTACGTTCAGATTTCATAAAAATAATATCCATGACAATGTCATCATTATAGACGAAACCCTAAACTTAAATCAAATTTGTATCAATAAATAAGCCACATAAACTCATATAAAATGTGGATCAACATTAATCAAAACCTTTTACAGTTTGCTTTCATATATTTATAGGATTCTTTGGAATTCCACTATGTTACATTACAATTTGAACAGATATCCATTCTTCTTATACATGTGATAATAATATGATGAAGAACAAAGATAATACTTCAAGGGAACTCTTATCCTAGCGAAAGGCACTAGCTTAATTACTCGGAATTTAGAGCCATCAAGGAACGAAATACATGGGATTAGGAAACTTCAATGTACGAGCACCCACAGCAGGCCAAGTAATATCTGTCCACTGATTTCCAACATTACCCCATATACGATATCCATCTTTCATCAGTTCCTCCCTCTTGCTTGACTTGAATATTCCTGTGCTTTTTCCTTTCTCGCTATGTTCTCTAAATTTCACATATAATCCACAAAAACCTACAACGTCAGTTTCATTTCATAACATTAGCAAATCAGGAATATAAATATCAGGTAAAAAGTTCTACGAAAATCATGAATGAAAATAAAATAAGTATACCTCAAAATAATTCCACCATAGGAGGTGTACCCTTGCAAAACGAGATTTTTTTCGGTAATGTAACCTTGAGATCCATTCCTTTTCGTGAGAAAGAAAATATAATATCCAGAAGTCTTGAGATGCTTATACAATCATTTCTGAAAGTGTAACATGTTGGAAATACTCCTAACCACTTCCATGATTAAAATCAGCAGCGACCCACACTTACATTGAATTTTTGTTTCACGAAGGACAAAGTACCTGCATTGAGTTTTCATGCAATATCAAGAAACAAAGTACCCGAGCCACACTCTGCGTTTAATTCTCTTTTCCGCTGTATACTTACCTTTTGCTCGCATATCACAGCCCGCAAGTTTTAAGTTTTACCATTTAACGCTTAGCCGAAACTTTTATTTCCACCGATGCGATTTGGTGGACCCATCATACCTTACCGCATTTCCAAATCACATGAAAACCTTTGTTTCCTCTTTATTCATTACATTTTCACCTTTTCGCTCTTCCCGACGTTTAAGTGCCCGCATATCGCACTTCGTACATTTTAACATTTACCTTTTAAGCCCTGCACCAAACCTTGCGATGTTGCGATGCGATATCGTCAACGCACATCGCAAATCTTAAATATCACACTTCACATCATTTACTGTTTACCTTTTTGGAGCCCACATTTCGCACTTCGCACATTTTTAAACTTACCTTTAAGCGCTCGCAAATCGCATGTCACAAGCTCAAGAGTTTAGCGCACCAAGTACTTCACAACTTATTTAAGTTGCGATGCGATGCGATCACATATCACATATCGCAAAGCTCAAAGGATAGCGCCTGCAAGTTAAAAGATTTAAGTTGCGATGCGATTGTGCCATCACACATCGCAATCACAAGTTTTTAAGTTTTCCCGTATGTGCCCAGTTAAAAGTTAAAATTGCCGAAATGCGATTTGCGATGAGGGCGTAGATTCGACGTGGTTTCAAAGCCGAAACCCATAAAATTTCAAGTCCGACAGTTTGTGTTTTTTACGCAGTTTCGTGTAGAAACAGAAAAATAGAGCGAAATGACGTTTTGGTTGTTATATGTCCATTCCTGCATTGAATAGCATTAAATTACAGGCTCCGATATTTTGTATTAAAAGGAATGTATTTACATATTTATAGACATGAATGAATGAAAGAAGAATTCCTCTCCTATGTGTTCTTGTTCTGTCTGTGTGTAATTTTTACTTCCGCATATTGTATTCTCTCTATTGTAAGGGGGAAACACATCCCTCTGTTATTTATTTCCATTTTCTAACATGGTATAAGAGCAGGTCTAGGCTCTCAGTGAAAGAACGAGCTCTTTACTGAAGAAGCTGAAAGGTTATTTTGAGCAGGGAGAAAGCCTTTTACACAGACAAAAGGTTTTGTTTACACAGTCAAGATGGCAGCAACAGGTACAAACTTGACTAATCCACAATTACCATAGTTCAATGGTAAGAATTATGATTATTGGGCCATTACAATGAAGGCCATGTTTGTTTCACAAGATATTTGGGCGCTGGTGGAAAATGGATTCCAAGAACGAGCAGATGCAGCAGCATACAATGCTTTAACAGAAGCAGAAAGAGATCTATTGAGAGACAATAAGAAGAAGGACTCCAAAGCCCTCTTCTATATTTTCCAAGTAGTACATGAGAGTATTTTCCCAAGGGTTGCAGCAGCAACGAAGTACAAGAAGGCATGGGATATCTTCAAGACAACCTATCAAGGCATGGAAAAGGTGAAGACAACAAAACTTCAAATGATGAGAAGAGATTTTGAAACTCTTTGTATGAAAGAGTTTGATAACATAAAATCATTCTTTACACATGTGATTGGATTGGTTACCCAAATCAGGTCTCATGGAGATACACTTGAATAAAGGAGAATAATTGAGAAAGTCTTAAGAAGTCTACCATCAAGGTTTGATGCCATAGTAGTGGCAATAGAAGAGACAAATGATCTCTCATAGTTTTCAGTGGATGAACTTCATGCATCACTGATGTCTCATGGGAACAGACTTAACAGAGCAATTGGAGCATGCATTTAAGACACACATGTCTTTTGGTCAAGGTAGAATTTGAGGAAGATCAAACTATCGAGGAAGAGGAAGAATCCCACACAAAGGTGGAAGAAACGACCCTGCAAGCACAAGTTGAAGAGGCAACAATCAGAATCCAAACCAAGGTGCAAGCCATAATCAAGCACAAGGATAGAGGTATGATAAATCTCAAATCTAATGTCATTATTGAAAAAATTATGGTCATTATGCAAATGAATGTAGAAAGAAGAAAAATGACATGGGTAGTAAGCCAAGTGTAAATTTTACATAAGAAAATCAGAGCCATGGTAGTTTGTTTTTAGCTTGTAATGTAGCACAAGAAAAACAAGAAGATATATGGTTCTTAGATTCAAGGTGTAGTAACCATATGACTGGAAACATAGCAATGTTTTCCTATCTAGATGAAAGTGTAAAATCTGAAGTGGCATTGGGGATTGATAGGAAAGTCTCTGCCATGGGAAAAGGGAAAGTAAATGTTCTGACAAAGAAGGGAGAGTAAATGCTCTGACAAAGAAGGGACAGAAGAAGTTAATTCTAGATGTATATTATGTCCCTGGTTTTAAATGTAACCTTCTAAGCATTGGAAAAATCATGCAAAAGGGCTACAATGTGTTTTTTAAAGATGATGTGTGCATAATCATGGATAAAATTCCAAGTATACAACTCATTGAAAAAGTGCATATGAAAAGAAATAGAATATTTCCTCTCAAGATGAGATTAGACTTGAAGGAAGGAGGTGTTTTAGCAGCTGTCACACAAGAAATCTTTCGAGAAGAAGTGAAATATGAGAACTGGTTATGGCATTTGAGATTTGGACATCTCAATTTCGAAGGTTTGAATTTTTTGCATAGAAAATGCATGGTAAAGGGATTACCACTCATAGAGAAACCAGACAGCATATGTGAATGCTGCATCTTCGGAAAACAACAGAGAGAATCATTTCCAACAGGAAAGAGTATAAGGGAAAAGGCACCTTTGTAGATTGTCCACTCAAATTTATGTGGACCAATTCAAACGCCATCATTTGGTGGCAGCTATTATATTTTGACATTCATAAATGACACAAGGAGTACATGGGTTTATTTTCTAAAACATAAAAGTGAAGTCTTTGAACAGTTCTACCACTACAAAGCTCTTGTTGAGAAGAAAAGTGGACACTACATAAAAGTGTTGAGAACTGTTAGAGGTGGAGAATATATCTTCAAAGACTTCCTACTTTTCTGCATGGAGCATGGAATTGAAAATCAGTTTACTGCAAGGTACAGACCTCAAAAAAATGATGTTGTAGAAAGAAAGAATAGGACCATCATGGAAATGGCAAGGGGCATTTTGAAGGCAAAGCATTTTCCAAATGATTATTGCGTAGAAGTTTTCTCTTGTGCAACTTATATTATTAATAGATGTCCAACCAAAAGTGTTATGAACAGAGTTCCAAAAGAAGTATGGAGTGGAACAAAGCAATTTGTCGCTCACATGAGAGTGTTTGAATGTGTGGGATATGCACATGTCCCAGATCAGTTAAGGAAGAAGATGGAAAGCAAGGGGGAGAAATGTATATTTCTTGGATACAGTGATGAATCTGAGGCTTACAAGCTCTATAATGCATCAACCAAGAAAGTAATCATCAACAGAGATGTTCAATTCATAGAAGAAGAAGCATGGGATGGAAGTTTAGAGAAGACAGTAGATGTGAAGACATGAATGTCTCATGAAGACAAAGAGGAATGGACTGCACCAAGTAACTCCTCAATGATGGCTCCTCCCCTACCTACACAAGAACAACAGAGAACACCACAAGAAAGAAATAAAATAACATGGAGAAACCAAGGAAGTGCTTCTTCAAGCACACCACAGGGATATGAAACTCCCTCGAGTTCAAGTGCAACTCCAAGTACATCTTCAGCAAATACAAGAAGACCAATATTCAGAAATTTAAGTGAAATTTATGAGGAAGAAGAAGTTGATAATAGTGTTGGTCTGAATTCTTTTATTTGAATTATTTTTTCATGTTGATGACCTAATCCATTTTGAAGATGCAGTCAAAGAAGATAAATGGATTGAAGCAATGAATGAAGAAGTAGGAGAAATAGAAAGAAATGACACATGGTATTTAGTGGACCTCCCATAAGAAAAATAAGTTATTAGAGTGAAATGGGTCTATAAGACCAAGAGCAACATTGAAGGAAAGATAGAAAGGCACAAAGAAGGGCTAGGTTTCAAAGGCTACAAGCAGCAGTAAGGAAGAGACTATGAAGAAACCTTTGAACCAGTTGCAACTTGGATGGAGACAGTGCAGATAGTGTTATCTATAGCAGCACAAAAAAATGGAAAGTTTATCAAATGGATGTGAAGTCAACATTCTTGAATGGAATGTTGAAAGAGGAGGTGTATGTTGAACAACCTCCTCGCTATGCAATAGAAGGCCAAGAAAACAAGGTGTGTAAGTTGCGGAAAGCTATTTATGGACTGAAGCAAGCACCACATGCATGGTACAATAGGATTGATTCTTACCTGATGGACAATGGGTTCGACAAGTGTGATGGTGAACCCATACTCTACATCAAAGAAAATGACGGTCAAATTCTTATTGTTGTTTTGTATGTAGATGATTTTATTTTTATAGGCAGTGATGTTTCTCTCATTGTTGATTTCAAAGCAGTCATGAAAAGTGAGTTTGAAATGACTGACTTGGGGTTCTTAAGATATTTTTTGGCCATAGAAATAAAGAAAACAAAAAAGGGGATTTTTATCTCCCAAGCAAAGTGTGTTGCAAAGATTTTAAAAAGGTTCAATATGCAAAACAACAAGGCATCATCAACTCCAACTGTCATGGGGTTTAAGTTGAGCAAGGAATATTGCAACAAGATTGTCAATCCGACATTGTACAAAAGCATGGTTGGTAGTCTAATGTATTTGATTGCAACTAGGCCTGATATAATGTATGCATTAATTTTGATATCCAGATTCATGGAGACACATTGACAAGTAGCCAAGTGAATATTGTGATATGTAAATGGAACGAAGGAGTATGGTGCTCTATACTCCACAGTTAAAGATTTTATGCTGATTGGTTACACTGACAATGATTGGGCTGGAAGTGTTGATGACATAAAGACCACATTAGGGTATGTTTTTCATTTGGGGTTGGGATACAATTCATGGGCTTCCAAGAAGAAACCAATGGTTTCATTATCAATAGCAAAAGCTAAAAATGTAGCAGCAACTGTAACAACATGTCAAGCAGTTTGGATGAGAAGGATGCTGAGAGATTTATGTCATGAACAAGACAAAGGAACCACTATTTTCTGTGGTAAAATTTCAGAAATTACATTGTCAAAGGATTCTGTTTTCCACAAGAGAACAAATCATATTGATGCCAAATACCATTTCATAAGGGAATTAGTTAACAATCATGAAATTGTGTTGCAGCATTGCAGGTTAGAGGAACAATTTGTAGATATCCTCACAAAGCCATTAGGGAAAAAAAGTTTTGTTTATCTCAGAAATGTTTGGGAATGGTTAATGGTGGCAGTTGTGATTAAGGAGGAGTGTTGGAAATACTCCCAACCACCGCCATGAATGAAATCGGCAGAAGCCCACACTTACATTGAATTTTTGTTGCAGGAAGGACAAAACTCAGGATCCAAATCTGCAGGAATTTTCACGCAATATCAAGAAACAGTCCCGAGCCACACTTTGCATTTAATTCTCTTCCCTATCGTATAATTACCTTTTTCCCACATATCGCAACCTCCAAGTTTTAAGCTTTACCCTTTAATGCTTAGCCCAAACTTATATTTCCGCTGATGCGATTTGGTGGGACACTTCATACCTTACCGCATTACTAAATCGAATGCAAACCCTTGTTTCCGCTTTATTCCTTACCTTTTCGCCTTTTCACACTTCATGATGTTTAAGTGCCCGCATATCGCACTTTTCATATTTTAACATTTACCTTTTAAGCCCCAAACCAAACCTTGCGATGTTGCGATGCGACATCGGCATCGCACATCAAAAATCTTAAATATTGCACTTGGCATGATTTACCGTTTACCTTTTAGCCCCTGCATTTCACACTTCGCACATTTTTAAATTTAGCTTTAAGTGCCCGTAAGTTATTTCATTTAAGTTGCAATGAAATTATAAATAGAAGGTCGCAAGCTCAGGAGTTTAGCGCACCAAGTACTTTGCAACTTATTTTAGTTGCGATGCGATTCGATCACATATCGTATATCGCAAAGCTCAAAGGATAATGCCCACAAGTTAAAAGATTTAAGCTGTGATTACTTTACCACTTACTCCCCAGTTGTTAATGGAAACAGGGTCGAAGGGCATTCCACTATAAAAATCAGTCCAGTTTCAAAAGAATTATTTGTTTATTTTGGGATATTTTTAACTTCTAATATATTTGGCTCTTTAATGCTTAGATATTAAAGAATCTATTCAACTTTCAGATATTAAAGAAATTTGAGAGATATTGTTATTTATTTTTACCCCGGAGGCATTTTCTTTACTGGCTTGGGGAGGGCAAACACTGTTCACCCCAACCAATGAGAAGCTTTGTCTATCGCCCTTCGAACCGATTAGATTTTTACACTTGGTTATTCCTCCCACCAATAAAAATTGGTCATCTGTCCAACAAAGTCCTTACACATCTTACACAAATTAATGAATTCCTTACACATATCTGTTGCATATTTTGTGTTCTTTGAACAGAGCGTTTTACTATGGCTTCAACATGGCTACACTCAACAGCATTCTTTACAATGAAGGTCAGGTATGCGGGGCTTGTTTGGATATGGAAATTTGTACATGCATGGTTATGGCATCAACACGACTGCGACCTTCACCATACTACGTGTACAATTCAGACATCTCTACTTTGTATGGAGTCAGGGAATTTCTGTTTCTTCTCGTGAGCCAATCCAACTTTCCCTTTGCATTGAAATTTTCTTTTAAAGCTCAGTATGAACCCTTACCTACTCTAGTCCCTTTTGGTTTTTTTTAGTATAACGTTCTTCATTTCCTAGGCGTGCTTCATACTAGTGGCGGCGAGGAATGCCTACCATACAAAATACAGGGGTAAATTTGGTATGGATGACTTGTCTTTTGAGACGCTGTGAAATGGGTATTTTCTGTTGGAGCCACTTTCACTGTATTTACTTTTATTCTGAGTCCCCTCACCAGCATTTCGTATTGCGTAGCCATAAACCCAGGAAACAGAAAAATTTATGTCACTATTACAGTGTGAAGAATGCCCAAAAAGGGAGTTTCATGAGGAGGTTGAATGCCTCTTAGCCCAACGAAAGAATTTGATCGAAAATAAAAGGAAAGGTATGCCAAAATTTCACAGAACCGAGCCACCTATTGATGCATCTCATAGCTGAATTTATTTCAGAGCAAAACCAAGCCACCTGTTGATACTTCACTTCACCACAAAGCCAAAATTTTCAGAGCAATTACCTTGAATATGAATGTTGATATGTCATTTAGGGCCAATATGTAAGGTCAACTTGCGTCATCAAGAGGGAAAATTATCATTTTTTTTGTATGGAGAACAGAAATCTCGCCTGCACACAAGAAGACTACTGAGTTCAGGCTGCCATCAAGCCATGGGAATAGTGACGCAACCATGAGAACAATGACGCAAGCTTCTCAATTAGTGGTTCTCTACAGTATTTGGGTTCCGTCAGAGTATGCAGCCCACCATGGCCATGCAGCTCCCCAACTTGACACTGCATTACATTGCATTGCCTCTCAATCACATGCAGCTCGCTACTATCACCAACGCCCGCCTGCCATTGATAGGAATTCCTGCAGGGAATTCATCTCTTCTTATAGCAGAAACCAAGTGGAATCGTCGTCTTAGCCTCAATCAGATGGATCACCACAGTCATTCTCAAGCATGAGCATGGATGAAAATCAAGATGGAAGATCAGGCCTGAGCATTCATGGCAATCTGGAAAGAAAAAGAAATGGAAAATTTTGTAAGGGGCCCTGAGCTGTAATTTGTGGCCCTTGATGAAGAAAAGTACCGGGCAGTGCCCACACATTCTACCAGATCGGGAAGATGAAAAGTTCTCATGGTTTGAGCATAAGTAATAAATTCAACTTCAATGTTTGAATTTGTTGACTATAAAACAAAGAAATATAATTTTTTTCCTTTTATCAAAGAGAATTGTGAATTTAGATGCTTTGCTTCATGGTTCAAACTTCAAAATAACCATCTCATACAATATCATTACGTCCTGTTTCTCGCAATCTCTAATAATTTCATACGAGTGTTGTTTGGTTTTTAAATAATTGCAGGTTTGTTGATGGCCACTATTGCGCCTGTAAGCTTTTGTTATTTTTCTACTAAGACTTTATGGTGGAAGAGACCTTTAATCAAACTCTTATTCAATGGACAATAAAATATTTTGTGGGACCAAAGTTAATTCTTTAATTCAAATTGAATTTGTTGAGTGTAAAGCAACGCACTGTATTTTCTTTGTTCTTTTATCCTTGAGAATTAAAAACTTAGATGATTCCTTGAATGGTGCAAAATAGCAACTGATGCACTACATCAAGTTGCAGCGCATCAAAGTGGTTGGGCTTGTGAGGAATTTTTTGGATGAAAATGTTTCACAACAAAGTGGACCAATGTTTTGAACATTCATTCTAATTCAGTGTTGGCATCATCCAGGGAAAATTTCAAGGATGGAAATTTATCTTAAATATTAGAAACCTTGGCGAATCTTACTAATCCATAATATGAAAACTATAAAATTCTTGGTGATATTTTAGTAAAAATATTTCAACTTCTAATGATTTTATATAAGTCTCGATAAATTTTTGGCGATTTTTAATGAATTTTTTTTTCTTATAAAATTTTGATGAATAATTTTTAGGAATAAAAGGGAATTTGCGAACCTTTTTTTTGGAAAAAGCATGGAAACTTAGCCCATTTGCAAATATTCGCACCTAAAATTTTCCCTGCCGTAATCATAAATACGAACATTCATTATAATTCAGTGTTGGCATTATCATAAATACACTTTCATTTTTTTGAACTCAAAAACCATAATCATATTAACCTAAATCATTTTGATTTAATAGAACACTTATTTAAACATAAACTAGTGAGTTGCCACATCATCTTGGTGTTAGGGTTTTAGATCACAAGATGGGACATAAAATTTAAATATCAATATTTCCTCAATTTTGAGGAGTTACAAGACATGCTATACACCATCAGAATCGGCACAACGAGGAGCATCCATAAACGATGAGCTTGAGATTAAATTCTCTAATCTTTAGCCTCAAAACCTTCAACAAATGTGGGGCTCCTAGGGTTTCCTGCCATCCTTCTAGGGCTACTTGTCCATGGAAAACTCCATTGAAGTTTTCCACTGATGTAATTATGACAAATATTAAGAGTATTCTTCGAGGGCTATTTGTCCATGGGAAACTCCATTTAAGTTTTCCACTGATGTAATCATGACATATATTAAGAGTGTTCAGGAAACAACATTGGCATCAATGACAACACCATTCAATAGTTTCTATATAAGTGTTGCACCTCCCACTTTTATGGGTAAGGCAAGGTCATTCATTGGAGCTCACAGCATAATTCCTCCTAGATTGAAAGTGGAGTTACCAAGTATTGATGTAGAGCCTAATCCTCCAATTTGAGAGGTTTAATATTCGATAGTTTTTTGACTTGGGAGACCTTTTTACTTAAGCATGTTGTTTCCATGTGCATGCACTCAATGAAACCCTGTAACAAAACATTATATGTCCGTCACTCATTAGTTATGTCCAACTACGTTCCTCATACTCACATAATTTTATTCCAAAGTCATTTTCATATTTACATAGACACAAATTCAAGACATATTCATATTTACATAGACAATTCATATTGGGCGACTAGGGATGACACCAAAAAAAAAAATTGTTTCATAGTTTAAAAGCCAATATTCCATATCATCAAAAATTTTTCCTTTTCATACTATTTCTCCTGCAATCTCAGCTTCTCCACCCCTTCTGTTAACATTCATTATATCCCACATATTACACACGGAGACACTTCTCTTCCATATTCACAACTTTCTTTGCACCTCTTGGTACAATTACTAATTTTAACATTTACGAAATAGTTATATATATGATATAATATATCCCATCTAAAAAATAACACAACGAAATACATACCTAATCATGAAAGTAGAACAATCTGTAGAGTAAGACGCTTCTTTCTCTCAATTGTTTAATTCAATAAGTACAAATAAGATCTAAATAAGAACGATAAAGGGTTTACCCAAACTTTCGTCCCATATAATATTCGAGATTTGACAACGCCGTGTCATCTACATCCAACACCCACGTATCCTAACAACCGGATTTCTGCTGCATAACTAACCATACAGTCCACTGCCGTTTCCACATCTTTTTCGTACTGGCCATACGGCATGTACTGCTGAGTGTATGTCAAGCAATGTTGGGGAACTATCCACCAATTCCTCAAATTATTCAATTCTACGTTTACCCTCCAGCTCGCACAGTCCGTATTGTTGTGATGAGGGGCATCATGCAACTTCACATTGGCTTCAAATTGACACCAGATGTTGATATTGGTGAACAATGATACAAGAAACCTCCATGATATAATAGCGTTTCTCTTCATGGTGTTCAGCGTATAATTGGGTTACGCGAATTCAGAATTGTCTATATAGCCTTAAGTCTTATAACCTGTGTGTAAGACGATAAATGAACGGTTACTTAATCATGGTGGAGAACCTTTTGATCAATTCGGCAATGCTCGTCGCTTTTTATAACAAAAGCAACCGACCAAAGTTATTTAACGCAAAAAGCATCGAATAATTTCAGCGGAGACTTAATCGGCAGGCCACACCACGAATACTCCGTTCCCCACTGCTTTATATGCATCTACCGGACAGTCCACTGCACCACAGATTCGTTGGGCAAAATAGGCCAATTTAACACACCTCCAATAGTCGATATACTGTTTCCACTCTTACGTAATGGATTCAATCGTACAGTTTAATGCACCACAATAGATTCTCTCCATAAAATGGGCCAATTTCGCATTACAATGGGTACTAGTTATTTTCTTCTTATTATTTTTGGTTTTTACTAAATCAACCCAAATATTTTTTTTTGGTTAAGTTATGCTTTTTTTAAAATGTATTTTTTATATATTTATCTTGAAAAGTTTGGAAATATAAAACTAAAAAACAACAAAAATACTAAAAATCATACTAGATTTATTAAAATTTATAATTTTAACAAATTTCTATAAATTAAATTTCAACTTATCAAAATTTTAATAATTCTAACAAATCCATGTAAATTTCAACATATCATCAAATTCGTTAATTCTAACAAATCCATGTAAATTTCAACATATCATTATCAAATTCTAACGAATTGAAAAAATAAAATTTACAAGCCACATACTAAATCTTTTTTTTTCACTAGAAAAAAACGCTGTTATAAAAACAGTTGATATTCATCAAGATCATGAAGATCATATACATAATACAGAATATCATGAAATGTTTCATGAGGCCTCAGAACAACATGTGTCCAAGCAGTATGATAACAGATCCATCCAAATAAACAGAGAAATACAGTCCATCAACCATAATACTAAACTTTACATGGTCCAAAGCCTGATGATGAGAAGATTAACCGTATATAGAATGCCATATAGAATGACATTACCCAGGTCAGCGGCCCTCTATCGGCCGAAAATATGTACAAATACAGCAAAAAACCTATATAGGGAATGTCAGATGTGACAAAAACGGCTATGATAACACAACGTGCAACAAAAAAAAAACAGTGACAGTGCAATATGGGAAGAGGAATCCCCGCATAAATCTATTCCGGCTCGCCTGAAGAAGACAAAATATAAAAGCAACTGCAAGCTAAATCTACCCCTGCCCTGTCCACTCATGTTCAACGGATTTGATTATAAAATTTCTATGGAGATTAGCATGGCCATAAATATTTATTTTTAACTGACCATAATGGTCACTGCGATTTTGGGATCATAATCTTATCATCTCACGCATATTTGCAGTTGACTAGCGTCCATTGGCTAAGAAGTACATCATAAAATTGCCTATTAGCATAAAATTCCAACACTCCATTGACTAAGAAGTACTTCATAAAAACACCTATTAGCATAGAATCCCAACACTCTATGGCTATGTATGTGGGCGTGTTTATGAAAGTTATTTGAGTGTCCCAGTAACATGCATGTTATAGAAAAAAATCAAAAGTCAAAATAAAAAACTAAAACCGCATGATAAAACGAAAAAGTAAGCCAAGGAGAAAAAAATCAAAAGTCAAAATAAAAAATTAAACCCGCATGATAAAAAGAAAAGTAAGCCCAGGAATATAACACATTGGAAGTTCGTGTTCTTCATACTTAACTGCTGAGCATGAAGCTTCTTGATGAGCCAGTAATTCTAAGCAGGATTTACAGTCGATTACCCTTAACTGGTTAATGGGAAATACTTAATTTGAGGAAAAGTGTACGTAGGATGGTTTTTATACTTTAAAATTATTTTAATTAAGTATTAGTGGAAAAGTGTAAGTAGGATGTTTTTTATAATTTAAAATTATTTTTACTTGGTTAAGATTTTCTTTTTAAACTTAAAAAGATAAGTTAGTAATGGTATATATTGAGAAGAACTTGAACAGCAGCAAAATAGTAACAATGCCATTATTTTGACCAACTATATTATATTAAGTTTTCAAACAATAATATATATTAATAAAAAGACGGAAAAATATATTTGAAAATCATTGAAAGTTTCAATAAATTGAGCAGTGTCCATATAGAAATATATTTCACATCAATCCATTTTATATATTTTCTAGAGAAATTATACTATATGTTTTCAACATATTTCTTTTCAAGTTTATAAATAAGATTTAATATTGATATTTAATAAATTTTAGGGTTTATTTAATGTTTAAATTATTTCACTATTTAATGTTTAATATATTTTTTTTCAATAATGCAACCATATTTAAATATGGTTCAATTATCTCAACTATGGTCAACCATGGTAATCAATAGTTAACAAATGGGTCATCCATAATTATTTATATTTCAACATTGACAACCATGGTCAATAATATTCACCCATAGACAACCACATCTGACTCTAAACAACCATGTTTAAAATTTGACACGGCAATATCACAAACAAATATCAACATGACAAAGAAAAATAAAATATCAATATCACAACGTGGAAAATAAAAATCAATATAACAATGTGATGAACAAAAATTAATATCACATGTGATGAGCAAATAATTTATGCCACATGTGAAAATCAATAATCAACATTATAATGTGAAAAGCAAAAAAACAAAATTGTAATGTGATAAAAATTCAAAGCATGGTTGATCATGGTTGGCTAAGGTTTACCATAATTATCCATAATCATCCATGCCAATTTTAATCAACCATAGTCAACCATGGGAAATCATAGTCAACTTTAGTCGACCATGAGTAAGCATGGTCATCTTTGATCAACCATAGTCACCATATAGTCAACCATTATCAACCTCAGTCGACCATGAGTAGGGATGATCATCTTCAATCAACTATAATGACCATAGTTAACTAAGGTCAACAATAGTCAACTATTGTCATCCATAGTCAATGTGATCAATCATAATTAGCTATGGCTACCATGGTTTAGTCTGGTTAACTATGGTTGACCATAGACAACTATGGTAGCCCATAGATTATTATGGTCAACATGGTCGACCATCATCAACCATAGTTAATTTTGGTCAGCATGGTTGACCATAGTCAACATTAGTTAGCCTTGTGAATTATCAAATTTAGTTATCCATGCTCATCAATGGTCAACAATGGTCAATGATTATCAACCATGACTAACCATGGTGGTATTTATTTCACCATAGTCAACCATGACTTTAAAATTAATGTACCATTGTACATCCAATTACATAAACTCAGAAATCAACATATACATTGAAATCAATGCATCTCATGCAAGAAACCAAATAATATTAGAAAACAACATCTACACTGAAATCAATGCATCTAATGCAAGTAATCAAATAGGATTAGAAATCAACATCTACACTAAAATCAATGCATTTAATGAAAGTAAGAAAATAGGATTAGAAACCAACATCTACACTAAAATAAGTACATCTATTGCAAGTAAGCAAATAGGATTAGAAACCAAAATCTACACTAAAATCAGTGCATCTATTGCAAGAAATCAAATAGGATCAGAAATCACCATCTACACTAAAATCAATGCATTTAGTGCAAATAATCAAATAGGATTAGAAATCATCTACATTGAAATGAATGCATCTAGTGCAAGCAATCAAATATAATTATAAATCAACATCTACATTGAAATTAATGTATCTAGTGCAAACAAATAGATAGGATAAGAAATCACCATCTACACTGAAATCAATGCATTTAGTGAAGCAATCAAATAGTATTAGAAATCATATACATTGAAATCAATGCATCTAGTGCAAGTAATCAAATATCATCAGGAATCAACATCTACACCAAAATCAATGCATCTAGTGAAAGCAATCAAATAGGATTAGAAATCAACATTTACACTTAAATCAATGCATCTAGTGCAAGAAATATTCTTCCCTCTTTCCCCCCTCCATCTATATCTATTTCACCCTCCATATCTCCTTTTTTATCTCTTTATCTCACCCCACCAAACACACATGCTCTATCTCTCCATATCTATCAATATCTTTGTCTCTCCCCCTTGTCTCCATCAATCTCTTCTTTCTCTTCACCTTCCATCTATATCTCTATCTCCCTCTATATCTCTATATCAACCCCACAACATACAATATTTTTCTCCAATATATCTATATATCACTCCCTCTTTCTCTCTATATCAACCTCATAACATAGAATCTTTTTCTCTACTATATTTATCTATCACTCCCTCCTCCTCTCCCCCCTCTCTCTCTTCCCCTTCCCTCCTTGTCCCTTGCTTCTATCTCTCTTTCCTCCTACTATCCTCTCTACCTCTCTCTCCATCTTCCTTATCACTCCCTCTATGTCTCTCTCTCCACCTTTCACTCTCTATGTCTTTATTCTTACCTCCCTCTCGCTCCCCCTCCATCTCCATTTCTTTTTCCCTACCTCTCTTAACTCTGTCTATTCCTTCCTTTCCTCTCTCTGCCCTTCTCTCCCCCCTTCTCTCCATCTCTCCTTGTTTGTCTCTTTATCTCACTCCAGACATACACTCTCTCTCTCTCTCTCTCTCTCTCTCTATATATATATATATATATATATATATATATATATATATATATCCTACAATGCTCTCTGATGCAGGAGCATTAGGCACAGAAAATTATTTCTATTTTAATAGACATAGGGGTCTTATGTTTTCAAGGAAGCTGGTTTCCTATGTACTAATTTTAATATCTTGAGTGAATTAAGTGAGACATTTAGAATAGGAATTAATTAATTATTGAGAGGAATTTTGTAAATGTTCTCGAATGTTGGAGAACATGAGAGAATTAGGATAGTTGAGATTCCATAGGGAATGATAGATTTGAGAATTAATTGTAAATCCCAAATAAGAATTGGTTTCATGATTTTGTGGATTAGAGAGGATCTTTAGGGATTAAAAAAAACAATAGGACCTAGAAGATTCTTAGGAATTTGTTGAGAAAGTTATGGATCTATACCATAATTGGTTGTAGAATCCATTTTTTTTATAAATTATAAGCCTCAAAGGCATAAAAAAAAGATATAGAGGATTTAGGTAGGATTTGGATTGTGAAGCCTACGGATCAGAGAATAGGTGAAAAGGCCACTGATTAGAAAATCAGGTTAGAGTGGAGAACTGGTGTAAATATTTGGTTATATAAATTGTGACTTGATTTATGAGTTATTAAGAATGCATTGATAAATTAAACTCATAATTTCATGTGTTGAATCAGAATTGGCACGATATATGTGTGTAGTTGAAATTGGGAAGAATTAAAGGAAATGCCGTCATTGTATTTCTGAGTTACAGTTTTCATGATTTCATAAGAATGTGTGTTATTAGAGATTGCACATACAATTAATAGTTAGATCCTGTGTGGAATTTCATGTGTTAAAACTCAGTCATAGATCACAGAATGTATCGATGATATAGAAGAGAAATGACCCTTCAAATCGAATTTTGAATATACTGTGTAAGAGCCAGAGATCAGACTCAGAACTTTATGCATCCGATGTGCATTTAAGTGATAAATCGTGAAGGAAAATGTTATAGTGGGGAGGCATCCATGTATTTCTCAGTTATAACTACAATCTGTGTGTTATGCATTGTCAACTCGCTGAAGGAGACAAGTTGCCTTGAGTTAATGAATAAATCTACTTCTCAAAGAAATTGAAAAGCCAAAATCTTCAAACTCCAAAGTAAATTGTGGTGAAGACAGAGTGTATTGTGTGTAAGAACACCTAGATTAAATATGTTGAAAGGATAATTAATGGCGGAATAACAAAGGAGGGACCTATGCTTGTCGAGATCACATTAGTGTGTTCACTTTGAAATTCGTATTTCATGTTGAAAACGTGAGAGAAGGCACAACATAAAGATAAATTTGAGGCTTGGAACCATGTTCTATTTGGAACCAGCAATCTGTGAATCGATGGTGCAGTGGAATGGTGAAGCAGGTTCGCTAAAACTGTGAGTTATTTTCGCACAGATCAAAGGTAGTAAATGGTATTTTATGAGACCATGTGATTAGCCTCCAAGAGTGACGCGTGCCGTTATAAAACCACCTGTATCACACAGCTTCAAAATTGTAATCTTCATGCATGTTGTGATGCGAAGGATGTAGGATCTGACGGGCGTATTGATAACTGTCGGATTTACTAATTCATATAATTGATGGTTAGGAAGTGCATAGTTAATATCTGTGGCCTAGATATAATATTATATCGGCATTTGGTTTTGTAACCAAGGTTACAAACCTAGATAAGTATTTCATTTAAGCGGAGATTATATACATTTCGACATATTGTTTAACCATAGTATGGAAATATAATTAAATGTTTTAATTAAGCGGATAAGCATATGGGTTTATAACCATAGGTTTTTTAAAAGAGATAGAGTTCCGCTTAAGTATTTTTAGCATAAGGAAGGTGTGTTATCATGGAATTAAGATTGAGAATTGCATTTTTATGCACAATGCGGGTATATGCGGCTATGGCCGCATCAAGTGGTATCAGAGCTAGCAAAATCTCTTTGTAAGGTTAAATTTTTTTAATTAGAATTGTATAGAATGCATGTGTGATGGAGGAAGTAAGAGGAGATCAGATATTAAGTCTGATAAGAAACAATGCACAGAGTTGATGTGTAACAAACATTTGCAGAAATAAATAAGAACAATCCATTTAATGTAAATTAGTGGTGAAACAAGATCACACAAAGATCTTGAAGGTGAGGTGTTATGTGTTATTTTAATCTGGTTTGAAGATTATGTTTGTAGAATTTAGGTTGTAGACAGTTGAAGAGAAGCTCAAAAAAAAAAAAAAAGATCACAGCCTTAAATGTAAGAACAGTGATGAAGGAAGCTGGTAAGAATTTCTGAGTGAAAGAAAAGTGTGGAGTAGAACCTTGAAGAATTTCAACAGAGTTTGGATAGAAGGGACAATTGTGTTCTCAAAGGTGTAGAAAAGTTAAAGACTAAAAGGAGCAGAGAGAAATTCTCAAAAGGAGGTTCCAAAGATCAAGAACGATATTTGCCAAAAGTCCAAGTCCAAAGAAAAACTTGGTGAGGTAAGTGGTAGTAGGAAGGACTTGTTGTTGCAGAGGCGTAAATAGCTCATAGTGAGGAAGTGAGTGATGAACTCATAGAGATGGAAAGAAGAAGATGACTATTGATAGTCATAGCAAGGGTTCTAAGCAAGACCACAACAGATTAAAGGAGTGGAAAGTTGGCACAGGATTACAGCAGTGAGACTGTAGGAAGAACTTTTGAAAGTTCTTAGAAATTGTAGTAGGACCTTATTCTAGCTAAAGCTTGGAATAGACAGGGATAGTTATGTCTTTAAATGAAGTGAGTGTAGCAACCAGAGAAAAGAGTAAGATTGCTTAGTGAAAGTTCTAAGGAAAAGAGAACTTGAAGACCAGGCAGAGGAGAAGCTTGGTGAAAATATTAACTTAGTAGGAGGCTGATTGGTTGCAGGTGCAGAATCTCACATAGAATAAAATATAACTATGGAAATTCATGTGCAAGGTTCAGAAGAAAGCTACAAGATGAAGAAGAAGGGTGTTAAATAAAACTACAGGAAACAGATGAGTCAAGAGGAGCGTGACAAAGAGATTGCTGATATAAGAGAACAATTTAATAAATTAAAGATGATGATAGATGAAAACCAAAGACAAGGTTGGGTCTTGAGGAGAAAGACAGTAAAGTGGTCTAAATTATTGAGAAAGCTACAACAAAAACAAGTGAAACAATTGATAGATAAACTCAGAGAAATAGAGTCAGGAATGGAATTTTCCATTTGTAGACCAGAACAGGGTGAAATTTTGGGTGAAGATGAAGACTGGAGATATGTGAAAGATCTTATGGATTATTGTGAGAATTAAAGACAATAAGAAGTTTACCTTGCTAAAAAAGGAATTATTGATGATTTCCTGAACTGTTGGGAAAATTCAGATCAGCAAGAAGATGTAAAGCCTTTTATTTTTGTAACTAATGATTTTGATGTGATCACAGGTTTTGCAGATGATGAACAATCTTTTGAAACTATCATAAAAATTGATGAAAGTATGGAAGAGTATCTTTCATAAGATAAATACTCTAAAGCAGAGAGTAATGATGAAGAATGTCTCTTGAATGAGAAAAGTAGTGATTTATTGCAGAAAAAAATAGTAATGCTTTGATATTTGAAGCTATTACAACACAGGAAAAATTTCTTGTGAAAGAAGGAGATGAGATTTAGTCTAAAGAACTGATATGTTAAGCAACAGTTGAGACCGTTGAACCTTGTTATTTGCAAAATAACAATTTGTGTATAAATGCAAGGATTGTAAGTGATGATGAAGTTCTCATGAAATGCCAAAAGAAATTGAATTGCTGGAATATTTGCTAGAAAACTCAGAATATGACAATGTAATTGCAGAAGAAGGAGTTCACTACAGTGGACAAGAACAAAGAGACATCATTGAAATAGATGGTGTGGAAGAGAGACTTGCTGATAGTCTCGAGAATCCTTTAGAGAATTATTTAAAGAGGTTGAATCAACATACTAATGTGCTGATAGAAGAGGAAATTTCAAAGCAGCAAACTGGAATGTTACTAAAGGAAAGAGAGGTACTAACGCCTTATGTTTTTAACAATTGTTTTGTGAGTGCAAGTTTTGTTGCAAATGCTGGAGAAGATTTGATACAGGTGAGTAGTCAAGTAAAGAAGGAAGAAGAAGAATCTATAGAAATATTTAATCCATGGAACAAAGATATTAGAGTGCTGGAAAGAATGCTGGAAAGTCAAGATTTCATGCAAGGAGAGGCAACTATGAAAGAGAAATAACTTGAAGAAATGCAAAATGTGAAGATTCAAGAGTTAGAGGACAACAACAACAAAATAAAGCAAAGAAAAGGAGATAGCAGTGAATGGAAAACTGTTTAGTAGTCCAAGGAATTGTTGAAGAAAGAAGACAAAGAAATTGTCATAAGTGACAATCAGGAAAAAGTTACCAGTTGTAGAAAACAAGAGGGTAAGGATGAAAGGGCAGCAATAAGAATAAAATTTCCACAATCAAGAGGTGAAATTAATCAACAATCAGAAGATCTATTAGACAAAGAAATTGAACTGATAAGAAGGATAATGATGAAAGTGTCTCAAAAGAAGACAACAACATGAAAGAAAAGAAGCAGCAGCAAAAGAAAGATAGTAGCAGACTGTAAAAGCATAGCTAGTGGAGAAAAGCAACATAAAGTGTGGAGACCTGGAGAAAAACAACAAACAAAAGCAACAACAAACGACAAGTTACAGAACAAGGTATGGGATCTAGGAAGACAAATATCAGAAACACATGATCGGGAGATCATGATTAATTTCAACCTTAGAAGTCTGATGCAGGAGCATTAGGCTTAGAAAATTCTTTGTATTTTAATATACATACAGGTCTTATGTTTTCAAGGAAGTTGGTTTCCTATGTATTAATTTTAATATCTTGAGTGAATTAAGTGAGACATTTAGAATAGGAATTAATTAATTATTGTTGTAAATGTTATCGAATGTTGGAGAACATGAGAGAATTAGGATAGTTGAGATTCCATAGGGAATGAGAGATTTGAGAATTAATTGTAAATCCCAAATTAGAATTGGTTTCATGATTTTCTGGATTAGAGAGGATCTTTAGGGATTAAAAAAAAGATTTTAGGACTTAGAAGATTCTTAAGAATTTGCTGAGAAAGTTATAGATCTAAACCAGAATTGGTTGTAGAATCCATTTTTTTTATAAATTATAATCCTCAAAGGTATGAAAAAAATATATAGAGGATTTAGGTAGGATTTGGATTGTGAATCCTACAGGCCAGAGAATAGGTGAAAAAGCCACCGATTAGAAAATTAGGCCAGAGTGGAGAACTGGTGTAAATATTTGGTTATATACATTGTGAATTTATTTCTGAGTTATTAAGAATGCATTGAGAAATTAAACTCATAATTTCATGTGTTGAATCAAAATTGGCAGGATATATGTGTGTAGTTGAAATTGGGCAGAATTAAAGGAAATTTTGTCATTGTATTTCTGAGTTACAGTTTTCATGATTTCATAAGAATACGTGTTATTAGAGATCGTACATAAAATTAATAGTTAAATCCTGTGTGGAATTTCATGTGTTAAAACTCAGTCATTGATCACAGAATGGATTGATGATATAGAAGAGAAATGACCCTTCAAATTGATATTTTGAATATTCTGTGTAAGAGCCAGAGATTGGACTCGGAACTTTATGCATCCGATGCACATTTAAGTGATAAATCATGAAGGAAAATGTTATAGTGGGGAGCCATCCATGTATTTCTTAGTTATAACTACAATCTGTGTGTTATGCATTGTCAACTCGCTAAAGAAGACAAGTTTCCTTGAGTTAATGAATAAATCTGCTTCTCAGAGAAATTGAAAAGCCACAATCTTCAAATTCCAAAGTACATTGTGGTGAAGATAGTGTATTGTGCGTAAGAACATCTAGATTAAATATGTTGAAAGGAGAATTAATGGCGGAATAACAAAGGAGGGATCTCTGTTTGTCGAGATCACATTAGTGTGTTCACTTTGAAATTCGTATTTCATGTTGAAAACGTGAGAGAAGGCACAACAGAAAGATAAATCGAACGCTTGGAACCGTGTTCTATTTGGAACCAACAATCTGTGAATCGATGGTGCAATGGAATGGTGAAGCAGGTTTGCTAAAACCATGAGTTTTTTTCACACAACTCAAGGGTAGTAAATGGTATTGTATGAGACCATGCGATTAGCCTCCAAGAGTGACGTGTGGCATTATAAAACCACCTATATCACACAACTTCAAAGCTCTAATCTTCATGCATGTTGTGATGCCAAGGCTATAGGATATGATGGGCGTATTGATAGCCATAGGATTTACTAATGCATATAATTGATGGCAAGGAAGTGCATAGTTAATAGTTGTGGGCCAAGATATAATATTATGTCAGCATTTGGTTTCGTAACCAAGGTTACAAACCTAGATAAGTATTTCATTTAAGCAGAGATTTTATACATGTCGACATATTTTTTAACCATAGTATGAAAATATAATTAAATGTTTTAATTAAGCAGATAAGCATATGGGTTTATAACCATAGGTTTGTTAAAAAAGATAGAGTTCCGCTTAAGGAATTTTAGCATAAGGAGGGTTTGTTATCTTGGAATTAAGATTAAGACTTGCCTTTTTATGCATAATGTGGGTATATGCGGCTATGGCTGCATCACTCTCTCTTCCCCCATCACTCTCTTCCTCTCTCTCAATTCTTCTCTCACATCCTTCCTCTCTCTCAATTTCTCTCCCTCCTCCCTCTATTTTCCCCCCTCTCTCTCTCTCTCTCTCTTTTCCATTCAATCCTCTCTCTCTCTCTCTCTGCCCTCCATTCCTCTCTCTTCCCCCATCACTCTCTCTCTCTCTCTCTCTCTCTCTCCAACTATGTTAATATATCCCTCCCTTTCTCCTTCTCCCTCCTTCTCTCCCCCCTTGTCTCCATCACTTCTTCTATGTCTCTTTATTTCACCCCTAAACATACAAACTCTTTCTCCATCTCTCCCTTGTCATTCCCTCTCTCCCCTTCCAACAACATCTCTCTATCCCTCCCTCTCTCCTCCTCTCATTCTTCATCTCTATTCCTTTCTCTCCTCACTCCCCCATTCTCTCTCTCTCTCTCTCTCTCTACCCTCAAATCCTCTCTCCTTATCCCTCCTTATCTCCTTCTCTCTCTCCCACCTCCATATTTATGTCTTCCTCTCCCTCTTTTACCGTCATTTACCTCTCTCACTCCTCTCCCTCCCTCTCTCTCTTTTCATTCCTCCTCTCCCCTCTTCTTCAGTTTATCTTTGTCTCTCCCTTGTCATTCCCCCTATTTCTCCACTTCTATCATATGTATTTGTTATTTCCTCCTCGATATATCTAGATTTAAAATATATATATATATATATATATATATATATATATATATATATATATAGTATTAATCCAAAGTTATTAATTTTAATAATATTAATATCATAATATATTAATATGAATATTAGATTTAATAATAATAATATTAACTCTAAGATTAATATTTTAATATTGATGTTAGGGTTATTAAAAAAAAATCATGGTATTAATAAAAATTTGGTGGACTGTATTTGACAAATAGGGTTGGTATTTAATTAGATGTTGATTTCTAATCCTATGAGATATATTTTTATTTATTTACCTTACATCTTTATAACTCTTTTATATTTATTTATTTACCATACCTATTTTATAAATATGGTATTTGGCCCATGGTATTTGTGTCGTGGTATTAATAATAATTTTTCTCATGTTATTTGGCCTATAGGCTTCACCTAAATAAAGCCTTCTTTTTTTTTAGTTTTTGTAAATATAAAGAGATTTATGAAGTAAACATAAAAAACAGTTTTGTTTATTTACCATATCGTTAGTTTTATTTATATTTATATTTATTAATCATATCTATTTTTTTAGTGTTCCAAACTTCTTTATTCTTTAAATTTATATTACCAAAAATTATTTTTAATGAATTTTTTTGTTTATTTATATGGTTATGTAAGTCATTGTTTAAGCCAACATTATTTAGATTTTATTTTTCACAATTTTTTTTTAGTATTTTTTCTATTTTATTTTAGCTTCCAACATACTTACACATTAAAATCATACTAAACTGTAGAATAAACCTCTACAAGTCCCATATAATACATACTCAAGATTGGACAAGGCGATGTCATCCACATCCGACACCCACGCATCCTTACCATAGCCGACGGGGCGGATTTCTGCTGTGTAACCAATGATACAGTTGACTGCTGAATGTTGGTCAAGTAATCAATGGGAACTGTCCACCAATTCCTCAGATTATTCAATTCTACGTTCAGCCACCAGCTCAGGCAGTCGGTATTGTTCTGACCAACTACATCGTGTAACTTGAAATTGGCTTCAAATTTTCAAAGGTTGATATTGATGAACAATAATACAGAAACCTCCATGATATAATTGTGTTCCTAGTCATGCTGTTTGTATAATTAGGTTAGCCGAATTCAGACTTATGTCTATATCAGTTTATTGATTATAATTTTTGTGTAACAATAATTGTGAAGATAAATTAATTTTAATAAGATTTTTTTGGAAATTTTTTAATAAATTTTTGGAATTTAATTTTTTAAAATTTGACAAAAATTTATTGAAATCATAAGTTTCAGTAATCTCTAAAAAATAAAAATATTTAAATTGATTTTTCAAAATACTAAAAAAAATCAATTTAAATAAAATAATACAAGATTTCACCTCAAAATTTTCAAACAATTCAAAATTTTTTTCTCACCCAAATATTATTAAACAATTCAGCCACAACAAGTCAAATAACTTCACGCGACATATAATGGCCGGGCCTCACCACGAATACTTTGTTCCCCACTGCTTTATTCCACGACAGATTCTCTGGACAAAATCAGTCAATTTCACACCACTCATACAATGGATTCAAGATATATATGATTGTCAAATTTCATAGGGAGATTAATATTCAATTTGCTTGTGCGCAGAAAGTGAATGAAATAAGTGGACGATGTTTTATAATGATAAATGCAAGCTACTGACGGAATTTGGCAATTCAATGGGGTTTTATTAAATGTTTATTTTCAACGGTCAATAATGGCTTGCGGTTTGAAGATCATAATCTTATCATCTCACGCATACTTTCAGTCCGACTAGTTCTTAGTGCGATTTTTTTAATGTATTTTTAGTGGAATTGTTTGGTTTAATTTTTTTTAAATCTCAAAATAGAAATTTTATAGGTAATTTTATACAATTAAGGTGTTTTAGAAGTTTTTAGAATGTTGAACCTATATACATAGTTCAAAAATAATCAGTTTAAATAATAAAAATTAAAATTTTACCTCAAAAAATTTCACCTAATTCCATCACTAGAAACTCCAAAAAATTACAAAAAACAACTCCCTTTCCGTCAGGGTAGACCGGCCAAATCAGCTGTTGCATGAAAATTAGTATGCACGTGGATGTGCGGTTGACTACTGTCCATTGGCTGAGAATACTGCATAGAATTACTTATAAGAAAAGTTGACGACGGTCGATTGGCTGAGATTGCCTGAGAATACTGCATAGAATTACATATAAGAACACAAAAAAACCAGTACTTTATGGTTTTGTAGGTAAAAGTGTGTTTAGTCTCAAGGATGTGGTTCTATAGTTAAAGTTTGGTCTTATAAGTTTTGTGTTTCAATCCTATCTATGAAAGTCAATAAAGTATCTCTATAATATGCATTATAGAGAAAAAAATGAAACATTTACACTAGGCATGAAGCTTCACTCGTCATACTTTACTACTAAGCGTGAAGCTTCTTGATGATCCAGTGATTTAAAGCTGAATATGCAGTTGGTTGCTGTTAATTGGGCCTAAGGAGAAGATAAACTTAAGTATAAGAGCTCATTATATTGATTTAAATGTATGAAGAGCTTATCTTTAAGTTAATAGTCTAAGATCCAAATAGATATAAGGATTAAAATAATATTGAATGATATGACAAGTTAAATTATGATTTAAAATAAATTTAATTATAATTTAAAATATTAGTTTTAGTTAGGATATTTTTTTTCATAATCTAAGAGAATAAAAAGAAAAACATGTAAAAAAAATTGAAACAACAACCTAATTTAACAATTTGACCCACCAAATTTTAATAAACTATATTAAAAAAAACAAAAAAAACCATATGAAAACTATTTGAACATCCCAAGAACATGATGCCACTAAGCTAAAAGGTATCCATAGTCGTCATGATGGAGAAGGAAGTATATTTCACATCAACCCATTTCATATATTCTCCAAATAAATCCCTACTATGTATTTCCTATATTCTCCACATAAATCATAATATGTGCTCCATATACTCTTCCACAAATGTGATTTATTTCCTATATTCTTCACATAAATCATAATATGTGCTCCATATACTCTCCACAAATGTGATTTATGACTCTTAGTCTTCACGAAATAGAACAAGTCAATACTGTCACTATCAATGTTTATCTAGGTGATGTTTCATGTCACCATCAAACTGGTTTTCTTACCAACATTCCAATGCTGGAGAGTATTATGTTTGTCAAAGAATTTCATTACACTGAATGTTTTCCCGCTTCCAAAGAAGGCAATGTGGAATATGGTATGTTTCCATTCTTTTCATCATTATGTTTTTAGGAGTTAATTTTTTTACCCGTTATACATATAACAGTAATGAATAACGGATCAACTCTCTTTTCTATTTTAGATAGAATATTTTATAAAAAATTAATTAAAATTATTGAAACTATTATAAATATATAGTAGTACAATTATATTAGTAAATGTGTTTGATCTACATTGACTAATGTTAAATTTTTTTTATTTTACACTAATCAATATATAAAAGTGTTGTGGAATAGAGTATGTCAATCGTATTTATTATTGTGGTTTTGTTGATTGATGGCTTACATACATGGGGAGGATTGGTAAACCATGGTTGATTTTGGCTAGATATGTTAAAGTTATGGTTTACTATTGTGGTTTTGTTGGTTGATGGCTTACATACATGGGGAGGATTGGTAAACCTTAGTTGACTATGGCTAGATATGTTCAAGTTATGGTTTACTAAGGTTTATTATAGTCAATGTAGATATGACAATGAATGACCATGGTTGTCCACAATTATCAATAGTTGACTATGATAGATTATGATTGACTATAGTTGGTATTTCATTATTTCCATATTAAATTTACCCACAACATCATAACATTATTCAAATTAACATAATTATTCTACGACATATGAAATTATATAAAAAGAACAACATCATCATCAATGCAATGAAACATAAAGGAACAATAGAAGAAAATAATTCACACATAGAGATATCGAGATATAAAGGAACAATAGAAGAAAATAATTCACACATAGAGACGTTGAGATTGGTCAAAGACCAGGGAAAAACCCACTATGGGGAAAACCCTTTCAAAATTTTCTTCTTATTATATTCTCATTGAATGTTTCAACAAAAGAGAGTACAATGATCCATATCTTCATCCATGCATCTATCTAGCAACATCAACTAAACAATTTTCATGAAGTGATCCCAACAAATTTAATCTAACAAGATCCAAAAGACAATTCCAACAAATGTAATAATCAGATTTCACTTCACTAGACTATAGTCAGCTTCAGTTATTTGTAGTCAACTTAGGTAAATTGCAGTAATTGACGAAAAAACCATACTTTCCAACCATAAGGAAGGCATATTGTGCATGCAGTTGAAAGGATTCAGTAGCACGGATGAGCTGACTAGGGTGTTGTTGTAGCCAGAATTTCTTTGTGACATTTCTGTAGTTGAGATCCAAAACCCTAGAAGAGAGATGTGTGCTTGGGACCCTGCAATTTCACCTTTATATGAATTGATTCTCTGCGAACCTGCCTCAGACCTCTGTGAACCAATACCAACGAAGAGAATAGAAGAATGATCCAAGATTATTATCCAAATGAGGGTCACTGGGATTATATTTATAGCCTTCCAAGGGAGTCCAAATTTCTTTAAGGCTGACCTGATCAAATATGCACATGTGGGCTTAATTAAAAAATACGCTTTCCCTTGTCCAAATTGAGAACTTCAATAGTCAAAATTGGTACTTTAAAAAAGAGGAATCTCATCCCATGGTTGGAATGTGTCACTGAGCTGCCAAATTAATACTCCCTCTGAGCTAGGGAGAAATTCCAGCCGCATCATGTAATCATCACAAGTATATTGTCATCAAATCATATCCAATCTCAAGTATCTCAACATCAATTATCATCATTGTTCATCCTGGTTCATCTATACTTATTCATGCTTATCTCTTGATTGTCCCTACTCATATCCTAAACGTTCTCAAATCTAAAAGAAGAAAAAGTTGAAATTGGAGGGGAGCCTAAGCTACCACCCTCTATTCATCGAGGAGCCACTGCTACCACCCAAAATCACTATGAGTAGGGATCCAAATACTACCACTCGAGAAACATATAAGAACTTATCATTACAGAGCCATGATCAACCTGAAATCACATCGAGGAGCACATATTGACGTGGAAACCAATGATAGTTAGGAAGGTATTATTGGACACTCTCACTTCATCTCCATGAGAGTGGGGAAGGTCCTACGGGACACTCTAACCACAATTACCAATACGAAGTAAGCTCTGCCAACTACCTCTGTTGAATGCTCTAACTATGGATTAACCATTTTAGATGGGGAATAAAGCCGTATGGATTCGATGAGAGCACTTCAAGCTTACGATCCACATATTTTACTTGCGAGCTCAAATGTGAAACTATATATGGTTTGAAGCCGAAGGGAAAGAGGAAGTTGTTCAATTAGTTTGGAAGATCTAAGCTATAGAAGTAACTAAAGCTACTGGATGGGATCAATCAATGAATGATATGGAATGGCTCTATAATTCATGGAGAAAACCCTAAAAACCCCTTGTTATGCTCTGTAAATTGTTGGTCCATAATTCATATGGTGTTATCATGGAGAAATTTAAAGACGATTACGTCGGGTTAAACAAATTCAGATGGATGTCCTACCTATACTTAGTAGGAAAGAAACACGATTTCATGCTATAAAGGGATGAATCAGATTCTCTGATTTGCCAGTCCCCCTACTGATAGTGGCTCGCTCGCAAGCTCGAGCCAAACCCAACGGGTAATATAAATAGGTTTTGATTGGTACAGAAACTTTTTCTATGCCAACGTTTCATGTTCAAGCGATTTCAATTTGACTGCAATTATAAGAAGTGGTTTTCCCCTCCATGTTATGTGACTATCTATAGTATATAAGGGCTAGAAATAGAATATTTCAGAGAAAGAAATATCACTCATATATCTAAAAGATAAAATTGCAAATGGATACTCCGGGCTAGAGACATGCATTTTATTAAGGAACTGAATAGGAATATCAAGTATTTTTTCTGCTCATCCATCTCTCCCAGCTAACTATGGTGGACGAGCTCAGATGCATTGGTTTGTATGGACAACTTTTATAAACACCTTTTGACACATGTAGCAATGGAATTGAAACAAATGAATATGAACGGTTATAGGTAGGCACAATGATTGGTTTCGTTGGAAGAGGCAAGTGAGGGGAAGTAACTACTTCAAACTTAATAGAAATAAGAAGCCCTAGAAGAGATGGTTGGTTTAGTCCACTAGTAACTCGACTATTCCCTCCGTATTATCAATAAAATAGTCACTTCGTTTGGTTTCCTTCTCATGCCATATTTATTTAAACAAGTACCAATCCATATTTCTCTCGCTTATGATATATTTTCCTCACATCACTCACATTTTTCTATAAAGTATGTGACTAGGTTTTCGAAAGAAGTCATGTTTTCCATTAAAAACTGGATCAAAATTCCTAGCTCGAGAGTTAATCTTGGAAAAGGTGAACCAAGATTATTCATATTCCCAGGCTTTCAAATTTATTTGGGATAATGTCACCGTAGGTGACTAAGCATGACATGCATGAAGGAAAAGAGGGGGGTGGGGGCGGGGGGCAGGGAGTAACTTGTCCTTTTGCAGGAGCATTCTATAGTGGTGTCAATACTCTAGTAGTTTATAGGAAATGAGTTTGAGTGATAAAGAAGAATTAATTTCCACACACTTCATTGTTATTTCTATAGAACCTTTCACAATGATCCGAGTTCAAATCCATTATTTTAAAATGATGTTATTTTTCATCGACCAGATATACACTTGCATAGTTGGGCGTTAGCGCAAAAGAACATTTCACACTTCGAAAGCGCGAGAAAAATTAAATCTTGAAACAACCTCATTCATTTCCCATGAAGGTAGGATTAGCTAATTGAAAGTGGATTGAATTAATTTCTTCTTCCCCTATCATAATCTCTAATTATTATCCCCGTTCCCACCTACCGGTATTTAACCTCTCTCTTGGACTACGGTTTCACATTCGAGACCAGAAAATGGGCATGAGTTTCCCACCTGGATTGGAGCCTCAAGGGAGACATTAATATTTATATCCCAAAATCCCCTACCTAATACTTCGCTCACTTTGGAGATTGGGGCCCATAGAAGGATTGTTATCTACCTAGTTCCTTTATTAATAAATGTGAAAATAATGTTGTTTGACTCACTATTCCAAAGACCAACATGTTATCCACTAAGTTGGGACTAACATAACTATAATTAGATCTAGGGTAAATCAAAATAGAAATGAATTGATCACAAAAATTATCACCCATCTCAATGATAGATGTCTGGTGATCTTCCTACATGTTTTCCACGATTGCAGAAATACAAGGAATGCTCTTCCCAACATCCCCAACAACTTGCGCCTCCTTTGAACTATATATTTGAGGCCTACCACCCTCATTTTTTGGATAATCTCTCTTAAGGTGTTCCTTACCACATGTTAAACACTCCAACCATTTAGTACCATCACCTCTATGTTGTTGTTATGATCCATGTGCCTTTCTAGGTGCATTGAACATCTTTTGCAGTGCCACATTTCCTTTCTCTTATGCATTTTGAGACTTTGTTCTTTTCGGCTGCCATTTACCCTTACCTTTATCTTTCCCTTTCCATCATTTTTTAGATTAATTCTTATGCTTTGTCTATTCATAGCAATTATTCAAGTTACCAATAACTTCCTCAAGTGACCGAGGCTTATTATACTCAATCTGATCTCTAAATGATAATGGAAAACCACTGAAAAATCACTCAACTTTAGCCTTCTCATCTTCAATATACGATACATACCTCAATAACTCCAGGAATTTAGTCGTGTACTCTTCATTTGTCATCAATCCCATATTTAGATCATATAATTCTTTGACCTTACTATCATAGTACCTTTCTGAAAAGTATTTCTTCCTAAAAGTACTCTTGAACACATGCCAACTCAATTCTATTGTCCTGATTTTTCTGACCAGCTTCACATATTCCCACCAAAATTATGTTTAAATTTCAGGACAAAGATAGAAATTTTGGCCTTCATATTATCTGTGCACGCATGAAACTCAATGAACTTGTTCATCCCAAGTATCTAAGCCTCTGCATCTTCTAGTTTCTTCATGTCTCCATCAAAAGTAGGTTTCTTTGCTTTCTTAAATTAATCTGGTAAGTATCCCCTATCACTCCTCGTGTAAGGATGATAACTATGACGATCATAATTCCTATCTGATCCAGAACTAGAATAGTACCTGTATCCATCACCCCTCCTATCAGCAGTATCCAATAACATGTCATCTCTTAGTGTGTTAGCTCTATCTGACCTGTGTTTACCTGGAGACCTACGACCATATTCCCCATTAGTTATATCTTCCTACCCATGGTTGATTCGAAGTGGCCCTTGCCACTGCAATTCTGACAAATTCTAAAGGAGTATCACATTAACCTATGCTTGTTTCTCTTGTGCTTGTATGATTTTGTCATTGTTTTCCATACAACTCCTTATTTCTTCCTTCAAGCTTCTTAATGTGTCTGCAAAATTAGAAGAATTCCCATCATGATGCTCATCTGATTCATAGGAACAATATGTGTAGTCTACCATATTTATATTCAATTTTGTCTCTTTCCTGCAAGGCATACTATGTCACCTAAACCAAATCACAATAAACCAACATACCTTAGCATAATTCTAGGAGGATACCTCATCTGAAAGATCATCTAAATCAACGTAATACATGTATAAACATAATCATAACATGATATAGACATATAAAAAATAAATGTACAAACACATAAACATCATTCTAGCTAGAATTCACTCATAAATGCATGATCATATCAACTACACATACCACAACCTCATGCATGACAACAACAACCATACAAATGTACATTTTCAGCATGTAAGCACTGACACACACAACCATGCATAACAAATCATACGCTCATGATGACACACTTCACAACAACAACATCCTTTGTCACATGGTGACATCACTGCAACCATGACCAACACCATCCATGTGCAACAAGAATATAGACCAAAAGGATGATTAAAACACGTGAAATTGACATGAATGCATGACCAACACATGTTGCCCATCTAGTCCAAGGGGTGAACCATGTTTTCATACCACTCTTTAAGACCCTCATCCCACATCTACCCAAGTAATCGACCAACTGGGGTAAACATGTGACAAAGAGTTACTATGATCTGATTCAACCTCCTAGGTGACCTTAAGGAAGTGGAATCGATGGAAACACATCACACAAACATTCCACATCAACAACATGACTCCTAGGAACCATCCCAACCACTCAGGTAATAAGCCCTGGGTCCCACTTAGGTTTTAGCATGGGGGCTTCACTCAATAAACCTATAACATATCACATGTGATCATATCATACTAAAAAATACCCTTAATTTGAGTACATATTGGAAAATACCCCTAAAAATCATATTATTTAACTCCCTACCAATATAAAAACAATACACCTTCCAAATTTAAAAATCCCCTACTTTTATTATATATTGTAGGTATCCATTTTTTTATTAACATTTTTCATACCCCTTTATATTTTTTCACTAACTTTGAACTCCATTTTTACTATATGTCAATATAAAAATCCTTTATCCCCTATATATCCCCCAATATATTATGTCATTTTTTCCTCATTATATATCCCCCAATATGAATCCACGTGTTATGGTATTTCTCCCATAGTGAAGCCCCTATGGGTTTTATACCTTCAAGCCCCTAGACGCTCCCACAATATCGACATGGGTGTGTTTGGGAGGCTCTCGACTCTCCCAAAACATATGCATGTGTGCGTCCAGGGACATTTTCCCACAGACCTATGCCAATGTCCTTGAGATTTGAATCACTTTTTTAGGACCAAATCCCATGTCACTTCCCAGAGCTCAATGAAAGTTCAGAGATGAAAAAAAGCAATGAAACAATTATGTATTTGAAAAAACAATGAGAAGGCCTAAACTAGACCTTACTAACCATGACAATAATTTCATCAAACATGTCGCAAATACCTAATTTACAGGTGTAAACAACATATCTGAGCATTGGGGTTCATACTTATCTGAGAATCACTAAGAAACATTGTTCCCTTCAATTGCATTATCATCTATTAGATCATAGATACATTGTTTATTCATTTACAAATAAAAACATGAGCAGAGCCATACATCATCACCGTCATAATACATGCATATAACCAACATAATAGCAATAGAAATATCAAGGATACATCAACCATAGAATACACATAAAAACTATTACATTTCCATATAAGATGTCAAGGAGAGAACCTCTTATTAATGAATGCAAAAACCAACCCAGGATGAGACTTCTACGTTCCACCCGAACATAGATTGGCTGAGCCAAATCTCTCTTTAGCCAATCATCCTCGTGCCATATTCGAAGCATGAATGTGGGAATAAAAATGAAGGAACCAACCATGGCATCTCGAGGCTAAACCACCTCTCCCTCATTAATAGAAATCACGCTTTACCGTAATCTACACTCGATCACTAGGCCAAAAAAATAAACATGTCATAAGAGGATTTACCATGACGTCCACCCAATCACTAAGCCAAAACAAGCATGGATTCCACTATATTTCTCCAACCACACCGTGAGGGATTTTACTGCCTCCTAGTCTCTAAGTATTTACCACAATACACAATCTGATCATGGGATTACTACGCCCTAAACCAAGACACACTCTCCAAGCTTTACGATATATCACAACCTGGGATTCCTAGGCATGATGGAGAGCAACCCACCTCTAGGATTTAACGTATATCCCATCATTCACAGGTCAAGGATTCCTAGGCCCACCGAGGAAACACGCTATCTAGCCTTACCCCAACCCATATTCTGGTTCAAGGGTTACTAGGTGTTCTATCATTTAGGATATCCACCTCACTCAGCTTCAAATCCATTCGGAAATACAGCTCAACCAAAACATGAGAACCCCATCATACCATGGCTATCTGGAAATGGAAAGGCTAGGATGAAAACACTATCACACCTGGAAAAACCCATTCCATTGAAAATAAATAACCACATGCAATACCATGCATGTCAAATCTGGCAAGGAAATCACACATGAAAATTGATACCTGCAAAGAATCTTGTTGTATCTTCTTGATCCTTCTCTTCCTTCCTTGTTGCTTCCTTCCTCTTGCCTTCTTTTCCTTTCTTAATCTAATGCCAAAGTTCTCTCCCTTGATAGTGCCAGACATCGTCCTTGAAGGTACAAAATAATTATTTCCATAAAAAGTATCATTTAACAAAATTCTTATGTCTTCGTGATCAAATCCTTGAGACTTATATTTCCTTCTTCTTTCACCAAAGCTTTGAAACCATGTTATAGAATGAGAAAGGAATAAATATTGTCTTATTCTTGATTATTTACTTGTGATATTCTTTAGTTCTTATTATATTCTTCTTATCTTCTTTCTTCTTAGTTCATCAAGCAGATATCAAAGCAAAAGCACATAGATAAAGGACACTAGATGTAGGTGAGAATCTAAGGAAAAACCCCATTATCGGGGAAAACCTAGTCAGTAATTATTATTTCAATAGACTACATACCTTGAATCAAAATTCCTCCACACTAAGTCAGCCTTACTTTTGATCCTTCCTCAGTATGGAAACAACAACACTATGTAGCAGTTTCTTCAACCTTAGAATTTCGACCTTGCTTCTGGAACTTCAACCTTGAGGGAAATACTTTGATATTGCTTCTAGGAGTTTGATTTTGTCCTAATACAACTTTTCAAGGCAAAAACATCCAACAAAATCAACTTCGACCTATTCGTCTCTTGGTAGAAACAACTGGAAACAATTGGTGCAACAACTAAAGTAGAAAAATACTTAGAGACTCTAATATTCTGAACTATAGAATGTGAGAGAGAGAGAGTCACACCAAAATTTTGATTTTCTTCAAATCATTTAGCTTTACCAAAATTGTACTCAAATTGACAACTTCTTGCACTTCACACTTTTCCCTCATTGTTACACAAGATTTTGTCACTGTCCCTGCAATCCCCATCCCGCACATTGGAGGATCATTTTTGTGACTAAAAAGAAGTGTCATGCCTTGCAAAGACCATCATTGCATCCCTTGCCATGAGGAAAAAATTCCTTCTATTGATAATTTTCTGAGCAGACCATCAAAAACACATGTTTTTTCCTTAGCACTAGTAGACAGTTATACCCCCGCGTCAATGAGGAACATTAACACTAGGCCCCATGCCCATTGGCACTCTGTCCTAGTCATCTACCCATGCCAACATGTTTATGGAATGTTTTTTAAATATAGAGGCGAAGTTTCTATCCTAACAACTTCTTGGGCGAGTCAGCTGGAGTGGTTCAACTGAATAACCACTGCCTCCCTCCTTTGGCCTCTTATTTCCACCTTTTTGGGAAACCTCCCAAGGGATAAGGCCTCTCTTCCACCATTGTAGGGATCCCAACCTCCTCCTCTCCCTCTATAAATAAATGTATCTCCCATTGATACACTACCTGAACATATTATCGCTGAAAGGCTGAAGAGAATTCCTGAACATTTCACTAGAGAGATAGAACAAAGAAAGAGACCTTTGTCAAGAGAGCTTAGGCTTATGTCCTCACCTCATATGAATTACTCGATGATCCTTCAAGATGCGCTTTGACTGAACCCCGTTGGAGGAGACTACGACATCAAGGCTTTGGTTGTAAATATTTCTTCTATTTGTATATATACATGACTATTGTCTGGTTCCCATCTTGTGCTAATGTGTCTTATTTTATGCAATATGCTTAACCTTCCTTGATCGATTAGTTGATTATGAATGAAATCATTGTCTTGTGTGCTACTCTTGTTTGTTGATCTTCATTCAGGTATTCGAGCACTGTTGCAGAAGGATTGTGACCCGACGAGACAAAGATCAAGAGGCCACCACAACTACAGTGACAACAACGTTGGACTCCAGGTAGGTCAATATACCCCATCCTTTTCATTAATTAATTAGGAACCTACACTTTATCTTGTCCCTTTGTTGCTAGACCCACTCTAGGGTTAGAGGGATTGTCTATGTCCATAAAGAGGATTTAGCTTCCCAAAAAATTGACGACTCCACTGGGACCAATGTGAGTTTTTCGTTTCATTTCCCATTAGGATTTTTCTTTGTCAAGTCGACTTCGGTCGTTTTCTTGATTGTTTGTATTTTTTGGCTTGTTTGATTGTTTGGAATCCTCTTGTTCAGCTCCAGAGTGTCAAGATTGACCTTTGCTCACTGGTTCTTCCCTCCTCCCATAGTTATCCATCTTGGCACGAGTTTACCTTGAACAGTTGCGCCAAGTGGCACAGGATTATTTTGTTGCAGTAGTGCCAACCCCTGTTTGGCATGGATTACTACCTCACAGTTGCACTGAGTCCTGTAGGATTTGGTTTGACCCTTTTTTTGAGTTTTCGGTCAGTTGTTCTTGACTCTGGATTGTTTTCTTGATTTTCAATTGGTCTTTTGGAGTTGTTTTGACTGCTGTAGGCTTGCTCTTTTCAACTGTTTCACTATTCTCTCATCGGTGCAGTTCATAGCCCTAGGGTTTCTAGGTGTCTTTCGCTCACTGAGCCTTTTGATTGAAGTTCAAGTCTTTTTGGATTTGTTCAGTTTGATTCCCTGACCAGTTTTATTAGTCTTTCTTGATCCTTTGAGTTTTTGGTTTGTTGAACGATTACTTTTGTGCTTGTTTGACTCTCTGTCTCTTCACTTCGAGCATAGATCACATTGTTCGTTTGGGTCATTTTTAAAGCTTTCTTTTTCTTTTAAAGATTGCATCATTGGTTTGAGTACGTTTTGATGTCTGTATTGCTTTTGAATTGTTCGTTTTGAGATATCTACATTCATAGTGCTCTAAACTAGTGTTTGATTTTATTTTTTGTAATTAGTGCATTGTGTGCTTCATTCATTCAAAAAACAAAAAAAAATCATTCTTTCGTTTGCATCCAAAATGAATAGTTCTTTTGCATAACCAGCGCTTAATGAACTAGGAAAGAGTTTTTCGTTTTTAGTTTTTATTGTATTAGATGCATTAGGGGAATTCTTCGTATTTTTTCATTGTTTGATACTTTCTGAAAGATCTCTATCCTTCTCTTAGTTAGCATTCATCGAACAGAAAGTGGTGTTCTATTACATGTAGCTTGCATTTAGGAAATTTGACATCAAATTCGGTAGGGCCTTGAAACTAAAACATCAATTCAAGGTCAACTTTAAAATTAATTCAATTAATCTAAGGAAGCATTATAACCTAACGCAAACATTTTTAGAGGTCTAGGCTAGTGACGTGTTCTGGCGTCGTTAAACCTAGTAGCTGTCGTTTTCTGCTTAGCTTTAGACAACACTAGTACGGACTTGTGCTCCTCGTACCATCGCGTATCTAAAGGGAGACCCTCATATGTTAAAATCCTTTATCCATAGGAAGCCCAGTCTGCCACCCTGTAACCATGATACACTGAACACAGAATTCAGGGAGACTACGTGCACATACGTTAAGTTCTTGGTCATTTCTCTATCATTCGATCACCAAGGTGTATATGGCAGTTCACGAAAACTTGGTACACCCTCTTGCCTAGATTATCTGAGTAGTCATTTCGATCTTTTCGTGACTCTCTAAAAGAGAAAATATCATTGAGCTCTTGTCCTTTCATGCTCGTTTTAGCCTAAAAGTGATAGTGTCACCTTTTGCCCATTTCTCGACTCTTAAAATATGAAACGACAGAGTTTTGTTTCAGTGTTTTAAAATACTAACTACCCACGAAAATTTTCTAGTTAAAGTTATCTTCCTTAGTATTCTGTTTTAGGGTTGTATCCAATGGCAACATTTCTGGAGTATACCAACCAAGGAATCCCCTCTGAAGGGAATCCTAGTCCTTTTCCTGCTTTTGGGAATGTTGGTGCTCCTTATATGGCAACATTTTCCCTGCCTTGGTTAACTGTTGGGTTGCATGTTTGGTTATTCTCGATCTCTGTGGTCTCAAATGTTCCACCCACTGTACAACCACCCCCTCCACTTGGATAGCATCATGTTGATTCTAAGGTGGACCTCTCCCCTTCTTCACCTGTCTCTTCGTCCTCCTCTTCTACTTCACCTAGTGAAAGTCTGGATTCTAGTAACTATGTGTCTAAGAAGAAGAAGAAGAAGACGAAGAAGAAGAAGTCATATAAGAGAGAGGCCAGCTCTGCGGCTATTGCGCCTCAAACACCGTTCATTGATAAACCATCCAACCTTCTAGGGAAATTCAAATTCCCTTGAATGTTTTGCAAAGGTGACCATATTCTTCGAGACTGCTCTAACATTCCCAAGGTACTTGAAGCATGGTCTGGAAATCATCCATAATTTACTTTGGCTTCTGGAATTCATATTGGTGGCACATCTTAGACTAGCCAAGATAAGACTCATAAGAAACAGGGTAATATTACCAATCCCTATAAGTTGTGTGAAGGGCATCATCCCATTCACCTTTGTACGTACATGGATGAAGCCATGAGAGTGATGGAAAACCTTGTTGTTTCTTCACCCTGCCTTCCAGTTGGCTACAAGAAGCTTTCTTTGAGTCCTCCGCTAGTTGATACAACAATGAGTCAAGAGTCATCCTTGGTCGATCCCGTTCCTTCATAAATTAAAATTCACGAATCGGTTCCCGACGAACCATTGGTTGGGGAATCGATCGATCTAATCCCATCTATGGTTCATTAGGTCTTTTCCGTTGAGAGTAGATCTCACCCCCCTCACGTTCTTTTTGTTTCTTCAGATTCTTCGGACTTGGAGAAAGATCCTCCTGTCCCTATGACTCAAGAAGTTGCTCTTCATGCTCCCATGTCTGTGGTCCACGAGGATGCTCCTCTTCCTCCGATAACACCAATGGATGACCATATCAGTTCAATGGCACCCCCTCCAAGTAGTTTGATCACTTCCTTCGATTGGAGTCGATTTGTGGGATATCGCCTTCCTTCTTATGTGCCTTTTGAGATCACGGTACAGACCTCTGATGTGGCCATACCTAGCACAATTATAGATGAAGTTGCATCTGTTAGTGTTCTGTCTTCAACTACTTGGCAACCTTTTGGTTCTCCATCGCTTGTGGCTGTTACGTAGAATCTCTTGGCTTTTAATAGAGGAACTAGTGAACCATTAGGGATCCTTCTGAAGTTGTCAATCACTTTGGGAGGGAAAACCATCTGTATAGATGTGATGGTTGTTCCAGGCCCCTTGGATTTCAATTTAATCTTTGGGCGCGACTATGCTTATTCCATTAGTGCAGTTGTCTCCTCCCTCTTCCGTGTGATTAGTTTCCCACATGAAGGTCAGATCGTGACCATTGATCAGCTTTCATTCATTGGCCCTGAGGTGTCAGTCTGTCCACCATCATCTCTGTCAGATTTTTATCCGTCGGTTGTATCTTCCTCGCCACGGGTTAATTATGTGTCCACTTGTTTGTTGCCCTCATCCAGTAATTGTGTCATCGAGTACCGTCTACTGGGGGCATTCAATTGCGATTTCCAAGATGTTGTTCTCCCATCAGATGCAAACCTCTTGGAAGCCATGACCTCTTATTCATTATGTTAAAAGGTTGTCTAAGCATAGTTCCTTTCTTGTATCAAGCTCATTAAAAAATGAAACAAGGTGTCATAAGGATATTTCTTTTAATGTGTCAACCTCGTTAAAACAATGAAACACGTTACCGTTCAGTTCGAGTCTTTGATTAGATCTTGTAAAATCCCAGTCGAGTCTTTCTTTGATCTTGTAATTTGAACCTTCACTCCATCCAATTTTCATTCATTGCAGCTAGACTGAATCTTAGGGGGCATGTACCTCGAATTGAGTCACCATTGTGGGGCATGCCCATTTTTAAAGCATAGTTTACCTTTGTTTCAAGCTTGCGTAAAAATGAAACCAATTTCAAGCCTAGTTTACTTTTGTTTTCAAGCTTGCGTAAAAATGAAATCTTTTGCCTTGGTGTGCTTTTTGAACGTTTTCCTTTCTTTAGGATCATTTCTTATTATGCAGACTATTCAACTGATACATTAGCTAACATTTATCAGGCATTTGCATAATTTGTAAAAATCATCATCACATCAAAGTATCCATAACAGGAAAATATATATATATATCGAATGTTTGTATTGGTGTGCATCATAGAGTTCAAAAAATATTTGTTTTTATGTTACATCATGAGACATCATGTCTCTCAAAAATATGCAGAAATAAAGCCTAGGTGTCTAATCAGCGTGATGCTCATGATAGCATGTTATTGCCTGTACAAACTACCTCAACAAGCGGTGAACTCTGTCTAACAGCCCTACAGAGTGTCTCTGGTATGCATGAGGAACATCGTCGAATCGCACATAGTCTGGGACCCCACGCGAGATTCCCTTCAAATTGCGCACGATTTCCTCCTCCTCACCTCCCTCGCCATGAGGGGAAATATCAAAGTCGCAAGGGAATCGCCTCACTATCGAAGACACGCCTACAGGTCTCTCTGAGCCAACATCTGCATAACACATGGATTCAATGTTAGAACATACATAACAAAAAAAAATCATAATACTCATGAAAATAAAAATGAGTCTTACCAAGTGCTTCATCCCAATCCTCTCCTTCTGGGAGTGGGATATTTGGATCACCAGTAAAATCTGTGCTAGAGTAGGGCCAGTCCTCCACGACAATCAACTGTTAACGGAGCCAATCGAAAAACTCTGGTCTCCAGGAAATCTATTGGCTACCCCGTGACCTTGGCATCAACGCTACCCAACGGGCCATCCGTGGATTCTGTGCTGGTGGTGTCAAAACCATCACTTCCTGTTGCTGAAATATTGGTAGTCGTTCCAGGAAGAATGATACCAAGATGGATCCGTATCCGAAATGCTTTAGTTTGGTCTTCTTGCATTTCGTCGGTTGACGTTTCATATTGATCGTCACTGCCTCTGCCCAGTTGTAGAGGGTCAATGTCAGAGAGTCTACTGCAAGAAGTAACTGTTTCTCTGTTGCTTCATGAGGTTCTTGTGATCCCATAGCCCATGTAATGGTGTGTAGCACTACCTTTAGTGCCAAGTCTGAGATATTCTGGATATCCACTTTCCCACTTCCTGATCCTTTTTGTGACCCTCAACATGCCATGTCGATCGCCATGCTCATGTTTTCCATGGTGGGCTGGGTGCCAGTCAGGACTGGTTTTTCCCCCTTCCGCGACAGTCCTGTTATGAAATAAATGTCTGAGACGTCAATATCGAGTTCGTGATCACGAAGAATGATTTTTTCCTGATCCTCATCCCAGATACTGATTAAGTGTTGCTATAGCTCTAGTTGAGCTTCGAGGCATGGTGTCATGAATAATTTTTTTATTCCACAGTCTCTGAGAGCTTCCATGCATCTTTCATTTTCCATGGCAAGCTTGTCTTCTTCACTGTGTTCCCGTTCTTTCCATTCGATCACCATTTTTCCACTTCACACCTGCAAACATGTTCATATGAACCTCATTAGCCAAATTAAAAGCTTTTGATTTATGAAATTGGGCTTAGTTTCTTACATTCATAAGCTAAAATGGTTTGCGTGGTTGGTGCAACTGTTTTAGAAACAGTCGTGCCAATGGGCGCGCCCCAGTTCAGAAATTTGGGCGATTGGTGCGAGTCCGTGCTTGATACTCGCACCAACTTCCATGCCCTATTTTTTACAAATTCCCCCATAGAATTCCAAATTTGGGGTTGCAGGTAATGAAAGAGGAATCAAAATGCTGGGAAGCATGTCGGCTCTTACCTGGAACTGACGGTTTCGAGATTGGTCTGCTAGATTGCCCGCTATCGCCGTCGTAAAATCATAATGTAAATAGGTAACTATTTCTCCATAAGAGGTAAAAGTGAAAAGTAATTATTTTTATCCTTTTTGGCATTTTTTAACTTTTCAAAACCCTAATTAGGTTTTAAGACATATTTTTCGATTATTTCACTAGGTTATTTCGAGAAATGGGTTTTACATTTGTCTCTTATAGAGCGGCAAGTCTTTAATGAGATAGTGATGAAGTAACGAGTTGTATTTTATACTTTTTTGGACTCAGTAAAAACATGAAAAAGTCACTACTAGAGTCATCTTTCAGCTCTTTTCTGACTCTCTAAAACTGAAAATATTTCCAAGACTCTTGTCGTTTTGAGCTCGTTAAATGGTTGCAAAACGATATCTACCTAGTATATGTTTACCCCTTTTTCGGGCTGGGATAGATTATTTACGAAAAATGAATAACCTAGGCTATCACGACTAAGAGGTTCTTTCAGATATTGTTTTCTACCTTTTCTAATCTAAGGGACTATTTACGAAAAGGGACTTGCTGGAATTTTCTTTTCTGCTTCTTTTCAAACTCTCTAAACATGAAAAGATGTTGAGTTCTTCCTTTGTCAAACTTGTTAAACTGTGATGACATTAGACATCATCACCATGACGTTCATCGAGTTCCTCCATCCTAGGGCTCATAAAATGTACTAGGATGGATTTTTTCGAAGGACAAACTGACATTACAAGCATATGCTATCCCCTTCTAGCTCATTCTTCAAAAATAATTGGGGTACTCGCCAAAAATGGTGTGGGAAAATGGAACCAGTTTTTAGATGTGTTGGTAGTATGTCGCTCCTGAACATGACACTCCTCTGCATTCGTGTCAGGTTGGGTACATCTCATTTCATCATTTTTTTCCTCCATGGGTTTGGGTAATCTAATTTGACCTCTCATATGCTCTTTTCCACGTCGTCATGACCTCAGATCCCTTGATGTCAAATACTGCCAAATCGAGAGTCGTGTCACTGATATGTTTAAGAGAAGTTTGCCTCTATAGTTTTCAACCTTCCTCTGATCCTCTGTTCAATCCTGATTCACTATCATCATGATCCTCTGTCTTGTGTCAATGATGTGGGAAACATTATGGTCAACCTTCGACTAGGTCACTTCCTATCAAATTCAGCTCATTATCCAGGAAGTTGATCTAAAGACTCCCTTCCGGTACCTTGGAGCTTGCATGACTCAATGGAAAGTTCTTTGCATTCGATGACAATACCACATCATTGGCCTTCGATCGAGTGATTCTGCGAGTGTTCAACGCCAGATCACTTTTCACATTCCGTGGATTGTACTTGTTGTACCTTGAGAGCCATTGTCATTATTGGTGGTTTCTCTCATGTCTATTAACAACTTTCATCATGGGATGGTAATCAAGTGACTTTCATGCATGTTCGACTTTAGCTCACATATTCACATGCTTGAATTTGTACTTGTTTGGGTCAATATGGAGCACAAGACCCTGGGTTTTGTCTGATAAGATACAGGCTACAGGATATTTTGGTTTATCATGACTTATTGCATGACTCTTTTGACTGGATGGTTGCGACCATACCTGATTCTATTTGTCGATCCTTATTGCTGGATGGCTGCGTCCATACCTTAGATCTCAGTTTATATATGTACTCTATTATGGATGGTTGCGCCCATACCACATATTCATGTATCAGAGATGTTGGTTGTATTTGTAATTGTAGGTCTTCCGACAATGTTGTTTGGTTAGAATGCATTCTTGTAAAGCATTTACCCATCCCTCTCTCTTGGACCTCATGCTTTAGGGGGCATCTATTACACAACGTTTTGTCACTGTCCCTGCAATACCCATCCCGCACATTGGAGGATCATTTATGTGACTAATAAGAAGTGGTATGCCTTGCAAATACCATCATTTCATCCCTTTCCATGAGGACAACATTCCTTCTGGTGACAATTTCCTGAGTAGACCATCAAAAACACATGTTTTTACCTTGGCGCTAGTAGGCAGTTATGCCCTCGCACTAATGAGGAAGATTAACATTTGGCCCCATACCCATTGGCACTCTGTCCTAGTGAGCTACCCACGCCAACATGTTTATGGAATTTTTTTTAAATATAGAGGCGAAGTTTCTATATTAACAACTTTGTGGGCAAGTCATTTGGAATGGTTCGACTAAATAACCATAGCCTCCCTCCTTTGGCCTCTTGTTTCCACCTTTTGGGGAAACCTCCCAAGGGATAAGGCCTCACTTCCACCATTGTAGGGATCCCAACCTCTTCCTCTCCCTCTATAAATAAAGCTATCTCCCATTGATACAGCAGCTGAACATATTATAGCTGAAAGGCTGAAGAGAATTCCTAAACATTTCGCTAGAGAGATAGAACAGAGAAAGAGACCTTTTTGGAGAGAGCTTAGGCTTGTGTCCTCACCTCATTCGAATTCTCCAATGATCCTTTGAGACACGCTTCTACTAAACCCCGCTGGAGGAGGTTGTGACATCAAGGCTCCAGATGTAACTATTTCATAAATTTATATTTATACATGACTATTGTCTGGTTCCCATCTTGTGTTGATGTGTTTTATTTGATGCAATATGCTTAACCTTCCTTGACTGATTAGTTGATTATGAATGAAATCATTATTTTGTATGCTACTCTTGTTTGCTGATCTTTCTGCAGGTATCCGAGCACTATTGTAGAAGGATTATGACCCGACGAGACAAAGATCAAGAGGCCACCACCACTACAACGCCGACAACGTTGGACTCCAAGTAGGTCAATCTACCCCGTCCTTTTCATTCATTAAATAGGAATCTACACTTTAGCTTGTCCCTTTGTTGCTAGACCCACTCTAGGGCTAGAGGGATCGTCTCTGTCCGCAGAGAGGATTTACCTCCCCAACACTCATGCAACAAATAATATCAAATTTCTAAGTGTGTGAGAGATGTCTCACAATGAATTCGACCTCTTTGTATTTATAGGCTTCCAATGAGTTGGATATACTGGACTGGAGGCTGACTTGATCACTTGAAGGCTGACTTGATGTGGAGGCCCCATAAATCGTATTTGACTCAATATGTGACCTAATTGGATGATTCAAAAGCCCAATATCAGTCAATTTAGATTTGCAATGTCTCTATAAACTCAGAATAAAACCTAGAAGTCTACTATGGGGACTCTGCCCTAAAAAAATATGCCCAAGCATGAAAACCATTCTTTAATAAGTCATTTAATAATAGTATAAAATTATTTTCTTTATTCTTTTGACAAGTACAATAAATATTGAATCAAATACAATTTATGAAGATCGAACCTAGTTACAATCTTCAATAACTTGGACCTGAGAGCAGTACCACCTTGTTGTCATTTTCATTTAGTTGTTGTCTATAGAGACATCATAGCCAAAAATCTTAAAATCTTGAAGCTTGACTACGGATTTCCAAATTTTTCTTCAAAATATGATAAAAAAAACATGTCAAAATTCTCATTGTTTTCGGAGCAAATTTAAAACCTCCTCTTCCAAAAATTTCCTCAAAATTTGTTCGAAATCATACAATAATTCCCATAGTTTTCCGAGCAAATTTCAAGCCTAGTCAAACTAGGCATCTCAGTGATGTAAGATGATCCATCGGAATGACTCTTCAATTAGGCCTTAGAAAAGTAAGGCCTAATTGTGATAATTATATCTCTTCAATTAGGCCTTAGAAAAGTAAGGCCTAATTGTGATAATTATTTATATAAGTTATTTTTTTTTGTTTTTTTGCAATAATTTAACTAGGTTATTTATTTATTTATGATTAATTTTGTTTGAATTTTAAATTAATTTATAATTAAAAAAATATTAATTTTAAATTATTAAATTTATTTAATATTAAAAAAATTAGTAAAAAAAAAATACATTAATTTTTACATAGTAATAAGTTTTTGGTTAATATTAAGTATGATGTAGTAAATTAATCATTAGCTTATTGCATTTCCATTTTATTCCTTGAATATTACTTTATTTTCATGTAATAATCAAAATATTAAAACTGTAAATCAGTCATTAACTTATTATAATGTTTAATATTTTAAAACATAAGTAATAGCTTTCCCAAAAGCAAACTACAGTTATTATTGGGAATTCTTGTTGGACATTCGAAGTAAGTTAAGGAATATAACAAATTGGAAGTTTGCGTTCCACATCCATGGTAAAGAGAAAAAGTCAAGCGAAGGAATATCACAAATTGGAAGTTTGTTTTCCACATGCTTTACTGCTGAGCATGAAGCTTATTGATGAGCCAGTAATTTAAAACTGGATATGCAGTTGATTACAGTTAATCGGCTTTGGAGAAATAAGCATTAGGAAAAAAAGAAAAGAGAAAGAGTTCATCACTTTATGAGGATGTATGATTTAAAATTGTAATTGTTGCGGTGTATGATTTAAAATTGTCATGGTAGCCGAAAATATTAACCATCTCCGCTGTTAATTTGACAAGCTAAATTATGATAAACTTTGAAACCATGCATAAAGATTAAAAACTACATCTGAAATCATTTGAACGTCCCAAGAACATGAGGCCACTAACTTAACAAGGATAGCTGCGAAGCAGCAAGTCCCTGCTGATAGTCCACTAAATTTACTATATCACTTGTATATAGGATAGTGAAAGAGACATATTGCTTGCTGTTACCGTTAAATCTAAATCCCCAATGTCATAAAATAGCATTAAATTCTATGAGTGTATTAGTATGTTACCGTTAAATCTAAATCTCCAATGTCATAAAATAGCATTAAATTTTATGAGTGTATTAGTATATTTATATATTTATACTGGTATTTTTAATATGATATAGTAATATTGAATTTTATTAGGATATTAGTATTTAATATGATATAGTAATATTGAATTGAATATGATATAGTGATATTGAATTTTATTAACAGAGCGATCTTGCTTGCTGTAGTGTTATTCGAACGACATCATTAAATCTAAATCTCAAATGTCATAAAATAGAATTAAATTTTATGAGAGTATCTGTATATACTTATACTGCTATTTAATATGATGGTATTTAATATGATATAGTTACCTTCCATGCATGCAACTTGTATTTTTATTTTATTATTTTTTATCTTTTAATTATTATTACGCCGATAGGCGTAACCCCCTATCGGAAGGAGCATGTTTTGTGATTAGGCTAATTAATCTTTTTGATCTGATGGTCTAGATTGAAAGATGCCGGTATATTCTGGTCGTTGCCACTCAATCAATGGATCAAATCTACTCCACTAACTTCCTTGCATATCTAAATCACATGTTTAAACCATATTTAAATTATTTTTTTACAAATCTTGATTAAAAATTTACTGTGCCATTTATTAATTGCCACCTATCAAGATTAACCTTTTGAATGAAACTGAAAGACTAACGCTTGTCCAAGTGTATGAAACTGTTATGCCAGGTGTCTGAAGGCGCCCGTAGACAAGGACACGTCGTGAGCGAGGAAACGTTGTGGGCGCCCTGGTGGTTTCAAATCGGGTAACGGTGGAGGAGTGGAACAACTGAAACCATATAGTGAGTTGTATGCAACGTGGAAGAAGCGTGTGAATATGCCGAGCGCGAAGTGAAATGATTTATTGATGCAAATGGTTTGTGAAGCTTCCTTGTGAAACACCCTCGTCTGGCTCTTCACGTTCCCGAATTCGACAGTTTCTAGACAACAATATGAATACGAAACTGGCGGATTTTGGTATTTCGAGAGTAACAAAGGGTGGGGAGTCTTCACAAGCGGCAACATCGACGGCAAAGGGAACACCTGGTTATATCGATCCAAAGTATATCACACATAGGACTTCTACTTTCTTTAAAATATTCTTCTTGGTGATTAAGGTGTTCAATTACTTGCTAAGAGCGGAGGCAATTTCAATTTTGTTTGGGGATGTTTTATAGGTATGGCTGCACTTTCCAGGTGACTGATAGGAGTGATGTATACAGTTTTGGAGTTGTTTTGCTGGAAATCATATTCAGCAGAGAAGCCACAAACGCAAGTCAGGAGGAGTCTGAGCTCGTTAAATGGGTAATCCAAACAAACATTCAATTGCATTTTCTGCCAAGGACTGAGCATGCGTCATAGTAAAACTCATGTTTGACTAATAATACTTATATTTGGACGTCTTTGCAGGTAAGAAAGTTTGTGGACGTCAAAAATTTAAACGCAGGAATCATAGACGGGAGGTTGGCTGCAGAAAATTGCAACATGGAATCAATAGCTCGTGTTGCGAAACTAGCGCTGAAATGTGTTGATGATTTTCCGGATTGTAGGCCCAGCATAGGCGAGGTAGTGGATGAAATAAAAGAAGCCATGACAGTTGAGAATGCGAATGGAACGGGTTGACGAGTATTGCAACGTCTCTCCGCAGAAAGATAAAGAACGTATGCTCAATTATAATCATTCAACGAATTACGTTGACAGGTATAGCAGCTCACCTCCATCCTCATTTATTTGCATTGTATTGAACCTTTTTCAAATTGACTCGGCCAGGACTTGTTATACGGTCGGGCATTTTCTTTACTAAAGTAGCAGCTTGTCAATTGAAACTTTCGTTAATAAAGTAGCCGCTTGTCAATTCAAACTTCCTTTAATAAAGCGCGTCTGTCAATTCAATCCACACCTAATGACAACAAAAGAAACTAGAGAAGGCAGACCCGTACTGCGTTTTCCGGCTTTAATTATGGGAGTGGCTCGGCGCCAAGGTGCAAATATCAGATTTTTATTGTTAATGAAAATTATATTAAAATATTCCCTACTAAATTGAAAATAAAAATTGTTTTTTTTTAATTCATTAAAAAAATGATTACATGTTTTATTTATTATTCTCTTTACATATTTTTAATATAATTAATTATTTAATTATACATTATTATAATTAAAAAAAATTAACAAATTTTCTATATATTTGGATACTTTAAAGAAAGAAAAGTTATCATTTTTTTAAGATAAAGAAATACATGTTTTCATTTTTATATATTAGAATAATATTATTATGGATGTTATATCTCTCTATATATCACTTATTTATTAAAATTATATTTTAGTAGTGGGCATGGGAAATTAGAAGCTTTAATTGTGGTGAATCTTTTTGCTACTCATAAAAGGTAAACAAGTTCAATTTGAATGAACTCCCCATCCTCTTGCTGCTCAAACCCCTCTTTTGCTACAAACCCCACTTTTACTAGTTGCTTCAGTTGATTGCATTCATCATTATTACCTCCATTTATTCTTTATATTTCTTTAATATAAAGTCATGATAGTACACACTAGGGATCAAAATTGATTGTCGATATGATTCCTTATTATCATGAATTCAAAGCTAATTTAGTAGTATTCATTATTTTTTTTGGCTCATGTTCCTTATTCTTTATTATTTTTTTTGCAAATGATGTCTTGCATCAGGAAACACATGTTCAGTAATCATTAAGCCTATAATTTATATGAAAATTATTCTTGTAGGTTATATTTCTTTTATTGAAAGTTCTATTGTTGGAGGCTTTAAATAGTTAGAATGATATCCATAAACTAATGTTTCATTTTGATTTCCTTTAAAAAACTCATTACAATTTTTTGAGCTATTGAGCCACTTATGAAGGAAGAAGGGAAAACAACTTCCTTTTAATTTATTGATATTATTATTATTTATATAAAATAATAAATTTAAATATTTATATTTTTAACATTAAATATTAATATTGATATTATTTTTAACATTAATATTAATTATTCATGTTAATATTGTTAATGCGAATAATAATAATAATATTACTTTTATATTATTAATATTTATAAATATAAATTTTAATTTTAATAACATTAAATAATATTATTATGGTAAATAATCATGGTCACATTCTGGAAATAATAAAAATGACATTAATAACATTAACATTCTAATATACACTAAAAATAATATTAATAATTGGTATTTAAATAATGATGATTATGATTTATACTAAAAACTAAATCAATAATGAAAACAAAATTTTAATTATTATTAAAAACAATATTATTAGTAGCATTATGATTAATAATAACAATATTATTAAAAACATCATTAATAAAATATTCACTATGTTTATTTAAAATTAATGTTCATAATTGTATTAATAACAATAACTTTCAAACATGATTAAGGTTTATTAAAATTATTAATAACATTTAAATTATAACAATAATATTAATAACATTTTATTAATAATATTAATATGATTAATTACATTAATGTTCATAATTGTATTAATAATTATAAGTTTCAAACATGATTAAGGTTTATTAAAATTATTAATAACATTTTATTAATAATATTAATGTGATTAATTACATTAATATTGTTAATATAAATCCTATTAACATTAATATTGATAAATAATATTAATAATGTTTTCTTTATAATAATAACTATGTTTTTTATTAATATTCTCTTTTTAATTATATTTACTCTAAAAATATGATGATTAATATTATGAATGATATTACTATTGATACCAAAATTAACGCTATTAATATAAATAGTATTAACATCATTAGTGATAAATAGTATTTCTAAATATTGATTCTTAAGATTTCTTAATCTCTTTATTAATCACGTGAGTTTCTCATTCATTTGTATTTAAAATATTTATTCCTAGGCTTTACTATTTTTTTTGGTTTTTTATAGGTATCCCTTGACATTGTTGATCTCTTATGTTCTTAATATTTTTCCCTTAGGTTCCTCAAATATTGGGTTTTAAATATTAGTCCTAGAGTTTAATACTAATGCATGGTCTAATTTCACATTATGAAAAACACTGACTCAATATGAAAATCAACCATGGGAAACCATTGTTAATTAGCAGTAGCCATAGTTGATCAATGTCATTTATGATCAAATGTCACATTCTGACAAATATTGTTTCAACATGAAAATCACCCATGGCCAACCATGGTCATAGTTGGTCGAACATCGATTTATAATATTAAAAATCAGTAAGGTTGATTGATCACTTGCGGTTTATAATTTGTTGGCTAATGGTTTTCCCTTGGGTTCACCAATTCTTTTGGTTTATAATATTAAACCCTTGGGTTTATTAGTTCTTTTGTTTTATAATATGAATAATCGATCAATGTCATCCATGATCAAATGTCACATTTTGACAAATATTGTCTCGATATCATTGTGACAACAATTATCTCAATGTTTAAATGAATTCCTTTGGGTTCACCAATTCCTGTGGTTTATAATTTGTTGGGTAATGGTTTTCCCTTGGGTTCACCAATTCCTTTGGTTTATAGTATTAAACCCTTGGGTTTAATAGTTCTTTTGGTTTATAATATGAATAATCAATCAATGCCATCCGTGATCAAATGTCACATTCTGACAAATATTGTCTCAATATGGAAATCACCTATGGCCAACCATGGTCATAGTTGGTCCAACATCGTTTTATAATATTAACAATCAGTAAGGTTGATTGATCACTTGAGGTTTATAATTTGTTGGCTAGTGGTTTTCCCTTGGGTTCACCAATTCTTTTGGTTCATAATATTAAACCCTTGGGTTTATTAGTTCTTTTGGTTTATAATATGAATAATCGATCAATGTCATCCATGATCAAATGTCACATTTTGACAAATATTGTCTCGATATCATTGTGACAACAATTATCTCAATGTTTAAATCAATTCCTTTGGGTTCAGCAATTCCTATGGTTTATAATTTGTTGGGTAATGGTTTTCCCTTGGGTTCACCAATTCCTTTGGTTTATAATATTAAACCCTTGGGTTTAATAGTTCTTTTGGTTTATAATATGAATAATAAATCAATGCCATCCATGATCAAATGTCACATTCTGACAAATATTGTCTCAATATGGAAATCACCCATGGCCAACCATGGTCATAGTTGGTCCAACGCCGCATTGTGACAGCAATGCGTCTCAATGTTTAAATAAATTGCCTTGGGTTCACCAATTCCTTTGGTTTATAATTTGTTGGGTAATGGTTTTCCCTTGGGTTCACCAATTCCTTTGGTTTATAATATTAAACCCTTGGGTTTATTAGATCTTTTGGTTTATAATATGAATAATCGATTAATGTCATCCATGATCAAATGCCACATTTTGACAAATATTGTCTCAATATGAAAATCACCCATGGCCAACCATGGTCATAGTTGGTCCAACGTCGCATTGTGACAATAATTGTCTCAATGTTTAAATCAATTCCCTTGGGTTCACAAATTCCTTTGGTTTATAATATTAAACCCTTGGGTTTATTAAATCTTTTGGTTTATAATATGAATATTCGATCAATGTCATCCATGATCAAATGTCGGATTCTGAAAAATATTGTCTCAATATGAAAATCACCCATGCCCAACCATGGTCATAGTTGGTCCAACATTGCATTATGAGAACAATTGTCTCAATTTTTAAATCAATTCCCTTGTGTTCACCAATTCCTGTGGTTTATAATTTGTTGGGTAATGGTTTTCCATTGGGTTCACCAATTCCTTTGGATTATAATATTAAACCCTTGGGTTTATTAGTTATTTTGGTTTATAATATGAATAATCGATCAATGCCATCCATAATCAAATGTCACATTCTGACAAATATTGTCTCAATATGAAAATCACCCATGGCCAACCATGGTCATAGTTGGTCGAACGTCGCATTGTGACAACAATTGTCTCAATGTTTAAATCAATTCCTTTGGTTTATAATTTGTTGGGTAATGGTTTTCCCTTGGGTTCACCAATTCCTTTGGTTTATAATATTAAACCCTTAGGTTTTATTAATCTCTACTGTTTTTAATATTTCCCTTAGCCTTATTGATCCCTTAGGTTTTTAATATTTGTTGGGTAATGGTTTTCCCTTAGATTCACCAATTCTTTTGGTTTATAATATTAAAACCTTGGGTTTATTAGTTCTTTTGGTTTATAATATGAATAATCGATCAATGTCATCCACGATCAAATGTCACATTCTGACAAACATTGTCTCAATATGAATATCACCCATGGCCAACCATGGTCATAGTTGGTTGAACGTCGCATTGTGACAACAATTGTCTCAATATTTAAATCAATTCCCTTGGGTTCACCAATTCCTTTGGTTTATAATATTAAACCCTTGGGGTTATTAGTTCTTTTGGTTTATAATATGAATAATCGATCAATGTCATCCATGATCAAATGTCGCATTGTGAAAACAATTGTCTCAATGTTTAAATCAATCCCCTTGGGTTCACCAATTCCTTTGGTTTATAATATTAAACCCTTGGGTTTATTAGTTCTTTTGGTTTATAATATGAATAATCGATCAATGTCATCCATGATCAAATGTCACATTCTGACAAATATTGTATCAATATGAAAATCACTCATGGCCAACCATGGTCATAGTTGGTCGAATGTCGCATTGTGACAACAATTGTCTCAATGTTTAAATCAATTCCCTTGGGTTCACCAATTCCTTTGGTTTATAATATTAAACCCTTGGGTTTATAAGTTATTTTGGTTTATAATATGAATAATCAGCCATGGCCAACCATGGTCATACTTGGTCCAACGTCGCATTGTGACAACAATTGTCTCAATGTTTAAATGAATTCCCTTGGGTTCACCAATTCCTTTGGTTTATATTATTAAACCCTTGGGTTTATTAGTTATTTTGGTTTATAATATAAATAATCGATCAATTTCATCCATGATCAAATGTCACATTCTGACAAACATTGTCTCAACATGAAAATCACCCATGGCCAACCATGGTCATAGTTGGTCGAACGTCGCATTGTGACAACAATTGTCTCAATGTTTAAATCAATTCCCTTGGGTTCATCAATTCCTTTGGTTTATAATTTGTTGGGTAATGGCTTTCCCTTGGGTTCACCAATTCCTTTGGTTTATAATATTAAACCCTTAGGTTTTATTAATCTCTACTGTTTTTAATATTTCCCTTAGCCTTATTGATCCCTTAGGTTTTTAATATTTCTTGGGTAATGGTTTTCCCTTGGGTTCACCAATTATTTTGGTTTATAATATTAAACCCTTGGGTTTATTAGTTCTTTTGGTTTATAATATGAATAATCGATCAATGTCATCCATGATCAAATGTCACATTCTGACAAAGATTGTCTCAAGATGAATATCACCCATGGCCAACCATGGTCATAGTTGGTCGAACGTCGCATTGTGACAACAATTGTCTCAATATTTAAATCAAATCCCTTGGGTTCACCAATTCCTTTGGTTTATAATATTAAACCCTTGGGGTTATTAGTTATTTTGGTTTATAAATGAATAATCAATCAATGTCATCCATGATCAAATGTCGCATTGTGACAACAATGGTCTCAATGCTTAAATCAATTCCATTGGGTTCACCAATTCCTTTTGGTTTATAATATGAATAATCGATCAATGTCATCCATGATCAAATGTGACATTTTGACAAATATTGTCTCAATATGAAAATCACCCATGGCCGACCCTAGTCATAGTTGGTCCAACGTCGCATTGTGACAACAATTCTCTCAATGTTTAAATCAATTCCCTTGGGTTCACCAATTTCTTTTGGTTTATAATTTGTTGGGTGATGGTTGTCCCTTGGGTTCACCAATTCCTTTGGTTTATAATATTAAACCATTGGGTTTATTAGTTCTTTTGGTTTATAATATGAATAATCGATCAATGTCATCCATGATCAAATGTCACATTCTGACAAATATTGTCTTAATATGAAAATCACCCATGGCCAACCTTGGTCATAGTTGGTCCAACGTCGCTTTATGACAAAAATTGTCTCAATGTTTAAATCAATTCCCTTGGGTTCACCAATTTCTTTGGTTTATAATTTTTTGGGTAATGGTTTTCCCTTGGGTTCACCAATTGATTTGGTTTATAGTATTAAACTCTTGGGTTTTTTAATCTCCATTGTTTTTAATATTGCCCTTAGCCTTATTCATACCTTATATTTTTAATATTTATCCCTTAGGTCCACTGACTCCTTTGGTTTATAATATTAAACCCTTGGGTCTATTAGTTCTTTTGGTTTATATTTTTAATCACACATTTGGTTTATTACTCTCTTGAGTTTAAAATACTAATTCTCAGGGTTTGTTAATTTCTTAGATTTTTCAGTTTAAAATATTAATTCTTAGGGTTTATTAATCTTTATTGTTTATAATATTCATCCGTTAGGTTTATGATATTTATCCCTTGGGTTCGCTGGTTCCTTTGCTTTATAACATTAAACCCTTGGGTTTATTAGTTCTTTTGGTTTATAATGTTAATAATCTCATTGGTTTATTAATATCTTATGTTTAAAATACTGATTCTTATGGATTATTAATTTATTAGGTTTTTTAGTTTAAAATATCAATTCTTACGGTTTATTGATCCCTTGTGTTTTTAATATTGATCCCTTATGTTTATAATATTTATCCCTTGGGTTCACCAATTCCTATGGTTTATAATATTTAAACCTTTGGTTTATGATGACATTGGGTTTGTATTATTAATTATCTCTTGGGTTTATTAATATCTTCACTTTAAAATAATAATTGTTAGGGTTTATTAATCTCTTGAGTTTTTTGTTTTTAAATATTTTTTCATATGGTTTATTACTCTCTTGAGTTTAATATTATTAATATATTAATATATATTATAAATAAATATTCAAATATTTATTAATAATGATTATTAGTAATATTATAATATTATTATTTATATAAACGACTATGATATAATATATATTAGTAATATATTATTAGTTCTTGTGGTTTATTAATAATATATATTAATATATAAATAAATATTAAATTATTATATATTATTAATATTATTTTTATATTAATATATATTATATATATTTCAAGTTAATTTATAGTATGTTTATACTTAATATTTTTAATATATTAATAAATAATTTTAATATATATTATTAATAATTATTATAATATTATTAATATATATAAAATATTTTGTGATTTTAATCATAATTAATATATTTAATATATTAATATTCTTATTAATATATAATATATATATTTCAAGTTAATATAATAAAAGTATTATATATAATATTTATTTATTGATATATAAATTAATGTGATGGGTAGTGGATATAGGCCTATCGCCGTATATCAACCACATTGGTAAATGTGGTTGTAAATCTATTTTATATACGCCTATCGGCGTATATCAACCACATTAGTTTTTACTAATGTGGTTGTGCTAGTATATAAAATTTATTTGTCTAATACCCAAGAAATAAATTATGGTCCAGCAAGAAAACGTGGCTGGAACATCTCGAAGCAACTCACTTCAGAGAAAAGGGGGATTTACAGTACGCCACGAAGGAACCATTAAGTAATATATTACTAAACCAGTCAATAAAATACACCAAGAAAACGTGGTTGGAACCTCTCGAAGCAGCTCACCTCAGAGAAAAGTGGGATTTACAGTACGCCACGAAGGAACCAGTAAGTAATATATTAGTAAACCAGTCAATAAAATACTTCTGCTATTTTTGCTGCTATTTTTGTTGAAGGTTATTTCGAATTCTTGAGTTAAGAAATGAAATAGGTTGTTTGTAGTAAACCCTATCTCTTTTCATCTTCAAATTCGGAGCTTTAGGAAATTCATTTATAAAAGTCAGTAAGTCTAAACAACATAGGAGAGGAAAAATGACAGTCTGTTTCATTACAAGAGAGCCCACAAGCCATAAACCTCCTGAATTGAATTGTTTGTGTGAATATGTTGTATTTATCTAGTAAATCACCATGGAGAGGGATTCACCACAGAAAATGCAATTTCTAATTGTTTGAAAAATGCTTCAGCAAATTCAATTCCTTGCTTTTAGATATGGAATATTTTTTTTAAGCAGCTAACTTGTTCTATTGCAACAATGTTATTTTAGCTATTATCTGTGTGCTTAGTAATAATATTCTAACCATGCTATTATTAACAATGAAAAGTTTACACTCCAGCAATTTTAAAGAGTCATGTGAAAAGAGACAAGATTTTTTTTTTTAAATAGTTTCTATGAAAGCAACCAAATTTAAATTTAAAGAGTTTTATGATATGCATATATTGTAGAAGCTTACCAGATTCGACGAAAGTCCCTAGAGATAAGGTGGTTTGAGTCCTGCCTATGAAGCTCCTTCAATTTATGCGTAAGAAACCTGTTATATATTACAGGCCCTTTAACCTCATGTTATAAATTACAGGCCCTTTAACCTCATGTCCTGTTAGTTACACAGCTTTGCCAAGCTCAGGGCCATGCTCTTCAATAATATATCAAGGTATCCGGGGTTTATATATTGCTCAATGTTGTGCTCTGGTTGGGAAGGACGCTTGTGGATTGTGTTAGGTACGCATTTTATCACAATTCCTGTTGCTATAGATTTTCTAGTTTTACCTGCTCTCATTGCTCACCTATTTTTATTTTGATGTAAGATGCAAAGCTGAAAGATAGACCGTAGGAGTTGCACTATCAAACTATTTTTTAATTTATAATTTGTTTCAGACAAGAGTTCTATTAATTTGGAAAGATAGTTTGGCTGCCGAATTGCCTTTCTAATTAGATTTAAGCGATAAATAATGAAAATAGCAAATTGTGAGTAGTTAAATTGCTGAATATGGATGACTGACATCATGAATGCACTGAGATAAATTGTTGAACATGGATGGCATGACATCATGAATGCGTTGAGATAAATTGTTGAACATGGATGGCATGACATCATGAATGCGCTGAGATAAATTGTTGAAAATGGATGGCATGACATCATGAATGCGCTAAGAGAGCTTAAGAGCAGTGGCTGACACAAGCTTCCCACATTCCCATTTTTCAATATGCATTTTATCACAATGCATGAAGAGAATCAAATATTCATTCTAGTATCCCTGCAAATTTTAGATTCATGCAAATTTTATATTTAAGCAAAGTGAAAATAATATTTAAAATATATCCATTTAATAAAGTAACATACTGACATGCTCAACCTTCAAGTAATCCATAGGTAAAATAGCAGGAGAGTGAATTCTATTACCTAGCAGGAGTGGAGCTAAGCTGGAGTGGAGTGAAGCAGGAGTGAACTGGAGTGGAGTGAAGTAGAGTGAGCTGGATTTAAACATTGTATCCAGAAATTATGCCATCATCAACAGAAATGGAAGAACCAACCAACGATGCCATCAACAGAAGCAGAACCAGTGATTCCATCAACTGAAATGGCAAACCCCAACTATTCCAATTGCACCGCCCGAGCTCATGGGTGAAGGTAGGATTGAAATCCCGATTGAAACCCTAACTATTCCAGTTGCACCGCTTGAGCTCATGGCTAAACATAGGATTGAAGGAAAGATCGAGCCCATCCAAGAAAATACAAGTGAAAGACCTCATTTTGCATGGCGGTGGAGGTGGCACCAACATAAATTGCACAAGCCATTTGCATGGTCGTGGTGTATCTGGCACTTGGAGGGTGAGCAATAACATGGCCATGGTGTACATGGCAATTGTATGTGGCAATTGATATATGAAAATTATATAATATGCGAGGATGCCTTGTGATGTATGGTTATTTTGTATTTTTAAGAGATATTTCATGAAAATATTAAATGTAACTAAACTAATGCTAGCATTAGTTGAGTTAGTATTGAAAATACAATACAAACTATAATATAATATATGGTTTTTTTGTGTGTGTCTCGGGAAGAGGCCAAATAAGATGGAAAATGAGTATGAGTTTAAAAACTTTGATTTATGAATTTAAAAACATAAAAAATTGATTTATAAATAATGAATAACTGTTTCAAACTTTGGTTTTTTTTGTGTGTCTCGGGAAGAGGCCAAATAAGATGGAAAATGAGTATGAGTTTAAAAACTTTGATTTATGAACTTAAAAACATAAAAAATTGATTTATAAATAATGAATAACTGTTTCAAACTTTGGTTTATAAACACTAAATAAGAGTTCCAAACAACTGGACTAATGCTAACTTTGCCAAATTGATTACAATAGTCACTGCCTTGCCTATGCCAAGGACTAAAAATTATCCATGCTCGTCATGATGGAGAAGTCGGTATATTTCACATCAATGCGCTTCATATATTCTCCACTTAAATTATATCTTGAAGTCGGAGTCAGTATATTTCATATCAATGCGCTTCATATATTCTCCAGTTAAATTATATCTTGAAGTTCGTATATTTCACATCAATGCGCTTCATATATTCTCGAGTTAAATTATATCGTGCACTTCTTATATTCTCCACATATATTGTACTATGTACTTCATTTATTCTCCACATAGCTGATTTATTACTCTTATTCTTCGTGAAAGAGAGTAACTCAATAACGTCAATATTAGTGTTTACCTAGGAGATTTTTCATGTCGCTATCAAACTGGTTTTCTTGCCAGAATTGCAAACCTAGATAGGATAATTTTTTTCAAAGAATTTCAATACAATGAACGTTATTCTGCTTTAAAAACCGCATAAATGAATGATAAAAAAATGGTTTTCTTTATCCTAGTTCCAAATGGCAGAAGTCATGCTTTTATACACAAGGAAACAAAACTTCCTTGAATATTGACAAAGACAAAGAAGTTTATCTAGATTATAGTATATTTGAATAATCACAAAGACAAAGAAGTTTATGTGGATTATAGTATATTTGAATTAATTCACTTGTGATGCTCATAGGAGTTATTCTTTTTTATAATCATTTTTCTTATAATAGTTAATAGTCAGTATTTGTATAATAACTATAGTTATCATATATTGGAGATTAACTATGCAGATTAACACATTCACATTCTTTTTTATATTAGATAAAACATTTTATATAATTTTATTAATTTTATTGAGATTATTAACAAGAATATATATAGTATAATTATATTAGTAAATGTGGTTGATATGTGTTGATTGGTGTTATTTTTCACTTTTTACACACTAATCATCTTATGAAAATGACATTTATTTAGGTATATCAATCATATTTATTATTGTGGTTTGTGGTTGTGCTAATTGATAATCAACATAAATAGGGAGGATTAGTAGACCATGATTGGCTATGGCTAAATATGTTCAAGTTATGGTTAAGGAGAGCTTATTATGGTTATTATAGAGTTGACTATGGATGACCATGTTTGTTCACAACTAGCTATGGTTGAGTAATGATAGATTATGATTGACTATGGTTGACTATGGTTGTACATGTTTGATCATGGTTGACCATGGTTGCCCATGACTGATTATGGTTAGGAATGTTAGCCATGGTTGATAATGTCGACCATGGGTGAAAATGGATTGATCAATTTGACCGTGGTTGGCCATAGTTTTCTATCATAAATTATAATTGTCCATGTTGACAATAGATGGCCATGGTTCACCATGTTCAACCATGGTGACCTTCATTGAGCCTGTTCGACCATTCTAACCACAATTTTCCATGTTGAGCATGTATCAACCATGTTTCTCCAATGTTGAATATGGTCAACCAGAGATTACCATGGTTGGTCATGGTTGATCATCATTGACCATCATTGACTATGGTTGACAATGACTAACAAAAGTTAATTGTTGGGCATGGATGAGCATGGTTGGCGATGGTCAATCATGATAAACATGACCAACTATGGTTGATGATTCTAAACCATGTTGTCCATAGTTATCGTCGAGTTACAATACTTGACTATGGTCAACCATAGTTAACCATACTAAACCATGGTGACCATAACTAACTATCATTTACCACATTGAATATGGTTGACCTTGCTTCACTATTTCCATTAGGGTTGATTGAAGATGACCATGCTTGGTCATGGTCGACTAAGGTTGACCATGGTTAACTATGGTTGTCCACGTGTTGACCATGTTTTTCCAAGGTTGACTATGGTCAACCAAAGATTACCATGGTTGGTCATGGTTAATCATCACTGACCATCGTTGATTACGGTTGACCATGGCTAACTAAAGTTGATGGTTTTCCATGGATCGCCATAATTGGCTATGGTTAATCATAGTAGCCATATTCAACTATGGTTGATTATTCTCAACCGCGTTGACCATGGTTATCGATGAGTTACAATACTTGACTATGGTCAACCATAGTTAACTATACTAAATCATGGTGACCATAGCTAAATATGGTTGACCTTGGTTGACTATTGTCATTATGGTTGATTAAAGATGACCATGCCTGCTCATGGTCAGGTAAGGTTGATAATGGTTGGTCATGGTTTCCTATATGTTGACTACGATTGATTGAAATTACCCATGCTTGTTCATTGTCGACTAAGGTTGACCATGGTGTTACACAGTAATTTGTCACCGTCCCTACCATTCCCCGTCCCGCACAATGGAGGACCCATTTTGTGACCTGTGAACATTGTCATGCCTTGAAAACATCATCAATGCATTCCTCTAAGCATGAGCTTCAATTGCCCTAAAGACATCTCCTTGCAAAAATCATGAAAAACATCTTTTTTTGCATTGGCGTGGGAAGACAGTTCAACACTCGCACCAATGGGGAAAATCCTCTGACGCATGGCTGACTATCCCAGAGCAGTAGTCGCGCCAGCCAATTTAAGGAGTGTTTTTTAAATAAAGATGGCGGAAGTTGTGTTTCAACAAACTCAGAAACCATTGCCTATCTTGATTTGGGAGGTTTGGCTGCGGGAGTTCTATGGAAGGGAAGTGGTTTTGCCACCTCCCATGGAACCTTCCTTGTTGATAGGGCCAATCCCACAATAATAGGGATCCCAAATCCCTCCTTCCCCATCTATAAAAGCCTACTCAATTCCATGGCAAGCTAGTCTTGAAGTGCCTAAGCTTTGAATCTCCAAATTCCCAAGAGCCTTTGTGCTGTAAGAGCCCTCTTTCTTCCCTTAAGGCCGACTCAAGTAAGGAGACTATCGTCGAGAGACTCTGGAGAGGTTTTCCCTTTTTCTGGCGAGCTTTGCGAGACGTGAACGACTGGAGACCCATCCAAAGGAGACCACGACGTCAGAACATTGGTTGTAATCTCTTTCGATTGTTATTTAATGAATGATTACGATTATGGTTCCACTCTGTTTTCGATTATGTTAATATGAGTAGTATCCTTTCTAACTGATATTTAGTTGTGTATGCTGGATTTTATGCTTGTATCTGTTTGTTTCTTGCATGTGCAGGTGTCCATCCGCGGAGATCGTGGAGGATCGTGATCTGCCGAGGCTGAGGAATGGGAATGCTCTCTTCTTCAGATCGTAGCATTGGATTCCAGGTAGGCCTCCATCTTTGGTCTTTTCATTCGTAATTAGGAACTTGCGTCGTAACATTTTGTGATTGTTGTTGGACCCCTGCTGGGCTAGTAGGGATCGCCTCTATCCGCAGAGGGGATTTACCTCCTCAACAATTTGGCGACTCCGCTGGGGATCGTCTAGTTTTAATTGTCTCGTTTTGATTGTTTCGTGGTTTTCCTTGCTTGGTTGGCCTTTTGGGCTGGCTCTTCTTGTGTTTTGGATTTTGGTTCAACCCCAGAGGATCAGATCTGACCTCTTCTTTTCCGAATTTTCACCTTTTAATGGTTTTATTTATTGGCGCGGTTTTTAGCCTGACAGTCGCGCCAATTGGCGCAAATTGCCAGTTTATCACTCGCGCCATCCCCTGTCTGGCGCAAATTACAGCCAGACAATCGCGCCATTTCCTGTAGGTGGTAGGGTTACCCTTGTTCGGAAGTTTCTTTTGGTCAGTATTTGGCTTCTGGGTTTGTTTTAGATTCTGCTTGAAGTGGTGAGTCTGGTCTTGGTTGGGAGAAATTCTTTGTTTTTTCATTTTCAGGAATTGGTGCTTGTTGTCAGTTAGCAACCCGCGCCAATTGGCCATTGGCGCTAGTTGTCAATGTACAAGTCGGGCCAATTTCAGGGTGTATGAAAATTGAGATTTTTTCCCTAAATCCTTCACCAGTGTGTCTTTCCCTTCCGGTCTTTTCCTTGTATGAGCATAGATTACATTGTTCATTGTTTGGGATGTCTTCTTTCCATGATTGCTCGATGTAAAAGGGAATGAATGCCTTGTTTTGATCTCATTCTTTGGAAGTCCTCTTTGTGTCTTGTCGCCTTTTGAGGGATTTCGTTACAAAGTGTTTGAAACAACGATTGCATTCTTAGTGTTTGTTTACATCTCTTTTGCATTCATCCTTCATTAGGAAGATTTGCGTTTATTTAGTTTTCGTCCCAAAGTGTTCTTTTCGTTAAAATGCATTAGATCACATTGCATTGAAAAGTATTTTTTGAGATTTATCATTGAACTTAGATCACATTGTTTAATGATTGAGAGCTAAAAATCGCTATGTGTGCATTCTCTTTCATTGAAAGCATGCATTAAGTAGATTCTCATTTGATCGAAAAATGCATTGAGTGCATTCTTATCATTTGAAAAGGAAAAAGGAAATTGTGCATAGATTACAATTGCATAGTTTTCAGAAAAAGAATTTTGCATAGATTACATTGCATAATTCGCTTCGTTGAATGTTTTAGAATACTTTTGGATAGTGAAAGTTATCTAGTTTGGAAAAGTTTTGTTTTCAGTTTTGTTGTTTGTTGCATCATTGTTTGAAGCTCTTCCCTTAACTAGATAGCATTCGTCAAATTGAAAAGTTTTCTTTTCTCATGTAGCTGCATACACGAGATTGTCATATGACATACGGTAGGGCCTTGAGACCGAAACATAATTGAAGATCAACCATAAAATTTACTCAATTTACCTAAGGCGGCATTGGAATCTAACAAAACATGTTTAGAGGTCTAGGCTAGAGACGTGTTCCAGCGTCTTTAAACCTAGCAGCTGACGTTCGCCTTTTGGCTTTAGACAGCGCTAGTACGGACTTGTGCTCCCCGTGCCGTCGCGTATATAAAGGGAGACCCCTCTAGGTTTTCAATCCTTTATCCACAGGAAGCCGAGTCTGCTGCCCTATACCCGTGATACACCGAACACAGCATTCGGGGAGATTTCCTACATGTACGGAAAGTCCTTGGTTGATTTCTTCTTCATTATTAAAACCAAGGTGTATATTGCAGTTCACGGTTATTTGGTACACCCTTTTGCCTAGTATTCCTGAGTAGTCATTTCGATCTTTTCTGACTCTTTAAATTTGAAAAGGTCATCAAGCGCTTGTCCTTTCATGCTTGTTTCCAACCTGAAAGTGATAGAGTCACCTTTTTCCTATTTCTCGACTCTTAAAAGATGAAACAACGGAGTTTTGTTTCAATGTTTTAAAAATTAACTGCCCACGAAATATTCCTGGTTAAAGTTAGTTTCCTTAGGGTGTTGTTCTGAAGATCGTTTCTGATGGCAACTTTTTCAGAGTTTACCAACCAAGGAATCCCCTCAGAAGGGAATCCTGGTCAGTTTCCTCCTTTTGGGAATGTTGGTGCTCCTTACATGGCAACGTTGTCCCTTCCTGGGTTAACTGTTGGGTTGCCTGTTTGGTTGTTTTCAACCTTTGTGGTCCCAAATATCTCCGCTATTGTTCAATCAGTTCCTCCACCTGAACAACATCATGTTGATTCCAAGGTGGACCTCTCCCCTTCTTCGCCTGTTTCTGCATCCTCCTCTTCTACTTCGCCTGGTGAAAGTCTGGATTCAAGTAACCAGGTGGCTAAGAAGAAGAAGAAGAAGACAAAGAAGAAGAAGACTGATAAGAGAGAGGCTAAGGCTGCAACTGCTGCTTCTAATGCACCCCCTCTTGATAAACCTTCCAACCCTCCGTGGAAAGTCAAGTTCCCTTGCATGTTGTGCACGAGAGACCATCTTCTTCGAGACTACCCTGGCATTCCCAAGGTGCTCGAAGTATGGTTCAATGGTCGTCCGCCGTTGCCTTTGGCTTCCGGGAGTCAGGTTGGGGGCACATCTTCAACTGGTGCTGGTAAGGCTCCTAAGAAGCAGGGTAAGATTACCAATCCCTGTAAGTTATGTGAAGGGCACCATCCCATTCACCTTTGTCCGTATATGGATGAAGCCAAAAGAGTCTTGGACAATGCGACTGTTTCTACGCCATGCCTCCCGGCTGGTTACAAACAACTTTCTTCGAGTCTTCCACCTGCTGATTCTACGATTGGTCAAGAGTCATCCTTGGTCAATCCCACTCCCTCGGAATTTTAGATTCAAGAAACCATTCCCGACCAACCATTGGTAGTGGGATCGGATGAGCTGGCCCCGTCAATGGTGCACCAGGTCTTTTCCGTAGAGAGTGACTCTCACACCCCCCATGTTCTTCTTGTTTCTTCAGATTCCTCGGATTTGGAGAAAGATTCTCTTGTCCCCGTATCTCGAGAAGCTACTCCTCCGCCTCCCGTGATGGAGGTCCCGGAGGATATCCCTCCTACCTTCGAGATGGAGGTCGTGGAGGATGCTCTTTCTTCTTCTGTAACACCAAGGGAAGACCATCTCGGGTCGATGGTAGCCCCTCCGAGTAGTCTGGTCGCTTCCTTTGATTGGAGTCGATTTGCAGGATACCGCCTTCCATCTTATGTGCCTTTTGAGATCATAGTACAGGCTTTTGGTTTGGTCGTACCCAGCAACATTATAGATGAAGGCGCGTCTGTTAGTATTTTATCCTCAACTACTTGGCACGCTTTTGGTTCACTTCTGCTTGCGCCTGTTACGCAGAATATGTTGGCATTTAACAGAAGAACGAGTCAACCATTAGGGATCCTTCCAAGGCGTTACTTGGGAGGTAAAAATATCCATATGGACGTGATGGTTGTTCCGTGCCCCTTGGATTTCAACGCTTTGGGGCGGATTACACCTATGCCATGGGAGCGCTTGTCTCCTCCCTTTTTCATGTGGTCTGTTTTCCACATGAAGGACGGATCGTGACCATTGATCAACTTTCGTTCTTTGGTCCTGATATGGCAGCTAGCCTGCCATCACCCCTTCCTAGTTTTTATCCACCCATTGTATCTGCCCCACCGCAGGTCAACTATGTGGCTACCTACCCCATGCCTGTACTCAGTGATAGTGTCATTGTGCATCAAGTGCTGGGGGCATTGGGTCCTGACTTCCAGGATGTTTTCCTTCCATCGGGAGTGGAACTCTTGGAAGCCATGACTTCTTGTTCATTATGATGAGGTCGACCAGAGCATAGTTCATTTTCTTGTGTCAAGCTCCTTAAAAATGAAACAAGACCGTTGGAGCAGAGTTCCTTGTCTTGTGTCAAGCTCCTTAAAAAATGAAACAAAGTTGTCGGAGCATGGTTCCTTTCCTGTGTCAAGCTCCTTAAAAAATGAAGCAAGGTCGTTGGAGCAGAGTTCCTTGTCTTGTGCCAAGCTCCTTAAACCATGAAACAAGGTGTCCCGAGGATAGTTCTTTTAATGTGTCAACCTCATTAAAACAATGAAACATGTTCCTATTCAATTCGAGACTTTGATAAGATCTCGTAAAATCCCAGTCGAGTCTTTCTCTTGGTCTCGTAACTTGAACCTTCACTCCATCTACCTTTCATATGGACTGAAGCTTGGGGGGCATGTACCTCGAATTGAGTCACCATGCTGGGGGCATGCTTAAGTTTTTCAAGCATAGTTTGTTTCCGTTTCAAGCTTGTGTAAAAATGAAACTGGTTTCAAGCATAGTTTGTCTTTGTTTCAAGCTTGTGTAAAAATGAAACCATTTCCATTTTACCTCTTGTGATTGCCATTTTATCAGCCTATTTTTGCCAGATGAGCCTTGGTTTTTTCACTCCATCGTCACTATCTGCTTGGCTAATCATATGGCTTCACTTGGTTGTTTTACTCGTTCCTGAGGAACCGCTGCGATGAGTGGTCTTTGTTAGCCAGCGTCTTGACTGTTACTAGTTCTGAGCAGTTCCACCATTACCAGAACCATTTGCTACCTTTTATACCACTCGTTCCTCCAGGAGGAGTCATATTTCAGCTCTTTTCTAACTCTCCAAACATGAAAAGATTGCCGAGGCCCTTTTCGTTTCGATCTCGTTAAAGTGGCTACGAATTGACATCTACCCAGTATATGTTTACCCCTTTTTCGGGCTGGGATGGATTATTTACGAAAAAGGAATACCCTAGCCTATCACGACTAGGAGGTTTTCTCGGATATTGTTTTCTACCTTTTCGGATCTGAGGAACTATTTACGAAAAGGGACTGTTGGATTTTACTTTTCCGCTGTCTTTTCAAACTCTCTAAACATGAAAAGACGCTGAGTTCTTCCTTTGTCAGACTCGTTAAACTCTGATGACATCGGATTCAGTCGAAATGACACTATTCGAGTTCCTCCTTCCTAGGGCTCGTTAAATGTACTAGGATGGATTCGTTCGAAGGACGAATTTGTATGACAAGCATATGGTATCCTCTTCAAGCTTGTGTAAAAATAAAGAGGCACTCGCCAGAAATGGTGGGGGGAAAATAGAACCATCGTCGTTGTCGTCGACAGTATGTTGCTCTTGAACATGACACTTGTCTGCATTCGTGTCGGGTTGGGGACATCTCATCTCGTTTCTTCACTTTGCCTCCGTGGGTTTGGGTAATCCTTTTTGACCTCTACTCATTGCCTTGTCACCATGACCTCTGATCCGGTGATGTCAAATATGCTGCCAAAACCATTATTTGTGCTGTTATGTGTTCAAGAGAAGTTGGCCTCTGCAAATATCAACCTTCCTCTGATTCTCATCCGATCCTGATTCACAACAAAAACATCATGTTCCTCTATCTCGTGTCGATGATGTGGGAAACATTATGGCCCACCTTTGATCAAGGTCACTTCCTGTTGACTTCAGCTCATTATCCAGGAAGTTGATCTAGAGACTCCTTCATGGTACCTTGGATCCTGCATGCCTCAATGGCAGGTTTGTCGCATTCAACGTGAGGTTTTCATCATTGGCCTCCGATCAAATGATTATGCGGGTGTTCGACGACAACTCATTGATTCACACGCCGTAGATTGTACTTGTAGTACCTTGAGGACCATTTTCATTATTGGTGGTTCCTCTCGCGTCTGTTAACAACTTTCATCATTGGCTGGTAATCAGACGATGTTCCTGCATGTTCGAATTCAGATCACATATTCACATGCTTGAACTTGTACTTTGTTTGGGTCGAGATGGAGCGCAAGACCCTCGATTGTGTCTGTTGTAATCCAGGCTGCGATTGTGGATTATTATCATTATGTATATGGCTCAATGATTGGATGGCTGCGACCATACCTGAGTCTGTTTATTTTATCCTCGCTGGATGGCTATGCCCATACCCTGGATCAGGATTATAGGATACTCTATTTCGGATGGCTACGCCCATACCACATATACATCATGTACTTGAGATATCAGTTGTATTTTTCTGCGCAGGTTTTCCGACGGCGGGGCTTCAGTTGAACATGTTCTTGTAAAGCATTTCACCCCTCTCTCTCGAGCCTCATACTTTAGGGGGCATCTGTTACACAGTAATTTGTCACCGTCCCTACCATTCCCCATCCCGCACAATGGAGGACCCATTTTGTGACCTGTGAACATTTTCATGCCTTGAAAACATCATCAATGCATTCCTCTAAGCATAAGCTTCAATTGCCCTAAAGACATCTCCTTGCAAAAATCATGAAAAACATCTCCTTTTTCATTGGCGCGGGAAGACAATTCAGCACTCGCACCAATGGGGAGAATCCTACAAAGAGGCCACGCCAACCGGCGCTCTGTCCCAGAGCAGTAGTTACGCCAGCCAATTTAAGGAGTGTTTTTTAAATAAAGATGGAAGAAGTTGTGTTTCAACAAACTCATAAACCATTGCCTATCTTGAGTTGGGAGGTTTGGCTGCGGGAGTTCTATGGAAGGGAAGTGGTTTGCCACCTCCCATGGAACCTTCCTTGTTGATAGGGCCAATCCCACAATAATAGGGATCCCAACTCCCTCCTTTCCCATCTATAAAAGCCTGCTCAATTCCATGGCAAGCTAGTCTGGAAGTGCCTAAGCTTTGAATCTCCAAATTCCCAAGAGCCTTTGTGCTGTAAGAGCCCTCTTTCTTCCCTTAAGGCCGACTCAAGTAAGGAGACTATCGTCGAGAGACTCTAGAGAGGTTTGCCCTTTCCCTGGCGAGCTTTGTGAGACGTGAACGACTAGAGACCCATCCAAAGGAGACCACGACGTCAAAACATTGGTTGTAATATCTTTCTATTGTTATTTAATGAATGATTACGATTATGGTTCCACTCTATTTTCAATTATGTTAATATGAGTAGTATCCTTTCTGACTGATATTTAGTTGCGTATGCTGGATTTTATGCTTGTATCTGTTTGTTTCTTGCATGTGCAGGTGTCCATCCGCGGAGATCGTGGAGGATTGTGATCTGCCGAGGCTGAGGAACGGGAACGCTCTCTTCTTCAGATCGTAGCATTGGATTCCAGGTAGGCCTCCATCTTTGGTCTTTTCATTCGTAATTAGGAACTTGCGTCGTAACATTTCGTGATTGTTGCTAGACCCCTGCTGGGCTAGTAGGGATCGCCTTTGTCCACATAGGGGATTTACCTCCTCAACACATGGTTAACTATGATTGTCCATGGTTATTTATGATTGACTATGGTTGACTAAGATTAACAGTCATGGCTATGGCTACCTATGGTAAAACTTAGCCAACCATGATCAACCTTTCTTTGATTTTTATTTATCACATTACACTGTCAATTCTTTTGTTAGTCCAATTACAATGTTGATTATTGTTTGTCACATGCAAGATAAATTTTTTGCTTATCATATTTGTTATCATTTTCTGTTCATCACATTGTGATGTTGATATAAAAATTTGTCACATGCAACACAATTTTTTTGTTTATATCATATTTTTTTTCATTTTTTTTTCATCACATTGTGATGTTGATATTTTTTTTATACATTGAGACGTTGATATTTATTTCTCATATTGAAATGCCAATTTTTAAACATGGTTTTCTAAGGTCAACTATGGTTGACTATAGATGAAAATTATTTACAATGGTTGTCAATAATTAGCTATAGATAGACAAGTATGACCATGTTAACCATGGACTACCATGGTGTCCATAGTTGATTATAATTGAGTCAGTTTAACCATAATTTAATATGATTAATTTCTTGAGAAAAGTTATTAAAGGTATATTAAAAATTAAATATAATTAAATCTTAAAAATATTAAAACGTATTAAATAGAAATATTATACCTTATGTTGGAGTTGATTCTTACATTCCATATTTGAGAAGTTGGTTTGTGATGGTTGAGAAATTCTCTCAACCTCTCTGTCTAATTTAGGAATAAGTTGGATCTCAGAAACTCTATTTAATAGAGTAATCTGAATGTAAATCTGTGTGTGTGAGTGTTTACACATACACCATTTGTGCATAATATATGATTTTGTTTCTGTAACTGTGTTATTTTAGCTATTTCTATCATGGTATCAGAGCACGGGATCAGAGGCCTATGTGTAATTGAGATTGTTGAGTAATTGAGTGTTTTTAGTTATTTCTATCATAATTTCATCAGTTGCAGCATGTTGTAAAATCTCTCCGCGTTGGCGTTAACTTAGAATTCAAATTTACGTTTTGATTTTGACATCCCAAAATTTTCCAGTGCAAACAGGTACGAGTTTAAAAATGTTAGGTGGAAAGTCAAATTCCAGGCCTGGTCCCATGTGAAGAAATCATGAATATGTCCGCTGTCTTCTGTGTTAGCTACATGTGTATTGAAGCCGACGTCACTGGTCTCCTGTCTTTTGTCCAAATTACAAGAATTAATACTTGTAATTCTTTGCGCTGGACTTTCAACACTGACGTGCGCTCTGGCGTGCTTTGGACAACTAGATAGAAAAACAATAGCAAAATTTCAGAACGAGTGATTGGGAATTATTTATAATTGTGGGGTGTAATTATGGCAATGATCCGTCTATAGTCCCAACGAGCTTTGCGGTGTATTATGGTGAAATTACAACGACATTTTTTTTTCATTTTTTTGAAAGCAGTCCTTGCATATCCTCTTTCGAGTTTTTTTTTTTCAATGATGATACAACTTGCCCGGTCCGAGAGGACTGTTCAGATAATTTTTTTTTCTTGGTTGATTAAGGTCAGATATCAGCGCAATCCAGCTGCTATGTGACCAACATGTGACGTTGTCGAGGGCAAGGAAAGCACTGCAATTGCGAGAATTCGTTAAAGTACTGACATTTAGGTACGTACATGAGTGGAGAACCTGCTCTAATTGAATCTGTGCCAATAGAAACTAACCATATTCATGTTGGTGTTTGGAGTGGAGTCGAATAAGCAAGATCCCAGGTTGTAGCTGAAGATCCGTGACACTTATGGTATAAGTAGCACAAACAGCTGCAAAAATATTAAAGCTCTTTGCTGGTGGCTGAGTTTTATGGTTGAATCTTAGGTGTTGAAATATTTTTAGTTTAGTAGTATTATAAATTATTTGTAAATTAAGTGAGGATGAATTTACAAACTAGATAAAAAGGTTATGATGTAATAGTTGAATCTAGATACATTCTGTATTTAGACGACTTTTCTAGATAACTGGCGAGTACAGTGGTTAGCACCCATGTATGTCGGTGGATGGGAGCTCGTCCATAGAATGACTAGGAGTTCAGTGATTGCAATCAATTGTGTTTGAAGAGATTCAAGTGGCAGTAAGGCTCAATATGGATGGTTGTCCAGATAGTATGGTAGTTGCGGATCTAGGAAATGATCCCTCGTCAGTGGTAGACGTGGAAGTGGTCTCCTAATGAGGTTATGTGATAGATTGGGATGTTGTCCAGTAATTGAATTCGGGAGGTCCTTGATTCGGGAGTTGAGGAAGCGAACTCGGGAATCCAACTTGCCAACTACACCTTTCCGAGGATTATGAGGCAACTTGATGGAGCATCTACTGATAAGCTTGATTATTTTGTTATTTATGAGTGAATTCAATAAATTCATGTAATGTAATCATTAAGGGGGGATGTTGGAGTTAATGCTTACATTCCACATTTGAGAAGTTGGTTTATGATGGTTGAGAAATTCTCTCAACCTCTCTGTCTAATTTAGGAATAAGTTGGATCTCAGAAACTCTATTTAATAGAGTAATCTGAATGTAAATCTGTGTGTGTGAGTGTTTACACATACACCGTTTGTGCATAATATATTATTGTGTTTCTGTAATTGTGTTATTTTAGCTATTTTTATCACCTTATTCCTAAATAATAATAAGAATACTTTTATTAATTTATTTTAATATTAAATAACCCTTAATATTAAATAACAATAATAATATTTTTATTAATTCCTTTGAAATTCAATATTAAAAAACTATTAAATCTTACGGAATATAAATCTTATCATGTAGCCTTATCATAAAACTTTATTAAATATAATAACTCATTAATTAAATATTTTTGAAACTTATCAATAAAACTTAATATTAGTGTTATAAATAATCCTTACTATGGTTACCCATAGTTGAATATGGTCAACTAAGGTTGACTAAGGATGATTACAAGTGAAAAATTTTGACTATCATTTATTAGGTAAACATATGGTTGACTATGTTTGACAATGTCACGATGTTGTAACATTGTTATTTGTTTATGAAAGTGAAACATCATTTTTTAAGTCATCACATTGCGATGTTGATTCCAGTTGACATATTATGATGTTGAATATTTTGTTGTCTAAAGATTTTTTGTTTTTCATACTGCAATGTTGATTTTTTTATTTGTTGTATTGTAACATTGAGTTTTTCTTTTGACAATGTGGTGGCTTTTTTTCTAAACACATGCATTGTCAATCTCTCTCTTCCTCGCATTATGATGCCAATTTTTGTTTATTAGATTGTATTGTTGATTTTTGTTTGATGCACTTCGAAGTTGATATCTATTTTTCATATTTTAACGTTGATACTTATTTGGCATACAGTCATGTCAAATTTTAAAGAGAGTTGTCTATCGTCAACTTTGGTTGACTATGGGTGAACATTTTGACCATGTTTGTCAATATTTTACTGTAGATTAATACGGTTGAAAATGTTAAATATGGATTACCATAGTTAACACAATTTAACTTAACTATAATTAAATATGGTTTCATGGTAGATAAAAATTATATTAAAAATAAAATATTAAATAAACCTTAAAAATAATTGAATATAGATATTCAACCTTATTTATAAACTTTAATACTAGTATTTTATTAATAAATATTCTCCTCCTCTTCGTCATTATTATTATTATTATTACTAATCATTTTTAATATTAAATATGGAATAAAACACCAAGTCCCTCTAGCAAAACCGGTTGAGGATGGGACTCGTCAGCATGGTGACCCAAGATCAAACCTCTCAGGGCTGGTTGTACCCTGTGTTAGCGGGAGGCAACATGCTAAAAATCTAGTCACCTAAAGGGCTGGTATGGCTTAGGCCATGTGCGATCCGCGAGTGACTTTGCTGGCTTAGATGCCCCTAGGTCGTGGCTCCTCAAGCCATAGGTCAAGCCTAGAAGATCACAGACAACTAGAAAGGAAAAAAAAATGAAATAAAACTTAAATCTTATTAAATATAAAACCTTATATAAATACAACTTTATTAAAACTTAATGTTATTAATAAACCTTATTATTAAATGTTTAAAACCTTATTAATTTTAATATCAATATTATTAAACAACTTTAAACCTTAATTATGATTTACTATGGTAGATCAAGGTTGATTATATTGAAAATGGTTGATTAATAATGACTAAGGATGAAAAATATTATTAAACAACTTTAAATGTTAATTATGATTGAGTAAGGTTGATTATAGTTTAATATAGTTGATTAAGAATGACCATGGATGAAAAATATTAGTTATTGTTTACTATGGTAAACATATGATTGACTAAGGTTTTTACCATGGTTGATGATTTAAACATCGAATATAAAGGTTCACTAAAAAGGTTGACTTTGTTTGATTGTGTCTGACTAATTCATCATGTTGTAACATTGTTATTTTTTTGTCACATTGAAACATCATTTTTTATTTGTCAAATTGAAATGTTGATTTTGGTTCATCATATTATGATGTTGATTTTTTGTTTTGCACATTTCAACATTGATTTTTTGTTTGAAAGATTGTAACGTTGTTTTTTTTTCCATATTGTGACATTGATTTTTTTATTTGTCATATTGTGACATTGAGTTTTGTTCATCATAATGCAATGTGATTTTTTGTCTCCATGCACCCGATGTCATATTTTTTTCATCATATATTGATACAAATTTTGTTCATTAGATTGTGATGTTGATATTTATATTTCACATTGCGACATTGATATTTATTTTTCATATTGTAATGTTAATTTTTTAATATGGTATTCTATGACCAACTATGGTTAATTATGGGTGAACATTTTTAAGAATGATTGTCAATGTTTAAATATAGATGAATATGGCTTTTCATCTTAACCATGGACTATCATGATGACCATGGTTGACCATAGTTGTACTAAAATTGAAAATTTTCTATGATTGATTATAAAAAAGAAATTAAAAAAAAAATATTGAAATTATTCAAATATTAAATAAACCTTATTGAATATAAAGATTTATGATCATATATATAAATTTTTATGGGCAAACATTGCTAACCATAATTTTCAATGTTTCACTATAGATGAATATAGTTGAACATCTTAATCATGGATTGCCATGATAAACATAACTGACTGTAGTTGAACTATATTCATATTAAAGTATAGTCACATTGTTAAAAATAATTATGAAAAATAAATTAAAAAACAAATATTGAAAATATTGAAATATTAAATAAACCTTATTAAATATAAATATTGATATTTATGAATATAAATATTAAACTTAATTCATAAATTGTAATATTAATAGTATTGATAAACCTTAAATCTAATTAAATATAAACCATATTAAATAGAAAACTTTAAACCTCATTAAATATAAAACTTTATTAATAAAACTATATAAATAAAAGCATAAATATTGATATTTATGAATATAAATATTAAACATAATTCATAAATCTTAATATTAATAGTATCGATAAACCTTAAATGTAATTAAATATAAACCTTATTAAATACAGAACTTTAAACCTTGTTAAATATAAAACTTTAATAAGGTTTAAAGTTTTATATTTAGTAAGGTTTATATTTAATTAGATTTAAGGTTTATCGATACTATTAATATTAAAATTTAATAGGAGGATAGAGACTATAATCAAAGAAAAATTATGATCGCATACATAAAACAAAATGAAAATAAAATAAATTTTCTCTTTAGATTAATCGTATGTGATCAGTCAATAAAAAAATATGCTTTTTTGTTGTTTGCATATGATACTCAAATCCTGGAAGACGTAATCATCCTCCATGTTGCTTAAATGTAATTGGGCCTTGAGAAGATATCTTTTGAATTTTGGCACAACATCCCCAAAGAACTGGCGACGCCCCTAGTCAATCGAAGAAAATCCACCAAGGTAAGGGTAGAGGATCTAGTGTTTGCTTGCACCGTCACCTATAGGGAAAGGATGCCCTAATTTTTGCCACTAAGCATCGTCGTCCCACGTGAGCGTTCGAGTCTTGGGCTTATTGGTAGTTCAACAAACAGTACCAAGTAGCAGCTGGGTTAGGTAGCCCCAACTGGTACTGCACACACTGAACCTAAGCCTATCCCCCTCTAAATCGAGTCTCTGTCATGCTCAGGTTTTCTTTTCCATGGGATGATATCTGGATTTGAAAGTTCCCTAAACAATCAACTTCGATGTTTCAAGATGAATAATGACCAAGGCATCTTATTAGATGCCTACCCCCTTCGTCCTAACTCAGACTATAAATTATTTTGTGGCCCCTATTGGGAGAAGTTAGTGAGTTTTGTTAAGTTATTTTTATGTGTCTTTACTATGCTTAGGGTGTGGATGTGTGTGAACAAAAAGTGAACAAGCACATAGTTTGAACGTGTGGATATGCGATGATCCGTTTCAAAATCCCCTATTTAAACTATGTTCTATTTTTCCTTGCTCAAAATAAAAACATGCACGGATATGGGCTACTTTCAATTTTCCCTAGTTAATCTATATGATCAATTATAGGTAAATGGTGAGTTGTAAATAGAGAGTGTTCATATGCTTGCCTAGGATCACCCTAGGGTTCAAAGGTAGTAGAGATTACTTACTCTTCTACTGACAATTTGATCCTGGTCTCGAAATCCTAATGCAAAAATTGAACTAAACTAATGACTTTTACACTAGAAAAATGAAAGAGAACTAGCTAAGCACGAGTGGAATTGGGCCACATACTTTTGCTAATTAACTAGGTGTTTTGGTACCTAAATTCGAAAAACATAAACCACTTCGGAATGCAAGTTAATTTGCCTCCTATTTAAACTATGTGTTAATTTTTCGAAAATCAACTTGGCATAAAACCAACACCTAAACTACTAAAAGTAGCTAAAAGTGAGTTTTAACAAGTTGCGAGGCACCTTAACTAGTGCTTCTAGATGTATTATGGGCTGCCAGTCAATTTTACAAGTAAGGAAAGATGGAAATAGTGGAAAAAATCCCACTTCTGGTTTTTGCGTAGAAAAAGCTGAAATAGGTGCAAAGGCCGCACGCAGGTCACCTCTGAATTCGCGCACTGGGGCACGTCTGTCTGTAAGAAAGCCTTGCCATTTTCCTACAAAGTAATTTTTGGGAGCTCTTTAGATTTAGCCTGTCACTAGGGATGAACCAAACAGTGAAGGAGAGAAAGGGGGCAGTTCCATCCCTACTCCATAGCAAAGATGGAGGTCTTTGCAAAAAGGCACAACCAGATAAACTTGGAAATAAAAGTTAGTGGAGTCACCAATCCTGTGTTAGTGTGTTTGGCGCATGAATGTACCAAATCACACTTTCTTAAGAGGGGTGGTTTTTCCCTCTTAAGTTATGGGTCACTGACATAAAATAGATGGAATCAAGAAAGTTAGTGGAACATGGTAAAATATAAACATACTAGATAGAGAAATAACATGCATATTCAAACATAAAAACTAAACTAAAACTAAAACAAATAAAACATAATATCTAAATAGAGTGAAACAACTTCAATAATCCAAACGACGGTGATTACGTCCCCTCTTATTGAGTGCTGGTAGGAAATGAGGATGAAACGTTAACCCACTTGCCAAGGGGCCCTTGGAACTATGGAGCTCCAAGTCCCGATGCAAGGATGTCTTTACTTCCGAGTTGCCTTGGTGCAAAGTCTCCCCCTCTCTACCATGTTGGACTGGAGTTGCTGGATGGCCAAAAACTGAGTCCCCTCTATCTCTGCTCTGGATCACACACTGCTGGTATTGTTTGGGGCAATTCTGGCCAGCATAACAACGTGTTCTCATATTTTTCATCTCTTGGTGGCCTTTTATAGGAGAATTCAAATCCTCCTTCCCTCTCTTGGTACATTGTGGATGGTGACGTAAGAGAGGAGGTTGATTCCATTGTGTGCCACATTTATTCTATTGTGTGCTCCCTTGAGGTCCTAAGGAGGCTTGGGCAGCTCTCCTTAGGAGTCCTCAAGTGTGGGATCACTATCCTAGAGTGTGCCTTGTGCTCCCGGAAAGTTACTTTTGCCACTTTCATGGTTGCATGGATTTTTGAGGAAAAGTCGTGCAAGGCACACTTATCAAAGAATTATGCGCATAAAGGTGTATTTCATTAGTTACTTCAGTACGCAACTTGATTTTTCCTTTTAGACCTTAGGGATTTTTAAATACTTCAGATTCTCTAATGTCTATCAACCCTGTAAATCTTTCTGCCTGAAATTAAATAATGTCATCTTCGCTTGTCCGATTTTCCAGTGATAACAACAGGCAATTGAACAAAGTGACCATCAAGAATAGGTACCCATTATCGATAATTCATTATTTTTTTAATCAATTGAAGGGACGAGCAGTGTTCTATAATATAAAATTGAGATCGAGATACCATGAGGTACTCATCAAAGAAGAGGACATCTACAAGACCACATTGAGGACTAGGTATGACCAGTATGATTTTTTCGTAGTTTCATTCGGTTTGACTAATGCCCCAGCTACATTTATATGTTTGATGAACATTATGTTGCATCCTTATTTAAGCTAGTTTATCATTTTATTGATTGATGACATATTGGTGTATTCTAAAAATGAGGAAGAGCATTTCGATCATTTGACAACAGTATTGAGGTTGTTGAGAGAGCATCAGTTGTATGCTAAGCTCAGAAAATGCAGCTTCTTCCAAACTGAGGTACAGTACTTTGGAAATGTTTCTACAAGGAGGGCATTGCAATATATCTAGAGAAGATAAGGGCTATCATGGAGTGGGTAGCTCCTATCAATGTTATTTTTAATTTCCCCTCATTATTTGTTTCACCCTATAGTCCTATATCTATATCTTTCAAAGAGATAGCTTTTGTCTTTGTTAAAGAGGCTGAAATCTGTTAGAGTGATTCTTCACTTGTGTTAAAGAATGAGAAAGGCATAAAGTTTCTCTTATTCTTGATTATTTACTTATGATATTCTTTAGTTCTTATTATGTTCATCTTATCTTCTTTCTTCTTAGTTCAACAAGGAAATATCAAAGCAAAAGAACATAGGTCAAGGACACTAGATGTAGGCCAGTAGCCAGGGGAAAACCCCACTCTCGGGGAAAACCCAGTAGGTAATTATTCCTTCAATAGTAATTCTTGAGACTCTAGAATTTGACTCGGACTTCCTCCACAACAAGTCAGCCTTCCATTTAATCCTTCCTAAATATGGCATCAACATCAACACCAATAACACTATGAAGAAATTTCTTTGACCTTGCTTCTAGAACTTTGATCTTGAGGGAAAGACTTCGATCTTGCTTCTAGGAGTTAGATTTTGACCCAATAAGACTCTTCAAGGAAACAACATCTAGAAAAATCAACCTTGATGCATTATTCTCTTGGCAACAACAACTAAATTTGAAAATTACTTAGAGACTTCGATATTACAAATTATAGGATGTGAGAGAGAGATATTAGCACACAAATTTTGATTTACTTCCAATCCTTTAGCTTTCCAAAAATCATACTTAAATTGACCCTTTCCTTCACTTCGCACTTTTCCCTGATGTATGAAAAGATATCGAATTTCTGAGTGTGTGAGAGATGTCTCGAGATGAATTCGATCTCCTTGTATTTATGGGCTTCCGATGGGTTCGATTTAATGGACTTGAGGACGAATCGATCACTTGAAGGTTGAATTTATGTGGAGGCTCCATAAATCATATGTGTCTCAGTACGTGACCTAATTTCATGATTGAAAGGCCTAGTATGAGTCAATTTAAATTTGCGATAAGGGTGAATTTTAACTAAAATAATATGATCCAAGCATGAAATCCTTGCATTAATAAGTCATTTAATAATAATATAAAATTAATTTCTTTATCTGTTGACAATTACAATAAATATTGAATCAAATACAATTTATGAAGACCAAACCTACTTACAATCTTGAAAACTCCCTCTTAACTAGGGAGGTATTAATAATACAATAGTACAAGGAAAATCTCAACTATTTGAACTATGAATAATTTTTAGGCACTTAAATGACATGAACTAGATTCCTGACTAGGGTAATTTATCCATTGGTCACTCAATAATTTAGGCACCGCAATTCTATGGTCTAGATTCCTGACAAAGGTAATTATACATCGGTCACTCAATGATTTAGGCACTATAATGCCATGGACTAGATTCCTGACCAAGGAAATCTATCCAAGTGGGAATAATATGGAATAAAGCTTTCATCCTCTATAGGTACCATCAGGCTTACTTACTAACCATCAACCTAGGGAACTAGGTGAACATCCACCCGATGCCACCCTCCCTACCGGACATCAACACAAAGTGTTGACCTCATGTCTTTCCAGGCAATGCTTCACTCACAAAGACTCATCACCCCTTTATCTAGGAGATCAACGATAACCAATCTCTCCCAGTCAAACTGATTTGTAACCAACATGCTATCAAAAACTTCAAGAGATTAACCTGTACAAAAAAAACCCCAATCAACAATATACTTTTCAATGCATAATCAAAGAAAAAAATTCGGGTTTCAAAGTTGCCCTTAAACTTATATCACTAGGATTATCAATTGAATCTTTGAGAGAAGATTCATTTCCTTACTTGACATGTAGCAACATTACTTCAAGTATATATTCTCCAATCAATACTTATGAAGTGTCATCCCTCTTAACTAGGGATAGTTCTTTTATCCAAGATGCCTCTTAATGCAAGGAGATCAACTTCTTCCTTTGGTGTTGGATAATGTTTCTTGGCTTCCAACCTTCACATCATATTAGCTTCTCTTACATACTTTTACACCAATGTGATGTACCTACACAACTTAGATAACAAATACAACCAATTATATAGAAGCATGAAGTTAGTCATAACAAAATTTTATAGTAGCAGAAGAATTTCGACTTTACATAATCAACAAGAGACTATACTGCAATACTTCAACTTATAGCCCAGGTTTGTTACAAATCCTAAATCACATTACTAATTCAATCAAGTTGAAAAAGGAATATTTATGTCATATAACGATCCCTAGAAATAAGTCAAAAGAAAAATAAAGGTATCTAATAACTTCTAGAAGCTATATGATAGAGTATCTACTAGGGTTTTATGTAGTCCCTAGATTTCATTCATTCAAGGAGAATAGAGTATGAATAGGTTTTAATAGGGTTTGATGTAAACCATATATTTCAATCAAAACAAACACATGAAAAATAACTTCTACTAGGGTTCTACGTAAACCCTATATTTTCCATCTATAAATTCTTAGCAAACATTGAATATATTTATATGAATACACAGACTATATAGTTTCAATTATTACTAGGCCTTAGATGTAAAACCCTAGACTCTTCAATCATCTTAGTCCTTCAAACTTTTACTAGGGCTTATTTACAAACCCTAGGACACATGACCATTAGAAATTTGGTCAACACATATTTCTAGGAGATTTTCATCATGCATAAGCATATCATATGATTAGACAATATTTAATACATCAGACATACATCGATCCTAGACTAATCTAGGGATTAAATTAAAGAGATATATACCTAGGGTTTCATGCCTAAGACTTTTCATAACAAGGATTTTACTTGTAGACCTAACCAAAACATAGTGTTTTGGTTCATGTCAAAGTAAACCCTTATACTTCAAAGGTTTAAGATTTCGAACAACATCATTTCAACCTTAATAAGTTAGAGCTTTCATGATCATATCAAAGTCTCAAACATGACATCAACAATATATATTAGTCATTATAGAAATTTCTCCATTAATAACCCTAATTAGGTTTAGGGTTTCACACATTATTAACATACACTTAGGTTAGGGTTTTCCAGAGAACCTTTTAGGGTTCATTTTATGTAAAAATTTAGAGATGTATAAGGTGTGTAAATTCATCATATGATGAATCATCCCAAACAATAATCTTTTAAGGTTCAAGAGAGCTAGACACAACAATAGTTAGTAATTTAGGATGGATATACCAAAGAGAATAACAAGGATTTATAATATAAGACATACCTTCGAAATTTTGACAAACCTTTTGATTCCAATGATTTGTCTAGTGAAAGCTTCCTTCTTAATCCTTGAGGCCTTCTTCCATAATTCTTGAGTATTTAGTAGGTTAATTCCTAGACAAGGAAATAATAGTAGACAAGTGATTAATATTTAATATAATCAAAACATTAAATAAGTACATGAAAAAAAATAGAGAGGGAATGAGATACTTATCTTGAGAAGTTGTTGTGGGGTCCTTCTAAAGCTTTTAGGTAAACTTAAGAACTTATAAAACAAGAAAATTGTCTTTCCAAAAATGTGTTAAACCTATAACTAAACATAAAATATACAAATGAAATATGTAAAGCTAGGAACCAGAGTATTAGTAATGTAAGTCCATTATGTCTTTCTCTTTGGGCTTTTATCGGTTAGGAGAATCTACTTCTTCAACCACATTTGCACAATCTCTATCTATTTTATTACTTATAGGATTGTCGGGACACTCACTTCTATAGTGCCCCAATTTCTGAAAATGATAACATTCGATCTTTGACATATCAACCTTCTTCCTTGGCCCTTTCTTCTTGAATTTTCCCTTGTGATAAGCAACAAAATAATTTGATACTTCTTCGTTTTTGGATACCATTGAGATTCTTAAGTCTTCTTGACTGCAGGTTGTCCAGAGTTACTCAAAGGTGGGATTTTCTTTCTAGTTTTTCAGACTTGAAGCAAATGCACCCCAAGTAGGTGGTAGCCTTAGTATGGTTGTGATGAAAAGTTCTTTATCTATCACCATTCATCAATGGAAATAATTTCATCTCTTATTCTAGTTATGTTCACAAATAAAGTGGATACAATATCCTCCTTGGTCATCTTAGTATTCTTTAGTTCATTTTTCAGGCTTGCACTTTTCCAATATTCTTGATGGTAAATAGATTTGACAAGGCTTCATACATTTCCTGGGAATGATCAATGTTTTCTATGAAGGGGAAAAGGTTTTCCTTTATGCCTTCAACCATGAAATTCATAGCCACTAATTCCAACTCTCTTAATTTTAACCTGTCATCATCACTTGATTCTTCTATGGGCTTCTTCACTTTTCCCTTCACCAAGTCTAATACTTTGTTCTTTTCAAGGAGGAGGTCAATCCTCTTTTTCCAAGACCTATAGTTTGAAGCTCCTTCAATCTTTTTCTCTCCCTCGATAGTGCTAGAAATATTTCTTGAAGGTAGAGAAGACTTATTTCCATAAAAAGTATCCTTTAATGCACTTCTTATGTCTCATGGATAAAATCCTTGAGATTTCCTTTTCCTTCTTCTTTCACCAAATCTCTAAAACCATGTTAGAGAATGAGAAAGGCATAAATATTGTCTTATTATTGATTATTTACTTGTGATATTCTTTAGTTATTATTATATTCTTCTTATCTTCATTCTTCTTAGTTCATCAAGAAAATATCAAAGAAAAAGTACATAGATTAAGGACATGACATGTAGGCGAGTAACCAGGGAAAAACTCCAATCCGGGGAAAACCCAATCAATAATTATTCCTTCAATAATAATTCTTGAGAATAAAGACCTTGAATCGGAATTCATCCACACTAATTTAGCCTTCCTTTTGATCCTTCCTCAATATGGAAACAACAACATCAACAACAACACCATGTATCAGTTTCTTCGACCTTGGAACTTCAACCTTGCTTCTGGAATTTCGATCTTGAGAGAAATAATTCGATATTGCATCTAGGAGTTCGATTTTTTCCCAATATAAATTATCAAGGCAACAACATCAAAGAAAATCAACTTTGACCTATTCTTCTCTTGGCAGCAACAACTGGCAACAATTGATATAACAACTGAAGTAGAAAAATAATTAGAGAATATGATCTTCCGAACTATAGCACATGAGAGAGAGAAAGAGAGAGGGAGTAGCACCAAAATTTCAATTTTCTTCCAATCATTTATCTTTCAGAAAACTGTACTCAAATTGACCCCTTCTTGCACTTCACACTTTTCCTTGATCCACCAAATGAGATAGAATTTCTGAGTGTGAGAGAGAGACTTCAAATGAATTCGACCTCCTTATATTTATAGGCTTCCGATGAGTTGGATTTACTCGACTTGAGGCTGAATTGATCACTTGAAGGCCAACTTGATGTGGAGGCTCCATAAATCATATTTGACTCAATACGTGACCTAATTGCATGATTCAAAAGCTGAGTGTGAGTCAATTTAAATCGGCAATGACTCTATAAACTCATAATAAAACCTGGAATTCCACAATGTGGACTTTGACCTAAAATAATATGCCCCAAGCATGAAACCCAGTCTTTAATAAGTCGTTTAATAATAATTTAAAATTATTTTTTTTATTCTTTTGACAAGTACAATAAATATTGAGTCAAATAAAATTGATGAAGACCAAACCTAGTTACAATGTTCAACAACTTGGACCTTAGAGAAGTACCACCTTGTTGTAATTTTCATTTAGTTGTTGTCTATAGAGGCGTCATAGCCAAAAATCTTAAAATATTGAAGCTTTACTCTTGATTTCCATTTTTTTGTTCAAAATTTGATAAAAAACATGGCAAAATTGTCATTGTTTTCAGAGCAAATTTCAGTCCTCATCTTCCCAAAAATTCCTCCAAATTTGATCAAAATCATGCCATAATTCCCATTGTTTTCGGAGCAAATTTCAAGCGTAGTCAGACTAAGCATCTCATTGATGTAAAATGATCCGTTTGAATGACTATTCAATTGGGCCTTAGAAAAGTAAGGCCTCATTGTGATAATTATTTATATAAGTTATCTTTTTTTGTTTTTTTGACAGTAGTTTAATTAGGTTATTTTTTTATTTATTTCTTTATGATTGATTTTGTTGAAATTTCAGAATAATTTATAATTAAAAAATATTAATTTTAAATTATTAAATTTATTTAATATTGAATCGAATAATTGAAAAAGTACATTAATTTTGCTATATGATGCAGTAATTTAAGCATTAGTTTATTACATTTTCATTTTGTTCTTTGACTATTATTTTATTTTCATGTAATAAACAAAATATTAAAACAGTAAACCAATCACTAACTTATTATATGTTGTTTAATATTTTAAAGCATAAGTAATAACTTTCCCAAAAATTTCTCATAGCAAAAGCAAACTATAGTTATTATTGGGAGTTCCAGTTGGACATTCATGGTAAAGGGTAAGAAAATTAAGTTAAGGAATATAACAAATCGGAAGTTTGTCTTCCACATTCATGGTAAAGAGAAAAAGTTAAGTGAAGGAATATAACAAATTGGAAGTTCGTTTTTCGACATGCTTATTATTGAGCCAGTAATTTAAAACCGGATATGCTGATTACAGTTAATTGGAGAAAAGAAAAAGAAAAGAAAAAGAGCTCATTGCTTTATGAGTATGTATGATTTAAAATGGTAATGGTAGCAGAAAATATAGGATATATGATTTAAAATTGATATTTAATCAAATTGTTATTGTATCAACAAATAATTAACTATCTCCACTGTTAATTTGACAAGCTGAATTATGATAAACTTTCAAACTATGCATAAAGATTAAAAACTACATCTGGAAATCATTTGAACGTCCCAATAACATGAGGCCACAACTTAAAAAGTATCCATGCTTGTCATGATGGAGAAGTCGGTATATTTCACATCAATGCGCTTCATATATTCTCCAGTTAAATTATATCGTGCACTTCTTATATTCTCTACATAAATTGTACTATGTTCTTCATTTATTCTCCACATAGCTGATTTGTGACTCTTATTCTTCGTGAAAGAGAGTAACTCAATACCGTCAATATTTACCTGGGAGATTTTTCATGTCACTATAAATCTGGTTTTCTTGCCAGCATTGCAAACCTCGATAGTATAATGTTTTTGAAAAAATTTCAATACAATGAACGTTATTCTGCTTTAAAAACCGCATAAATGAATGATAAAAAAATGGTTTTCTTTATCCTAGTTCCAAATGGCAGAAGCCATGCTTTTATACAGAAAGAAACAAAACTTCCTTGAATAATCACAAAGACAAAGAAGTTTATGTGGATTATAGTATATTTAAATTCATTCACTTGTGATGCTCATAGGAGTTACTAATTTTTATAATAGTTTTCTTATAATAGTTAATGGTCATTATTGATATAATAATTATAGTTATTATATATTGGAGATTAACTCACTCTTTTTATATTAGATAAAACATTTTTATCAAATTTTATTAATGTTATGGAGATGATTAATAAGAATATATATTAGTATAACTATATTAGTAAATGTGGTTGATATGTGTTGATTGGTGTCATTCTTCACTTTTTACACACCAATCGGCTTATGAAAATGATACCGATTCAAGTATATCAATCATATTCACAATTGTGGTTGTGGTAATTGATAATCAACATAGATAGGGAGGATTAGTAGACCATGATTGGCTATGGCTAAATATGTTCAAGTTATGGTTAAGAAGGGCTTATTATGGTTAGTATAGAGTTGACTATGCATGACCATGGTTGTTCACAACTAGCTATGGTTGAGTAATGATAGATTATGACTGACTATGGTTGACCATGGTTGTTCATGTTTGATCATGGTTGACGATGGTTGTCCATGACTGGCTATGGTTAGGTATGCTAACCATGGTTGATAATGTCGACCATTGGTGAACATGGATTGATCAATTTGACCATGGTTGGCCATAGTTTTCTATCATAAATTACGGTTGTCCATGTTGACAATAGATGGCCATGGTTCACCATGTTCAACCATGGTGACCCTCATTGAGCATGTTTGACCATTATAACCATGGTTTTACATGTTGAGCATGTGTCGACCATGTTTTTCCAGAGTTGAATATGGTCAACCAAAGATTACCACGGTTGGTCATGGTTGATCATCATTGACCATCGTTGACTATGGTTGACAATGACTAACTAAAGTTAATTGTTGGGCATGAATGACCATGGTTGGTGATGGTCAATCATGGTAACCATATTCAACTATGGTTGATGATTCTAAACCACACTCACCATAGTTATAGTCGAGTTACAATACTTGACTGTGTTCAACCATAGTTAGCCATACTAAACCATGGTGACCAAAGCTAACTATCGTTGACCACATTGACTATGGTTGACCTTGCTTCACTATTGTCATTAGGGTTGATTGAAGATGACCATAACTACTCATTGTCGAATGAGGTTGATAATGGTTGGCCATGGTTGATTATATGATGACTATGATTGATTGAAGATGAACATGCTTGCTCATGGTCGACTAAGCTTGACCATGGCTAACTATGGTTGTCCACGTGTTGACCATGTTTTTCCAAGGTTGACTATGGTTAACCAGATATTACCATGGTTGGTCATGGTTAATCATCTGTGGCCATCGTTGATTATGGTTGACCATGGCTAACTAAAGTTGATGGTTTTCCATGGACGACCAGGGAAATTTTTAAGGATGGAAGTTTATCTTAAATTTTAGAAACCTTGGTGAATCTTACTAGTCCCCAATATGTAAATTGTAATTTTTTTTATTGTATTTTTGTAAAAATATTTAGGTTTATAATTATTCTATATTATTCTATATAAAATTTTAGCGATTTTTAGGGTAAAATATTTTTATACTATAAAATTTGATCGAATCAATTTTCAAAAAAATGGAAATTGTTGAATCTTTTTTTTTGGAAAAAAATGGAAAATTAGCCCATTTGCGAATATTAGCCCCTAAAATTTTCCATGTGGATGACCATGATTGGCTATGGTCAATCATAGTAGCAAGATTCAACTATGGTTTATTATGCTCAACCACGTTGACAATGGTTATCGACGAGTTATAATACTTGACTATGGTCAACCATAGTTAACCATACTAAATCATAGTGACCATAGCTAACTATGGTTGACCTTGGTTGACTATTGTCATTATGGTTTATTGAAGATGACCATGCCTGCTCATGGTCAACTAAGGTTGATAATGGTTGGTCATGGTTGCCTATATGTTGATTATGATTGATTGAAATTGACCACATTTGTTCATTGTCGACTAAGGTTGACCATGGTTGACTATGATTGTCCATGGTTGACTATGATTGACTATGGTTGAAAAAGATTAACATCATTGGCTATGGCTAACTATGGTAAACCTTAGTGAGTCATGATCAACCTTTCTTTGTATTTATTTATCACATTACACTGTCAATTTTTTTGTTAGTCCAATTACAATGCTGATTATTGTTTGTCACATGCAACACAAATTTTTTGCTTATCATATTTGTTATCATTTTTTGTTCATCACATTGTGATGTTGATATTTTTTTTATACATTGTGACGCTGATATTTATTTCTCATATTGGAATGTCAATTTTTAAACATGGTTTTCTAAGGTCAATTGTGGTTGACTATAGATGAACATTATTGACAACGGTTGTTAATGTTTAGCTATAGATAAACATGCATGCCCATGTTAACCATGGAATACCATGGTGTCCATAGTTGATCATAGTTGAGTTGATTTAACCATAATTTAATGTGATTAATTTGTTGAGAAAAGTTATTAAAAGTATATTAAAAATTAAATATAATTAAATATATTAAATATATTAAAACTTATTAAATAAAAATATTATGCCTGATTCATAAATAAGAATAATAATATTTTTATTAATTCCTTTTAAAATTAAATATTAAATAACCTTTAATAAATAACAATAATAATATTTTTATTAATTCCTTTTAAAATTAAATATTAAATAACCGTTAAACCTTATGGAATATAAATCTTAGGATGTAACCTTATTATAAAACCTTATTAAATATAATAACCCATTAATTAAATATTTTTGAAACTTATTAATAAAAACTAATATTAGTTTTACTAATAAACCTTACTATTATTACCTATAGTTTAATACGGTTAACTAAGGTTGACTAAGGAAACTATAATACGGTTAACTAAGCTTGACTAAGGATGATTACAAGTGAATAATGTTAACTATCATTTACTAGGTAAACATATGGTTGGCTATGTTTGACAACGTCATCATGTTGTAACATTGATATTTGTTCATGAGAGTGAAACATAATTTTTTTAGTCATCACATTGCGATGTTGATTTTAATTTGACATATTATGATGTTGACTATTTTGTTGTCTAAAGGTTTATTTCTTTTCATACTGTAATGTTGATTTTGTTTGTTTGTTTTATTGTAACAATGAGTTTTTCTCGTGACAATGTGGTGGATTTTTTTCTCAACACATGCATTGTCAATCTCTCTTCGTCACATTATGATCCTAATTTTTGTTTATTAGATTTTATTGTTGATTTCTGTTTGATGTGCTGCGAAGTTGATATCTATTTGTCATATTTCGATGTTGATAGTTATTTGGCATATGGTCATGTCAAAATTTAAAGAGTTGTTTATTGTCAACATTGGTTGACAATGGGTGAACATTTTGACAGTGTTTGTCAATATTTTACTGTAGATGAATATGGTTGAAAATGTTAAATATGGATTACCATAGTTAACGCAATTTAGCTTAATCATAATTAAATATGGTTTGGTAGAGAAAAATGATATTAAAATTTAAATATTAAAAAAACCTTAAACCTTATTAAATATGAATATTCAGCCTTATTTATAAAATTTAATACTAATATTATTAATAAATATTCTCTTCCCCATCTTCTTTATTATTATTATTACTAATTACTTTTATTATTAAATATGGAATAAAAAGCCAAGTCCCACTAGCACAACCGGTTGAGGATGGGCCTCGTCAGCAAGGCGACCCAAGATCAAACCTCACGGGGGTGGTTGTGCCCTGTGTTAGGGGGAGGAGACATGCTAAAAATCCAGTCACCTAAAGGGCTTGCATGCCCTAGGCCGTGTATGATCCCCGAGTGACTTTGAAGGCTTAGATGTCCCTGGGTCACGGCTCCTCAGGTCATAGGTTAAGCCTAGAAGATCATAGACAACTTGACACAAAAAATGAAATAAAACTTAAATCGTATTAAATATAAAACTTTATAAATACAAATTTATTAAAACTTAATGTTATTAATAAAACTTATTATTAAATGTTTTAAAACCTTATTATTAATTGTTTTAAAATCTTATTAATATTAATCTCAATATTGTTAAACAAATTTAAACCGTAATTATGATTTACTAAGGTAGATCAAGGTTGATTATATTGAATATAGTTGATTAATAATGAATAAGGATGAAAAATAGTATTAAACAACTTTAAATGTTAATTACGATTGATTAAGGTAGATCAAGATTGATTACAGTTTAATATAGTTGATTAAGAATGACCGAGGATGAAAAAATATTGGCTATTCTTTACTATGGTAAACATATGGTTGACTAAGGTTTTTACCATGGTTGATGATTTAAACATTGAATATAAAGGTTCACTAAAATGGTTGATTATGTTTGACTAAGTCATCATGTTGTAACATTGTTATTTGTTTGTTAGATTGTAACATCATTTTTTATTTGTCAAATTGCAATGTTGATTTTGGTTCATCATATTAACATCTTGATATTTTGTTTTTCACATTTCAACATTGATGTTTTGTTTGGAAAATTGTAACGCTGATTTTTGTTTTTCATATTGCAACATTGATTGTTTTTATTTGTCAAATTGTGACACTTAGTTTTGTTCGTCATAATGCAATGTGATTTTTTGTCTCCATGCATGTGATGTCAATTTTTGTTGATCATATTTTGATACAAATTTTTTTTCATTAGATTGTGATGTTGATATTTATATTTCACATTACGACATTGATATTTATTTGTCATATTCTAATGTCAATTTTTTAACATGGTATTCTATGAAAAACTATGCTTAATTGTGAGTGAACATTGTTAACCATGATTGTCAATGTTTAACTATAGATGAATATGATTGACCATGTTAACCATGGATTATCATGATGACCATGGTTGACCATAGTTGAACTAAAATCATATTAAAGTATAATTAAATTGTTATGAATGATTATGAAAAATAGATTAAAAACAAATATTTCAATTATTTAAATATTAAATAAACATTATTAGCTATAAATATTTATGAATATAAATATTAATTTTTATGGGTGAAAATTGTTAACCATCATTGTGAATGTTTAACTATAGATGAATATGGTTGAACATCTTAATCATGGATCACCATGATGACCATGGTTGACTGTAGTTGAACTAAAATCATATTAAAATATAATTACATTATTAAAAATAATTATGAAAAATAAATTAAATAACAAATATTGAAAATATTAAAATATTAAATAAACCTTATTAAATAAAAATATTAATAGTTATGAATATAAATACTAAAATTTATTCATAAACCTTAATATTAATATTATCAATAAACCTTAAATCTAATTAAATATGAACTTTATTAAATACAAAACTTTAAACCTTATTAGATATAAAATTTTATTAATAAAAAATTATAAATAAAAGCTTATTGATACTTATTAATATATTAATATTACTAAATGTGTTTTAAAAAATATTAATATTATCAAATATTTTTAAATATTGAGTATGGTTGACTATGCTTGATTATAGTTGATTATTGTTGACTAAAATTGAATGTGATTGACTAAGTATCACTGCAAACGACTATGGGTGAACAAGGTTAACTATCATTGACTATGGTAAACATATGATTGATTAGGATTAACAATGATTGACTATTTAAACACTCACTATAAATATCAACTACAAATGTTAACTATGCTTAATTATGTGAGCATCTTGACTCTAGGTAGATCAAGTATGATGTACATACTTAACTATAGGAATATTGAACATAATACATATCATTAATCAGGACTAAATATGATCTTCATGTTGGTTTATCAAATCAATTATGGTCTACATATATTAATGTTTAGACTAATATAATTTATTATCTTAATATGTAGATTAATATACATTTAATTTCTTATTATGTGTAAATAAATATATTATTAAAGTGTTCATCTATAAATTAATATATTAATATATTAATGCATCATTATTAATAAATTATTATAAATAAATTAGGTCTTAAATAATATTATCAAATTATTAAATTATCAATAAAATTATTAAACTTTATTAACAATTATATAAAAAAATATTATTAAACTTTAATATTAGTATTGTTAAAGTGTAATATTAATTATTAAATATTCATATTAACATTATTAATGTTAATATTCGTGTGTTCTTGTCAATTCTCAACCTTGTAGAAAAGTGAAATTAAAGTTAGAACATTTATGACCGATGAATAACCTTCACTTTATTGTTTCAGTGTGATTCGATAGGTTCCACCACCATCTTCGTTGAGTTTGGAATAGCTTCCAACTTTGGCTAAGTGCCAAGACTTCTCCAATCACCTTTTAACTCTACTTTTATGGCTTAAGTCACTAAATTTTGATTGGGAATAACTCCTGATACATGAGGCCATTTGCAAACTTACACATACCATTGCAAAGATCTTTCAAATCACTTTTCCAATGAAGAAGGTACGATGTAGTCTATGAGCCTATTTTCAACCTGAAAAATAGCTCCAAATTCTCTACCATTATTTTCACCTTGACTCTTCTTCTTGTGCATAGAACCTCGACTCCTAACGACCATAGTCATCATTTTATGGCTTCTCCAATGAGGCTGCTACTATGGTGATTCTCTGCCAGATATTGCAGTAATCATGGGACTCCCCCTGAGCTTGAAACATCAAGCATACCAATGCTATCCCAATTATCATCACAACTATGCTACGAGACATTAAAGCTAACATATACTGCCATAAACATTCATGCTAGTCTAGTTGACATTAATTCCAAAACTCTTGCAACTGTCAGACAATGGCACCTGCCCAACACATATCCGAGCATGATTGTTGACATCAATGGCAACACACTTGCAACCACTAGCCATCCAGAAAATTTCAACTGTCCAACACAATCATGCTTTATTCAACCAAATTTTCTTCCTTTTTAGCGTCTTACATAGATTACAACTTATTTCATAAATATTTATGGAGATGACAATTCTTACCACAAGATTAATATTCTAGCCTAAATTTCTTTCCTTTTGACTTAGATCTTGATGTATTGCTTGATTTCTCCTCTCCTTCTTTGGATAAACCTCTAGCCACCATTTCTTCACATGTGGATATTTATATACTAGACTTCCTATGCACAACCTCTCATAGCGATTCTCCCATAACATTGTCATATTTTAGAGAATTGATTGTGCTAAAACTAATGGCAATGCCTAGATGGTCTTGTTTCCGTTGCGACAAACACCCTCCAAAACTTTGCATACAATTGAATTTTGGAGCGTACCGTGGATCTAGCGATCAGACGTTCCATAGTCACTTGTTGGTCAGTTGATGCTTTTTGAGTTCCCTCTTGTATTGGAAGTGTTGAAGTCACTTTCACTCACATGCTCAGTTTGTAATAAGTTCATGAGCGCATTCTTCCATGCGAGCTTGGATAATCATAGTACATTCCATTAGGACTATGCCTGTGCGATATCCAATTCATGTTGACAGTCAATGCTCACTGATAACAACAGCTTCTCACATTCTAGCAGTGTTTGTATCTTTAATGTCAATCATTTTTGCAAAATGTTGCTCCCACTCACCTTTGTTTTCGTGAGTGTCAGTTTCATGTTTCCAATTGTTGCTTTTTCTTGCTTTCACCTAATTAGTTTCACTTTCATGTTATCTTTTCTATGGAATGTGTTATTTTCATTATCATTCACATATTGTAAGTTTCATTCGCAATTTTATCTTTATATAGCAAGTGTCGTCTCCTAGCATGGGAATTATTGCTTATCATGCAAAGTGCAGTTTTGGTTTGTTTCAAGGGGGAAAATTTGTGGTGATGAGTTTTTCTTGTCATGCAAGCATGTGTCACACTAAGGGAAGTATGTATTCATGTATTCTGGATGATTTAAGTTGTGTCGCCAAATGTCTAAGTGTGTGATCATGGTTAATTCCTATCACTGTTATCATCGGTCTCATTGATCCCATAGTTAGCGAAATTCCAGAAAATTCCCTCATTTCTTGAACCTAGTTCCCCCTTGCCTCCAAAAACCATGCATATTTTTCCATAAGTCTGGACTTTGCAATTTTTTCCCTCATTCTGAAATTGTGCAGATTTTTCCCTTAGTCTGGACTACGCATTTTTTCCCTCAATCTAGCCTAAGCTTCTCAATGTGGAGCCTCAAAGCTCAATATCCATCCCTGACTTCGTAATTTGCACAACTGCATAGTCAATAAGCCTCTCCCTTGGCCTAACAGTCAGTCCTGGCTCAATTTTTGGATCATCATGCAACATGTTAGACTTGGGGTTTATCATACTGACATCATCTTGTCACGAGTGGATTGTAGATGCATAAGTTCTATCACGCTACGTTAATATGATGAAGGAATATATATAGAGGGAGGACATGCTATAATACACCTAAGGAGTTGAGGAGATAATATTATCATCAAACAAGAAGACGAAGGAGAATTCCATTACAACATAAGATCAAACATCGGTACTGTAGGAATACTCCATGAGATTTACAACCCGTTGGAGGGTAGATAAGAAGAACAAACCATATATCACATAAAGGAAGAATAAACATGAAGGAAATCTTATCACTGCCACATCATTATGTCATCAGTGTCATGTGTCAACGCAAATATTGAAAACCATTCCATGTGTTTTCTTGAGGTATTTTTCTCCCTTTGATAAAATGTTGTCTTTTCTCATGTTGGTTGTCGCATTGCATATATAGGCCTGTTATGGTGGTTTTAAGAGGTCATCTATTTATTAATTATTTTTTATATTCATGTAAGTATCTGTCGCACTCATTCTCAAAGTTTTAAGCGTTGTTGAAAAAGTGTCATCATGGTCGCTGTAAAATGTATCCTTATTGTTGCACTTGTCGTAACTTTTCCTAAAGCTATCAAACGGTGGAAAATAATATGTTCATGTGCCATGGATGATCTGTGTTATTAAGTTGTCAAAGTATTCCCAAAATAAGAAACCTAGCTTGGTATAACCTCCCTGAGCTGCGCACTATGCAGTCTTAGTCCTCTATCTATGACCTTGCTACTTGGCACTGCACATTCTAAAGAACCTGCCTCCGAGGACTGTTGCACTGCGCAATTTATGTGATCAAGCCTTGACCCTGACCTCCAGAATTTCATAGTCGTGATGTCTAGCCCAGCTACAACTACACACTTTGAAACCTCAACCCTTAAGCTCAATCCATTATCCCATGAACTATGTAGCTGCACAATAGCTCAACCTTCCTTTTCACCCAAAATAATGCAGTGAGCTCTCCTAGTTCCCATCCCTTCATCTTGTCCCATTGGATCCAAAGAATGCGCAGTATTGTTCCTAGACCCTTCCTGAACTACACACTTTGAATTCTCAAGGCTAAATTCTTCCCCTTTCCTGCCTGCGGTCACTGAGCCTTCCTTCCAAACCATTCACTTGTTCTAGGTTCAGTTTATGGATCAAAATGCATCATTTTAGGCTAGGTTTTTCAGACTAATGGCATCTCTTCATGAGTCAATTGTAGAAATAGATACCTTATGTTTCCATGGAAAGACGATGAAGAAGGGGAAGGAAGAGGAAAACATGTTGATAGAAACCTTTATAGTTGAGCATGCAAGTTGATGGATCGAGAGAAATAAAAGGAACATTAGTCTGTGATCACCACCCAAGACATGCGATCGTTGAATATCCCCTATCACCAAACCATGTGGAGATGAAAAGAATACACTCAAGGCACATTAGCAATAGTGGCTTGACATTGCCACATCACTAAGCAGTCCATGTCAGTAGTGTCATGTCATTTCATGTCATGAGTGGTCATATGCCACATCAGTATTGTATGTCATGTATATTGTAATAAAAAAGTATTGTAAAGTGGAATTCCAAAGGACACACATGAATGTAAAGAGTCATGTAAATTTAAAATTCATGGGAAGTCAAACAGTCCTAAGAGTAGTCAAAGGGTCACCCTTGGCTATATATACCCTCATTGTATGAGAAAAAGACTTTTTCGCCTTGGCTCCACCCGCAAAGCATTAGAGAGATAAGCTAGTTCTTTTATGGAACAAGGAGTGGCTACAACATTCCACTATTGGAGCTAGTGATGTTAATGTTAATAACAAAATCCTTCAAGGCCGACAAATTCTTATGCACATATTATGAATTTTTGTAAGACCATTCTGCAATTTTTTGTATTTCATGTTTTCTTTCACATGTGCTAAGGTAGTTGAACTATTTCGGTTATTTTAGTATTTATCTTATTAAGAATGTATTCTAATAGTTTTTATTGTTGTCCCATCCTTGTGGACTATTCTACAATATATTAGGAAGATTTTATTCTAAATATTCCGGGAAATCACATGAGAAATTTTGGAACCGATACGTTTCGAACTACCAACTGTATTTCATCATCAGGATACTGATGATGAAATATAGTTGGTAGTTCGAAACACGTCGGTTCCAAAATTTCTCATGTGATTTCCCAGAAGATTTAGAATAAAATGTTATGGATCACAGAAGCTTGCACTCTCAAATATTAGGAAGATATTTCTCAATTGTTAGTGGTAATGAAGTACGCATCCCTTGTGGACTTTTCCATTGGATGTTAGACATATTCTTCGGTTGATGTGTGTCTCTTCCTGGGTGGTACTATTACCTTTCTCTTAGAGGCCCACTTCTATCTCTCTCCACTACAGTATAAGAACCTTGACACAATTATAATTAGACACTCACCAGGCACACCCCCCTTTCTTTTTGAATGAGCATGTGCACTCCTCTCTCTTGCTCACAGTTAGAGCCAAGGCATATCTATAAGAATACATGGAAACTGGGTCGATATTTCAGATGGGGTTCCTACTCCAAACGATGTGAGGTGTAATTGGGACTTCACATTGTGGAGACCCCTTGGTTGACGGATTTCCAACACCGTCAATAGGTCCCAATATTCATATGAATAGATAATGTCACCTCATTATCTTCCTCATTAATTTTTACATTCATACAAGGTAATTGGAGTATAAAAGTATTAAATATGTTCAAATGATCAACAAATTTGGTACTTTATTTCATTCAGAGGCTATATAGTTGTCGTTTCAAGTATATTTCATTTTTTTAGTTATTTCATTGTATCGAGGCTCCCCATTATTCCCCATAGTATGACGCTTTTTCCTCTCTAATAATATTGAAAAGGGAATTTTATTCCAAACATAACTAAATTGTGTTGAGAGTTTTTTCATCTAGATATTTGTAATATCCCATTTTCAAGGATATCTCAAGAACACAGCAAACTCCAACCAGAGATTGACTGGGAGGGCATTTACTGGATATGTCGTCTCTAAAAGAGTATGAGATCCGGAGGCTACCTGGCCCTTTCCAGACTCTGTCTAGGAGCGAAAGATAAACACACAAGTGGTATAGAACTAGAGTGCTCAAAAATATTAAGAGACATACAATAGAAAGAGAATGCAGTAACTACGGCAACAATGGCAACTACGGCAACTCAACCAAAAAACATAGAGAAGAAATACTGAGCCATTTTATTAATCTGAGAGAGATAATGAAGTACAAAAGACTAATATTGCGCAAGGCAAGTGAGAGAACACTCTCAGAAAAGACAGGAGACAGCTCCTTTATGAAATGCATCCCAGCTACTGGAGAAATGCCGTGTAGCTGCTACTGCTAGAACCGACTGAAGATTAGGAGCTGATCCCCTTGCCGGAATGAGTTGAAAATTAGAGAACCTCCTCTCCTTAACAACCCCGACAAGATCCAAAAACAATTCCAAGAATGGCCGACCCCAGAAACAACCAGAAACTGCCTCCCCAGTGAATTACGCTGGCCTCCAAGGAACAGCGTAGTAGCTGGATGGAAACAGCTGAAATACTGCTAGAAACTCTGCCAAAACCCACTGACAGGAAAAGGCTGACCATCTGCTCGAAAGTTTGGCGAAATCCCCTGCAGAAACACCCAAATCGAAGCTCCGCCACAAGGGACTGCGTCCTCTCTCCCAGTGACTGCGCAGTCTCTCTAAGCACCAGCTCCGCAGCAAACCCAAACAATGAACGACACACAAAATGCAAGAAAATAAACCTTGCCCGAGCAGGCACTCGAAGTCCCCCAGGGCTAAGGGTGAGATCTCCGTATAGAGACACTCGGTGCACTAAACGGTGCTGTAGACAGGCTAAACAGCCGGCGTGCGAAAGAAAAAAGTCTCACTCTAAAATCAACCACTCAAGAATGATCCAAATGAGGAGGCTCCTCCATATTTTATAGCATTGGTTTCCCTCCAAAACCAACGTAGCCTCTCTCTCCTCCACATCCTCATCCTTATCTGCGCAGAAGCTTCTAGAGTGCATGTACGCCCCCTCCTCCACGTGGTGTGTGGCCCCCCTTGGCTCCCCCCTTAAGTCGCAATGTTGTGCTACTAGGAAGGTGTTTTATTCCACTAAAGTGAGTTAGATCCCCTAAAGTGAGTTAGATCCCCTCTTTACTCACTTTTTATTTATCTACAAACCACATACGACAAAACTATACAAAGATGAATATTCCAATTACCTGTCGCTAATTAGGAATATTACAGTCCCCCCCGGCAAAATGTTGCTTGCCCTCAAGAAACTGAAGTGATGGATGCTACAGAATTTTCTCACTCTCCCACGTGGCATCCTCATCCGGCAAATTCTTCCACCTCACCAAGAATTCTCGGACTATCGTGCTCTATAACCACCTCTCCCTGGTATCAATAATGGCCTCCAGCTGCAACACCAAGTGCCCCTCATCATTTGTAGGTAGTAGCTCCTCCGTCACTGTCACCTGTTGTCCCAGCTCCTTCTTCAGGCATGATAGATGGAAAATGTTGTGGATCTTGCTACCTTGGGGCAGCTCCAACTCGTATGCAACCTGCCCAATCCTGCGTATCACCCTGTATGGTCCGTAGAAACACGGCTTGAGCTTCTCAACTCCCTTCTGCTTCAGCGATGACTGTCGGTATGGCTGTAAGCGTAGGTAGACCATGTCCCCTACCTCAAACTGTCGCTCCACCCGACCTCTATCGGCATACAGCTTCTGCTAGTTCTGTGCTATAGCCATGTTGTCCTTGAGAGCTTGGAGGATATTCTGACTCTCTTGGATCCACATCTTGGCTCTAGGAGCCTTACTCGCACCGAACATCACATCAAAAAATGACAAAGGATGGTACCCATACAAAGCATAGAATGGTGACATCCCAATAGACATGTGATGTGTCGATTTGTAATAGTACTCCCCTAAATGCAACCATCTCAACCATGCTCGCTACTGCCCACTAACATAGTTACGCAAGTATCCCTCCAGCCACTTGTTAACTATCTCCGTCTGTCCATCCGTCTGTGGGTGGTAACTGGTGCTCAGTGTCAACTCCGTCACCACTAGCCGGAAAAGCTCCTGCCAAAATCCACCCATGAAGCGACTATCCCTATCACTGATGATGGTCTTGGGAAGACCATGCAATCTGAAAATCTCCCGGAAGAACGGCTCGGCCACCTGCGCTGTTGTGTAATGCGCGGATATGGCGAAGAAGTGCACATACTTTTTCAATCGATCAACGACGACAAAGATACAATCCTTGCCCTGCACCATGGGAAATCCTGTGATGAAATCCATCGATATGCTCTCCCATTTGCCCTTCGGAATGGGAAGAGGCTGCAATAACCCTGCGGGATGGTTCATCTCACCTTTGTTTCTCTGACAAACATCGCACTCCGTGATGTGCTAGAGTACGTCCTCCTTGAGGCCCTTCCATGAGAACCTCTCTCTAATGGCCCTGTAGGTTTTGGTAAATCCATGATGGCCTGCCAATGGAGAATCATGTGATGCTTGGACTATCTTCTTCTTAAGATGAGATCCCTCCGTCAAGAAGATCTTGCCCCTGTAATAGATGATCTCATCGACCACCCTGTACTGATCATCCGCCACCTGCCTGTCCAGCACCTCACATGCAAACTTTTCCTTAGAGTACTCAACTAAAAGTAGAGCTCTCCAATCTGTGTCCAAGCTCATAAGAGATAATGTGGCTAGTCTACGTGAAAGAGCATCTGCCACCACATTATTCTTACCCTTGACATACTCGATGTCGAAGTCATACGCTTGGATCTTACTGATCCACTTCTGCTGCCTCTCCTGTAGCTGCTTCTGCTCCAAAAAGAACCTGAGGCTGTTGTGGTCAGTCCTCACCCTGAATCTGTTCCCCACCAGGTACTGCCAGAATTTGGCCAATGCATGCATGATGGCCAACATCTCCTTGTCGTAAATAGGAATATACAACCTCTCATGCGGAAGGATTTTCTGGCTCTCAAAGCTATAGGGTGTCCCCCCTACATCAATACTGCACCGATCCCCTCTCCCGACGCATCACACTCCAAGACAAATGGCTGCGTAAAATCCAGTAACACAAGCACTGGGCAGCTACTCATCACCTCCTTAATCCTATCAAAGGCTTGCTGTGCTGTATCTGTCCAACTGAATGCCCCTTTCTTCATCAAATCTGTAAGGAGTGCAGCAAGCTGCGAAAACCCTTTGACGAAATTCTTGTAAGAGGCACATATCCCAATGAACCCTCGAAGTTCTGTCACATTCTTCGGCTCCGGCCAATCTCTGATGGCTCTAATCTTCTCCTCGTTGACCCTCACTCCGTCCACTCCAATGATATGACCCAAATACAGCATCTTTGTCATCCCAAACTCACATTTGGAGAGCTTAGCATAAAACTGTTGCTCTTCCAAGACGCGTAGTACTTCCTCGATATGCTGGAGATGCTCCTCCCATGTCTTGATATATATTAGTATGTCATCAAAGAAAACCAATACAAAATTCCTCAGGTGACTGTGGAAGATATGGTTCATGCAGGACTGAAAGGTGGCTGGTGCATTGGTCAGCCCAAAAGGCATAACCAAAACCTCAAAGTGCCCATAATGGCACCTAAAGGCGGTCTTGGGAATGTCCTGTTCCCTCACGCGAATCTGGTGGTACCCTGATCTCAAATCAATATTTGAGAAGAACTTAGCTCCTCTCAGCTCATCCATCAGCTCATCGATCCTGGGTATAGGGTACCTATTCTTCAGGGTCTTCTTATTCAAGGCCCTGTAGTCAATGCACATCCTCAAAGTACCGTCCTTCTTCTTCACCAGCACCACAGAAGAAGCAAACGGACTCGTGCTCGGTCTGATGTGTCCAAGAGCCAACAACTCCTAGATGGCCCGCTCAATCTCATCCCGATAGGCTTTGGGATGCCTATAGGGTGTAGTAATCGCTGCCTGGATACCCTGCTCCACCTCGATGGTATGCTCAAACCCTCTATCTGGTGGCCGACTTGGTGGTATAGCCCCGAACACCACCTCATGTCTGTCAAGGATGGCTTGTATCTCTGGATGAACTGCTCAACCGGTGGTCTCTACCTCTGATGCCCGCAACTCAACTGCCCACTCTATGTTACCCTTCCGGAAATCTGCCTCCATCCGGTGTGCCGACACTGTCCGAGGTGGGTAAGTATACATTCCATGGATCTTCTCATGCTTCCCGATCTTCTTGTCATCCCACTCCATCTCTAAGGCCTCCCAATTCGTGGTGACCTTCCCCAGCGTAATCAGCCACTGAACACCCAGTACCACATTGGTATCTGGTATGTTGACCACAAAAAAGTGATCAGTCGCAGTGTAGGTACCCATCGTCACTTCTAACTCTGGAACATACTGGGTACACTGCATTATCTGGGCTCCTGGGACCAACACTGAAAACCCATCAAAACTCTTGGTCGGTATACCCCGCCGCTCAACCATCTGCGCATCAATAAAGTTGTGGGTTGCCCCACTATCGACCAAGACTGATACTCACTGGCCACGTATTACCCCATGTATGCACATCATCAAATACTTAGGAACTCCTTGCAAAGCTGCAAGGGCCCCTCCTGTAGGTGCAAAGGCCGCACCTCCCGACCCTGGAGGTGGAGGCGGAAATTGATCCTGGGCCATCTGACTATCTCCTGCCTCCTCATCATCCTCCTCATCTTCTTCCTCGCTCTCATAGGAGAAGACCTCAATAAAGTGTGCTTTGCCAGCAACACACCTATGCCCTGGTGCCCACAGCTCCTGACATGTGAAGCATAGCCGCTTCTTCCTCAACTCCCTCCTGGCCTCATCATCGACCTATGCCCATCCTGGATTCCCCTTTAGAGGAGGAACCTTCACATCCTTCCCCTTGGGCTGGGTACCCTGTCTTTGAGGGTAAGGTGTCCGTGTCCTGGGAAATGCATCCTGCAAATCCCCGGTCCTCCTGATGGCATCCTAGAGTATAGCTGGTCTAGTGGATTCGACTAGACCTCGAACTGGCTCTGCCAATCCTTCCACAAACATATAGATCATCTGTGCTGCGGATATATCTGGCACCATCATCGAAACCCTCAAGAAATCTGCAATGTAGGTTTCGGGGCTCCCTGTCTATCTGAGCTTCGTCAGCTCAACAAAATGTTGTTCCGGATCCCTTCGGTCAAAACGCTCTATCAATCTCCTGGTGAACTCGGCATATGTCCTCACCGTGTAATGCCTGAGTGTCACCATCCCATGGAACTACCAGTCCTGGGCCTCACCATCCAAATGTAATGTTGCCACCTTGATGGCCTCTGTCTCCGACATCTGGTTAAGCTGGAAATAGATGTCCAGCTTCTCTACCCAAGACTTTTCCGAACTGTTTGATGATCCATCAAACGTAGGCAAATGAAATCTACTAGAGGAATGGTGGCAATCTCCATCATGGTAATGCCGATGCCCTCTATGATGGTTGCGGGGCCTACTGTCCCGCTGGAGCTGCACAAAATCTCGGAATGTGAGAGCATCCCTGAACTCCTTCCCGTAGGACTGATACTCTACAAAAAACTCATCTAAGTGTCCGGGCTCTGCCTCCTGCTAGGCTTCTTCCCCTGTATCAGCTCCTAAGAAAGTGGGCATAGTAGAGCGGGTAGAAGCCGTCAGCTGAGGAGTATCACGCTGAGCAGCACCCTGCTCTAGAAAATGGTGGGATGCACTTGATCCCTCTCCGACCTCAAAAGTCCGTGGAGTCTCACGCTGCCTAACCTCCACAGTTGTGAACCTCTGGCCCATCACCTCAATCTGTTGAGCCAAATCCTGTACCGACTTGAGGAGTGCCTCTCCAAACTGTTTGGCCTCTGTGTCATCTTCCATCGGCACTTTCTTCCTCAAATCTACTACAATCTCTACCTCCTCTGCGTCCTGCACAGGCTCTCTCTCTTGTTCTTCTTTTTCTACCTGGGCACAGTCCTCTTCTTCGTAGGTGGTCTCCAACCTACGCTCACGGTCTCTATACTTCCTTCCTCTGTAAGGTCTCTTTCCTGATGTCATAGACCACAGGCTGAGCCAAATCTATGCTTTGATACCACTGTAATATCCCGTTTTCCGGAATATCTCAAGAACACAACAAACTCCAACCAGAGATTGATTGGGAGGGCATTCACCGGATATTTCATCTCTAAAAGAGTACAAGATATGGAGGCTACCTGGCCCTTTCTAGACTCTGTCTAGGAGTGAAAGATAAACACACAAATGGTATAGAACTAGAGTGCTCAAAAATATTAAGAGACATACAATAGAAAGAGAATGTAGTAACTACAGGAACAACGACAATTACGACAACTCAACTAGAAAACATAGAGAAGAAATACTAAGCCATTTTATTAATCTGAGAGATGTAATGAAGTAAAAAAGACTAATCTTGTGCAAGGAAAGTGAGAGAACACTCTCAGAAAATACAGGAGATGGCTCCTCTATGAACTGTGTCCCAGCTACTGGAAAAATGTCCTGTAGCTGCTACTACTGGAAGCGACTGAAGATTAAGGACTGATCCCCTTGCCGGAATGAGATGAAAATCAGAGAACCTCCTCTCCTCAACAACCCCGACAAGATCCACAAACCATTCTAAGAACGGTCGACCCCAGAAACAACCAGAAAATGCCTCCCCAGTGAATTATGATGGCCTCCAAGGGACATCGTAGTAGCTGGATGGAAACAGCTGAAATACTGCCAGAAACTCCGCAAAAAACCACCGACAGGAAAAGACTGACCCTCTGCTCGAAATCTTGGCAGAATGCCCTACACAAACACCCAAACCGAAGCTCCGCCACAAGGGACTGTGTCCTCTCTCCCAGTAAATGTGCAGTCTCTCTAAGCACCAGCTCCGCAGCAAACCCAAACAATGAATGACACACAAAATGCAAGAAAATAAACCTCACCCGAGTAGGCCATCGAAGTCCCCCGGGGCTAAGGGTGAGATCTCCGCATGGAGACACTCGGTGCACTAAACAGTGCTGCAGACAGGCTAAACAGCAGGCATGCGAAAGAAGATCAAAGTCTCACTCTAAAACCAACCACTCAAGAATGATCCAAATGAGGAGGCTCCTCCATATTTGATAGCATTGGTTTCCCTCCAAAACCAACGTAGCCTCTCTCTCCTCCACATCCTAATCCTTATCTGCGCAGAGAATTCTAGAGTGCATGTAGGCCCCCTCCTCCACGTGGTGTGTGGCCCCCCTTGGCTCCCCCCTTAAGTCGCAATGTTGTGCTACTAGGAAGGTGTTTTATTCCACTAAAGTGAGTTAGATCCCCTCTTTAATCACTTTTTATTTATCTACAAACCACATACAGCAAAACTATACAAAGATTAATATTCCAATTAGTTGTCGCTAATTAGGAATATTACAATATTTCCAATCTTCATTAAACATACCCACAAGTTTCTTTCTCTTTCCATCAAGATCCCTGTGCAAGCCTTGTTGAACTAACAAATCCCACATCTTGAAATTTTGCAGTTCGAATTTATTCTTCCCATTAAAATTCTCCACCTTAAATTTTGGACTTTGAAATATTTGCCATTTCCTACACATGATCTCCCTCTTACTAGCACAATATTTTGAAGTCTGCACTAATTCTTTCTCCCCTCTTCAACAACCAATCTGTTGTATCTAAGAAACAATTTTCCTTCAATAACAATTTCTTTCACTATCGTACATAGAATGTTTTTCTTGAACACCACTGGGAGGAAAGTCTATTTTCTTTAGCTCGAAACACTTACCACATTTTTTCTCTTGACCATACCAATCTCATTGTGAATTTTTAAAACAATGGGAATATTCAAAACCTTGCGCCTCTTCAATGCATTTTGTTTTACTCACACAAACCATCGTTTCCCTTGTGAAGATGTCTTCCCTTCAACGTTTTATGTTCTAACATTCATCGACATGGGAGAAATATGATGCTTCAGAGCCTACTGTGTAGAATTAATCCATGGTTCTAAATTTTTCCATAGAAGCTACAAAATGTTCACAACCTATAACATTCTCTGTGGAAGCCATGAAAAATAAAAGCTCATTCCACTTCTTGGCATACACAATGCATACACAGATTTAGAGCTGAAAATTGTAAAGAAGAAATGAAACATAAATACTCAGAAACTTCACCACAAAGCCCATATATATGATCTTATTTCTCAAGTAATTCATGGCATGCCAATAGTGTTCACCAACACATATATTTACAAAATTTTGACTTACATTTTGAAAACACGAAAATCCAAATTTTTTTGAGACCCCCAATAGCTTTTGATACAAGTATTATTGTCACAAACCCAATAAAGTTTGAGCTTAGATTAAGTATATCATTATAATGGTATCAAAATATCTTCTTTAAAATTTCTTTATATATATATATATATATATATATATATATATATATATATATAATTGTTTTTTCTTTTTCGTTTTTTTTTTTTTTTTTTTGCTAATGAGACATAACTATGTGGATTGAACTTTCTGATCATTTAGATATTTTTATTTTTATTCTTTATTTCTTTTTTGCTCATAAGACATAACTGTGTGGATTGAACTTTCTAATCATTTAGATACACAAAGGCTTGCTAAGTTATTTTTTTGTCAATTATATTACTTAGACAAATATTTTTATAAATAATAATAGAAAATAATTAAATATTTGATATTTTCATAAATTATATATAATATTTAAATTTTAATAAAAAATTAATTAGCTATATATAATAAGATTCATGAATATAATTTAAAGAAATAATATTATAATTACTGCAATATTATTGGTAAAACTAATTTAACATTAAAAAGTAATGTTTTTTAACAAAATGGTAACATTTAATTTTTTAAAAATAAATAAATAAACGCATACTCGCAGTTGCCAAAATTTGCTACGAAATTTTTATTTAACACTACTGCTTTTATTCTAATTCCGCTGGTTGAACCAATAGATCCCCATGGACTCCTTTTCCGTGCTTAAGATATCAAAGATTGAGATGGAAAAAACAAATGGTGAGATGGAAAGATATCAAAGGTTGAGATGGTAAGATATCACGAGTGAACTGGCAAAATGAAAACTGTGTCGAATAAAAGGACTGAAACATCAAGCTCTTTTAGCTTTAGATATTCCGTATTCGAATGTTCAACGGTCGCAATGTTAGCTTTACTCCAATGTTTTATGTTTTCTTTTTTAAGTATGAATGTTTGAATTTTGTTTTTTTTTAAAGGTAGAAATAGATTCATTATTATTGAAAATAATTCAAAAAAAATTCAAAATACTAAAATTTAACAATTATAACTTAAATTTACTTAAAAAAAATAAAATTTTAATTAAAATCATGCCATAATTATCATTGTTATTTTCCTAACAAATTTCAAGCTGTCCAAGTGGCTCTTCAGTTCTGCCTTAGAGAAGTAAACCCTCACTATGACTCATTTATATAAGTTATCTTAAATGTTTTTGCATTAGTTTAATTATATATTTTTTAATTTATTTCCTTATGATTGATTTTATTTGAATTTCAAATTAATTTATAATTAAAAATAATAATTTCAACTTGTTAAATTTATTTAATATAGAAAAAAAATATTTGCTAAATAATACATTTTTGGTTAATATTATTCTAATATGATAAACTAATCATTAACTTACTACATAATAGTTAATAATCTTTAAATTTTACACCAATGACTTTCCGTAACAACATTTGGAGTCGTCTAACGAGCCGGAGGAATTGCCCGGATGGTCAAAATTGGCCGGAATCCGGGCCAAAAAAATTTTAAAAATCTTGCAGAAACAGTGTTTGAATCCTGATTTTGACATTGGAAATGGATTCAGCACCATCAAAAACCTGTAGGACACCCAAAATATTAAACTTTGATAGTTATAACATGGATTTAGAAAAATTCCTGCCGGATTTTCAGGGCGATTCCTCTGGCTAGTTAGACTACGACTTAGTTAATAAGGAATGTTTAGTAAATAAGGAAGAAAATATAATAGATGGAAGTACTTTTTGACTCCGCGGCTTTTCATATAAAGAAATCCAAGGCATTTTCAAAATTAGCATTAACCTCACCATGATAACACAGAAGATATTAGGATAAAATAAAAGGGAAAAATTACAAACCACTTTAGTGCGATTTATTAGTGCTCCTTTTTGTTTCGATTTAGAAAAATATAATTATTCTCTTTGCCTTGCTCTCAACAATAATTTGTTTATACACAAATTTCATGTAGCCATTCAAACTTCGCTTATGAGACCATCGCTCACACTGGTACTGCTCTATGGATTTTCACTGTCAAGCTCAAGAGGAAGAGTGCAATCGGAGTATATCTTATAAAAAAATAAATGAGATCTTTACCTTTTTGGTATTTTTTTTTTCAAAACAAACAATCAAATCATCATGTAACAAAGGTTTGGTTCCAGTGCTCAGAATCATTGGCAGTGGTTGGAATAAATAATTAGTATTTGATAAAAAATAGAATTAGTAATAGGTTTATCATATAAGAATGTATTTAAGTAGATGAAGCAATGTGAGATTTACAAGTTGAGCACTGATCTCATTTGATCTGTGTTTTTAGTTTTATTGTCTTTCATTGTTTTTTATATGTCATAATTATTCTAGTTTATTAGCTGGCTTAGAGAGGAGTGGCCATTTCAAATTCTACAATTGGTATCAAAGGAGGTAAAATTGTTTTGGGTTAAATTTTTTAATTGTTGGAATTTCGCCAAAGTTAAAAATGTCGAATTCTAACATGCCTGTTCCAGAATTTGATGGGAACAATTATGATTATTGGTGCATTAAGATGCTGACCTTTTTGATTGGAAAAGATTTTTGGGAGATTGTTGAATCAGGTTATAATGAGCTAGCAGATTGGAATGCCCTTACAGCCAATGAAAAAACAAAAAGAAAGGAAGCAAGGAAGAAGAATGCTCAAGCATTGTTTCACATTCAGATAGCTCTTGATAAGAGCTTATTTCCACGAATATCAGGAGCAACAACTGCCAAATATGCCTGGAAGACTCTTCAAGAAGCTTATCAAGGTAGTGATCAAGTTAAGGTGGTCAAGCTTTAGACATTGAAGAGAGAGTTCGAGAATCTGAAGATGCAAGAAGCTGAAAGTATAAGCGACTATTGTGTGAGAGTCAAAGATGTGGTCAATAAAATTGCTACACTTGGAGAAACGGTAAGTAATGAAGTTTTAATAAAAAAGGTATTGAGATCTTTAACACCTAGATGGAATAATGTTGCCATAATATTAGAAGAAAGCAAGGATTTGACACAATTAAAGTTTGATCAATTGGTTGGATCTCTCATGTCTCATGAAGAAATATTGAAAGAAACTTTTGAAGTTGTTGAGAAAGCTTTTTCCTCTAAATTAAAAATTACACATAATGAAGATGCAAGTAGCAGTAGTGCCAAAACCAATCAAGATCGAGGTAAATGGCAAAGCCAAAAATTTTCTAGAGATAGAGGCAGAGGTGACTCAAGAGGAAGAGGTAGTTTCAGAGGAAGAGGTAGAGGTAGATTTGATAAGAAAAATGTTCAATGTTACTATTGTAATAGATATGGCCACTTTGAAAGAGAATGCAGATTGAAAGAAGGTAAAAATGCTAACTATGCTCAAGAAAGTAATGAGTATCCTCTAGATCACTTATTTTTATCTTATGCCAAAGGTGAAAATACTAGTAAAGATGTTTGGTACATAGATTCTGGATGCTCTAACCATATTACAGGGAATGAGAAATTGTTTTCAGCCAAGGATGGAAGTTTTAAATCTAAGGTCAAGCTTGGTGATGATAAATATTTGGAGGTTGCTGCCAAAGGAGCTATGGAGATCCAGACAAAAGAAGGTATAAAGAGTATTCATGATATTTATTATACTCCACAATTGAAGCACAATTTGTTAAGTGTTGGACAACTATGTGAGAAAAATTATAAAGTAGTATTTGAAAATAAGACATGTACTATCTATGATAAGAATAAGGGAAATAGGGTGATCACTGGTGTGCCTATGACAAGAAATAGGATGTTTCCCTTAAGGTTTGATGAACATAGCAACACCCTTGCAAATATGGCTTATGAGGATTCAATTTGGCTATGGCATCTCAGGTATGGGCATTTAAATTTTCACAGTTTGAAGCTTCTAACCTCAAATGCATTAGTTTCTGGTTTTCCCAAGGTAGAGGAGCATAAGGAGGTTTGTGAAAGATGTGCTAAAGGCAAGCATGCAAGGGAAAGGTTCCCATAGGGAAATGCATGGAGGGCTCATCACCCACTTCAGCTTGTTCATTCAGACATATGTGGTCCTATGCAGACTAATAGTTTGGCTAAGTCGTCATATTTCATCACTTTTATTGATGATTACTCACGAAATTGTTACGTATATTTTTTGAAGGCCAAAAGTGAAGCCTTGGATACATTCAAAAATTTTAAGGCACTTGTAGAAAATGAGAAAGGGTCCAAGATCAAATGTTTGCGGACTGACCGTGGAGGAGAATTCTGCTCAAAAGCTTTCCAGAGTTATTGTGATATGAATGGCATCAGGAGGCAACATACTACGACATACACACACTAATAGAATGGCGTAGCTGAACGGAAGAATCGCACTGTGGTTGAAATGGCAAGGTGCATGTTACAAACTAAGGGATTGAGAAATTCTTATTGGGGAGATGCAGTTGCTACAGCAGTGTACATCCTCAATCGTAGCCCCACTAGTGCACTAGAGAAGATGACTCCTTATGAAGCTTGGTATGAAAAAAAGCCTAATGTTAATCATTTCAAAGTTTTTGGTTGTTTGGCTTATGTGCATGTACCTGATCAAAATAGGAAAAAGTTAGATGCAAAGAGTGAGTTATGCATTTTCATTGGGTATAGTGAGACAAGAAAGGCTTATAAATTATATAATCGCCTCACTAAAAATCTTATTGTATCAAGAGATGTAATTTTTGGTGAAGGGGGAGTTTATGGTCATCAAAAAGGCCATTTTGAGAAGACAAAATTTGTTTTGAATGATGATATAATTGTTGATATTGAGCATCCAACTAATGCTTATGTATCTAGTAGTTTAACTCCACCAAGCAGTCCTTCATCAATTTCATCAACATCAAGTTCAAGTCCAACTTCTTCTCCAAGTTCTACAAGGAAGGTAAGGAGATTGAGTGACATATATCAGAGGACTGCAAATCAATCACATGACGAAAACCCAATAGGTGAGAGAGTGAATTTTGCTTTATTAGCCAAGGCTAATTTTGAACCATCATGTTTTGAAGATGCATGTACTAATGAGGTTTGGGTGCAAGCTATGCAAGAAGAGATAGATTCCATTCACAGGAATGACAGTTGGGAATTGACAGAGCTTCTGCATGACAAGAAAAAGATTGGCACCAAATGGGTCTACAAGCCCAAATTTAATTGTGATGGGAGTGTTGAAAGACACAAAGCAAGATTAGTTGCCAAAGGATTCACACAAAAGTATGGAATTGATTATGAAGATACATTTGCACCAGTAGCAAGACAAGAGACCATTAGAATGTTGATTTCATTAGCAGCTCAGAAAAGGTGGAGCGTACATCACATGGACATGAAAAGTGCCTTCTTGAATGGGTACTTAGAAGAGGAAGTATATGTGGAGCAGCCACAAGGTTTTGAAGTGGAAGGAAAAGATAATAATGTCTACAAGTTGAAGTAGGCTTTGTATGGTCTCAAGCAAGCACCAAGAGCGTGGTATGTTAGGATTGATGGATACTTGCAGGAGAAAGGCTTCCAGAGAAGTAAGAATGATCCTACCCTTTACTACAAACAAGAAGGTATTAATATTTTGATCATAAGTTGGTATGTTGATGATCTATTGTAAATGGGTAGTAGTTCCAAAATGAATAATGAGTTCAAAGTTGCTATGATGAATGAATTTGAGATGAAAGATCTACGTCTCATGAAATATTTTCTAGGAATGGAGGTTCATCAAACTAAGGATCAAATTTTCATTTGCCAGACAAAGTATGCACATGATATGTTGAAGAAATTTGATATGCTTGATTGTAATGGATCCCCTACTCCAAGTGCTCAAGGAGTTGTATTATGTAGGGATGATGGAGCTGATTTAGTTGATGAGACAACTTACAGAAGTATTGTGGGGAGCTTGATGTTTCTAACCCACACAAGACCTGATATTGCATTTTCAGTTTCACTTGTTTCAAGGTATATGACAAATCCATCTCAAATACATATGAAGGCAGCTAAGAGAATTTTAAGGTATGTGAAAGACACTCTAAATTTTGGTATTCATTACTACTCTGCTGAAAAGTTCAATCTTGTTGGATTTAGTGATTCAGATTGGGGAGGTAGTGTGGATGACCGTAAGTCCACATCTAGAAATTTTTTCTCTTCTAGTTCTGGTTTGATTACTTGGAGCTCAAGAAAACAAAGCATTGTTGCCCTCTCATCCACAGAAGTGGAGTATGTTGCAATTACTTCAACTGGTGCACAAGCTCTTTGGCTCAGAAAAATTTTGGAAGAAATTGGAGAGAAGCAAATTCAGCCTACAATGATTTATTGTGATAATGTAAGTGCCATCAAGTTAGGAAAGAATCCAGTTCATCATAGCAGGAGAAAGCATTTTGACATGAAATATCACTTCATTCAGGATTTGGTGCAGAAGAATGATGTTGAATTGAAGCACATAAATACTAAACATCAGCTAGCAGATATCTTCACCAAAGCAGTTGCAAAAGATCAGTTTTTGGCACTAAGAGATAAGTTAGTAAGCCCTCATTAATCATTAAGAGGGAGTGTTGAGAATAATTCTTAAATATTTATGTAATTGCTGAAATTAGTCAGCAGATTTTGTGATTCTATGTTATTAAGAATTATTGCAGCAAATTATTAGGATGTCCAGTGCTCAGAATCATTAACAATAGTCAGAATAAATAATTAGTATTTGATAAAAAATAGAATTAGTAATAGGTTTATTATATAAGAATGTATTTACATAGATGAAGCAATGTGAGATTTACAAGTTGAGCAGTGATCTCATTTGATCTGTGTTTTTAGTTTTATTGTCTTTCATTGTTTTTTATATGTCATAATTATTCAAATTTATTAGCTGGCTTAGAGAGCAATGGCCATTTAAAATTCTACAATTAAAACAATATCCATAAGAATGTCACCAAAGGAGACAAAACCCTAAGCTTAAATCAAATTTGTATCAATAAATAATACATATAAACTCATATAAAATGTGGATCAACATTAATCAAAACATTTTACAGTTTGCTTTCATATATTTATAGGATCCTTTGGAATCCCACTAAGGTTACATTACAATTTGAACATATATACGTTCTCCTGATAGAAGTGATAATAATACAATGAAGAAAAAAGAGGTTACTTTAAGTTGGAAACTCTTAAATTTAGAGCCATCAAGCAACGACATATATGGGATTAGGAAGCTTGAATGTACGAGCACCCACAGCAGTACGAGTAATATCAGTCCACTGATCTCCAACATTACCCCATATACGATATCCATGTTTCATCAGTTCCTCCCTCTTGCTTGACTTTAATACTTATGTGCTTTTTCCTTTCTCGCTACGTTCTCTAAATTTCACATATCATCCAACAAAAATCTACAACGTTAGTTTCATTTCATAACATTTGCAAATCACGAATACAAATATCAGAAAATAAGTTCTACACAAATCATGAATGAAAATAAATAAGTATACCTTAAAATAAGTCCAGCATAGGAAGTATGCCCCTGCAAAACGAGATTCTTGTCGGTAATGTTACCTTGAGATTCATCCCTTCCCGTGAGAAAGAAAATCTGGTATCCAGAAGTCTTGAGATGCTTATACTGTTGGAATTTAATTTCAACGGCTGCACAACACCGAACAGGTTCAACACAATGCAGGGACGAGACAGTTAACCGGCAGCAGATACCAAGCGGTAATCCAATTCCGCGGGGGTCGATGAAGTCTTGTGGCCGGAGTAACGAACCCCCCCGGAAGCTGCTGACGTCATCAGCAGTGGGGCCCATACATATACGTTAACAAAGACTTGCGGGGTTAAATGTTAAACCATCGCATTTGTTTAAAACAATAGTCAGCGTATAATATTTTATTTTACTATTATTTGTTTTATATATATATGTGACTCATATATACATTAAAATGCCCGTAAGGTGAATATAACATTGCAATACACAGTGAATGTTTTTATGAAAGCACAGCAGTGTGGGAGAAAAAATCTAAGTGCCACCATGCAGAATTTGACATAAATGTGATTTCCAAGCGGTGCCGGCAAAAGTTATGATGCCATTAATGAATTTTTAAGCGGTGATTTTTTGTCAACGAATGACATTAAATTCAGTCTGAGATATTTTGTTAATATACAGAACAGAGTCATGTTTTTATTATGTTCTTTTTTATGCACAGCAGTGCGTTTGTAAATGATAGAGAGTGTTTTAGGAAAAACAAAGTATGCACAACAGTGTATGTTGTTTTAGAAAGACAGAGTATTTTTCTGTGTGAAATAGAGAACAGGTTTTTTTTAGCACTGTGTCTTGTAACAGTCCAGCAATTGTAATCCCTCTCTTGAGGAAGAATTTGTAACAATTTTTTTTTTATGGAATAGAATTTTTTTTATGTGAAAACTCGATCACTGTGGATGAAATTTTGAATATTTCTCTGTGTTAAGGAAGGGACTTTTATTATTTTGAAATTTCTAAAACATTCCAACATGGTATCAGAGCCTAGTCCAGGCTATTTGAAGGTCAAATAAGCTGAAGGAAATGAGTTCTTTGTTGCAGTAGCTTCTCTAGCAGTGTGAAGACTCAACCAAAGGAATCCAAAGGTATTTCTCTATACAGTTTTTGTGTTACTGTTGCAGAACAGTCAGTCATTTTATATACACAGTCAAGTGTTTTTGAATCATAGTTAAGAGTGCAGAATGGCAGGAGCCGTCACTGGTATGGGTATGGGAAATATCCATCTCCCACAATTTAATGGGAAAAATTATGACTACTAGTCAATAACTATGAGAGCATTATTTGTCTCCCAAGATTTATGGGAATTTGTTGAGGAAGGCTTTGAAGAACCAACAGATGAACATGAGTTTAATATGTTAACTTAGGCAGAAAGAGAGATGTTGAAGAGAAATAAGAAGAAAGACTCCAAAGCTCTTTTCTTTTTGTATCAAGCAATTCATGAGAGTGTGTTTCCAAGGATAGCAGTAGCTAAGAGATCCAAAGAAGTATGGCAGACTCTTATGATAGCCTATGAAGGCATGGAAAAAGTGAAGACAACAAAAATTCAGTTGCTGAGGAGAGACTTTGAGACTCTCTGTATGAAAGAGTCAGATACTATTGACTCATTCTTCACTCATGTGATTGGAATGGTCACACAAATAAGATCTCATGGAGAAACTCTTGAAGACAAGAGGATTGTTGAAAAAATCTTGAGAAGTTTACCCTCAAGATTCGATGTGACTGTCACCACCATAGAGGAGACTATGGATCTCAAAAAGTTTTCAGTGGATGAACTACATGCATCACTGATGACCCATGAACAGAGATTGGGTAGGAGTGAAAACTCATCTCTTGAACATGCCTTTAAGACCCAGATGTCTTTTGGAAAAGGAAGAGGGCAAGGCAGAAGAAGAGGAAAAGGCAGAAGCCAAAACAGAGGTGGAAGTAACAGCGCTTCACATTCACATGGAAGGTGCAACAGTCAAGATCACAGCCACGACCAAGGCAGTAGCCAACAAAGTGGTCAGCAGAATGATCAAGGACAAATGTATGATAAGTCCAATGTCCAATGTTACCATTGTAAAAAATATGGTCATTATGCTAGTGAATGTATAAAGAAGAAGCAAGATATGAGAAGTGGAACTAGTGCAAATTTCACAAAAGAAAATATCAGCCAAAATAATTTGTTTTTAGCTTGTAATATGGCTGAAGAAAAAAGTGAGGATTTATGGTTTCTAGACTCCGGTTGTAGTAACCATATGACAGGAAACTTAGCAATGTTTTCTATGTTAGATGAGAGTGTGCAGTCACAAGTCACACTAGGAACTGAAAGCAAAGTTTCTGTTATGGGAAAATGAGATGTAAATGTTTTAACAAGATTAGGAGAAAATAAATCCATAGCAGATGTTTATTATGTTCCAGGAATGAAATGTAACCTCTTAAGTATTGGACAGCTTGTCCATAAGGGGTATAATGTTTTCTTTGATAATTATGTTTGTACCATCATGGATAAACCACCCAGAAATCAATGTATTGCTGAAGTGAAGATGATAAGGAACAAGATGTTCCCTCTTAGAATGAGAGCAGACTTGAAGAATGAAGAAAACAAAGCAGCAGTGGTACAAGAAACTTTCCAAAGTGAACCAAAAGATGATAATTGGTTATGGCACTTGAGATTTGCATATCTCAACTTTGGAGGTCTTAATATGTTGAATAGAAAAGGGATGGTAAGTGGTTTACTATTGATAGAGAAACCGGACAGCCTTTGTGAAGGTTGTATCTTGGGAAAACAACACAGAGAAAGTTTTCCTTCCGAGAAAAGCATAAGGGGAAAAACACCCTTAGAGATTGTCCACTCATATGTGTGTGGACCGATGCAAACTCCATCGCTTGCAAGCAGCCACTATGTGTTAACATTCATAGATGATTTTACAAGAAAAACTTGGGTTTATTTTTTGAAAAACAAAAGTGAAGTGTTTGAAAAATTTCGCAATTTCAAAGCACTTGTTGAGAACCAGAGTGGGCTGCATATCAAAGTCTTAAGGACTAATAGAGGAGGTGAGTATATCTCTAAAGATTTTCTACGTTTTTGTAGAGAAAATGGTATTCAAAAGCAGTTTACAACTAGATATACTCTGCAGCAAAATGGAGTAGCCGAAAGGAAGAACCAAACCATAATGGACATGGCAAGGAGTATGTTAAAGGCAAAGCATCTGCCTAATGATTATTGGGCTGAAGCTGTACATTGTGCAGCGTACATTTTAAACAGGTGCCCTACAAAATCAGTTATGAACAAAGTGCCAGAAGAGGCATGGAGTGGCACAAAGCAAAGTGTCACACACATGAAGGTTTTCGGATGTGTGGCTTATGCACACATTCCCAATCAGCTAAAGAAGAAGTTGGACAACAAGGGGGAGAAATGTATTTTCATTGGATACAGTGAGGAATCCAAGGTTTACAGGTTATACAACCCATCCACCAAGAATTTTATTGTGAGCAGGGATGTTCAGTTCATTGAAGAGGAAGCTTGAGATGGAAGCATAGAGAAAACAGTGAATGTTAAACACTGTTTATCTCATGATGAGAATGATGATGAGTTGGCTGAAATACATCCCCAAACAGCAGCACCAACAAAAGAGCAGCAAAGCACACCCTTGAGGAGAAATGACAGTGCTTCTCCAAGCACACCACAAGGAGGAAATTCAAGTGCTTCTTCAAGCACTTGTACACCTATAGAAAGAGGTAAGAAATTCAGAAGTTTGAAAGAAATTTATGAACAAGATTTAGCTAATGAAGGTATCAATTCTTTGTTTGCTTTATATTGTCATGTTGATGACCCTATTCATTTCGAAGAAGCTATCAAGGATGAGAAATGGATAGAAGCTATGGATGAGAAAATAAATGCCATAGAGAGGAACAAAACTTGGGATTTGGTTGAACTCCCAAAAGGTAAAGATGTCATTGGTGTTAAATGGGTCTACAAGACCAAGAGTAATGCTGAAGGCAAAATAGAGAGACACAAGGCAAGGCTTGTTGTTAAAGGTTATAAGTAGAAGCATGGGATAGATTATGAGGAAACTTTCGCACCGGTTGCCAGAATGGAAACCGTGAGAGCAGTGCTGTCCATAGCAGCACAAAACAAGTGGAAAGTTTACCAAATGGACGTGAAGTCAGCATTCCTAAATGGAGTGTTAATGGAAGAGGTTTACAATGAACAACCTCTAGGCTATGAAAAGAAAGGCCAAGAGCACAAAGTATGCAAGTTTAAGAAAGCTCTTTATGGGCTGAAGCAAGCACCAAGAGCGTGGTACAGTAAAATAGATTCATATCTACTGGAAAATGGTTTTGAAAAGTGTGAGGGAGAACCCACCCTCTACATCAAAGAAAAAGATGGAAAAATATTGATTGTAGTTTAATATGTTGATGATGTTATTTTCACAGGTAATGATGATTACCTTATTGAAAATTTTAAAACAGTCATGAAAGAAGAATTTGAGATGACTGACATGGGTTTGTTGAAATACTTCTTGGGAATAGAAGTAGAACAAGATGAAAATGAGATTTTTATCTCACATGCAAAGTATGTTAATGAAGTGCTGGAAAGATTTAACATGCAAGAATGCAAATCAACGATCACTCCCACAGTGATGGGATTAAAACTCAGCAGAGAGGACAACAGCAAGGATTTTGATCCTAGTTTATACAAAAGCATAGTTGGCAGCCTTATGTATTTGACTGCAACTAGGCCGGACATAATGCATGCTGTTAGTTTGATTTCTAGATTCATGGAAAAGCCAAAGGATGCACATTGGCAGGCAGCAAAAAGAATTCTGAGGTATGTTAAAGGTACAAAAAGGTTTGGTATTTTATATACTGCTTCAGAAAATTTAGATTTAATTGGTTATACTGACAGTGATTAGGCTGGAAGTATAGATGATCGGAAGAGCACTTCCGGTTATGTTTTTCATATGGGTTCAGGAGCCATTTCATGGACTTCTAAGAAACAGCCCATTGTAGCGTTATCTACAGCAGAAGCAGAATATGTGGCAGCTACAGCAGCAGTGTGTCAAGCAGTTTGGATGAGAAAAATGTTGAGAAGCTTATGTCAAGAACAGGTAAAAGGGACAATGATCTTTTGTGACAATAGCTCAGATATTGCATTGTCTAAAAATTCTATTTTTCATAAAAGAACAAAACACATTGATACCAAGTTTCACTTCATACGTGAATTGGTTAACAATGGTGAGATAGTTTTGCATCATTGTAGAACAGAGGATCAATTTGCAGATATCCACACAAAGCCACTTGCACAGAAAAGCTTTGAACATTTCAGAAAATGCCTAGGTATGCAGGAAAACCCAGCAGTTGAAATTAAGGGGGAGTGTTGGAATTTAATTTCAACGGCTGCACAACACCGAATAGGTTCAACACAGTGCAGGGACGAGGTAGTTAATCGACAGCAGAGACCAAGCGGTAATCCAATTCCGCGAGGGTCGATGAAGTCTTGTGGCCAGAGTAACGAACCCCCCTGGGAGCTGCTAACGTCATCAGCAACGGGGCCCATACATATACATTAACAAAGATTTGCGGGGTTAAATGTTAAACCATCGCATTTGTTTAAAACAATAGTCAGCGTATAATATTTTATTTTACTATTATTTGTTTTTTTTATATATGTGACTCATATATACATTAAAATGCCCGTAAGGTGAATATAACATTGCAATACACAGTGAATGTTTTTATGAAAGCACAACAGTGCGGGAGAAAAAATCTAAGTGCCACCATGCAGAATTTGACATAAATGTGATTTCCAAGCGGTGCCGGCAGAAGTTATGATGCCATTAATGAATTTTTAAGCGGTGATTTTTTGTCAACGAGTGACATTAAATTTAGTGTGAGATATTTTGTTAATATACAGAATAGAGTCATGTTTTTATTATGTTCTTTTTTATGCACAGCAGTGCGTTTGTAAATGACAGAGAGTGTTTTAGGAAAAACAGAGTATACACAGCAGTGTATGTTGTTTTAGAAAGACAGAGTATTTTTCTGTGTGAAACAGAGAACAGGTTTTGTTTGGCACTGTGTCTTGTAATAGTCCAGCAATTGTAATCCCTCTTTTGAGGAAGAATTTGTAACAAGTTTTTTTTAATGGAATAGAATTTTTTTATGTGAAAACTCTGTCACTGTGGATGGAATTTTGAATATTTCTTTGTGTTAAGAAAGGAACTTTTATTATTTTGGAATTTCTGAAACATTCCAACATATACAATCCCAGAATAATCCCAGAATAGCAGGAAGTGAAACAGCTTTACCACTTACTGCCCAGTCATTAAAGGAAATAGGATCGAAGGGCATTCCACTGTAAAAAAAATTAGTCCAGTTTCAAAAGAATTATTTGTTTATTTTGGGATATTTTTAATCAACAATGTGTTGAGTAAGAGGCTTCTTTGTCTCAATTCTATAAGGACAAATAAGATGTAAATAAGAATGATAAAGGGTTTACCTTAACCAAACTTTCGTCCCATATAATATTCGAGATTTGACAAGGCCGTGTCATCTACATCCAACACCCACGCATCCTTACCATCTCCCACCGCCCGGATTTCTGATGTGTAACTAACGATACAGTCGACTGCCATTGCCACATCTTTTTCGTACTGGCCATACAGCATGTACTGCTGAATGTATGTCAAGCAATGTTGGGGAACTACACCAATTCCTCAAATTATTCAATTCTACATTCAACCTCCAGCTTGCACAGTCCGTATTGTTGTGATGAGGGGCATCATGTAACTTCACATTGGCTTCAAATTTACACCAGAGGTTGATATTGATGAACAATAATACAAGAAACCTCCATGATATAATAGCGTTCCTCTTCATGGTGTTCAACGTATAATGGGTTACGCGAATTCAGAATGGCCTATATAGGTTTAAGACGATCAATGAACAGTTACTTGATCGTGGTGGAGAACCTTTTGATCGATTGTGCAATGCTCCTCGCTCTTTATAAAAAAGCAACCGACCAAAGGCATTTAAAGCAAAAAGCATCGAATAACTTCACGGGAGACTTAATTGGCAGGCCACACCACGAATACTCTGTTCCCCACTGCTTTATGTGTCGCTACCTGACAGTCCACTGCACCACAGATTCCTTGGGCAAAATGGCCAATTTTACACCCCAATAGTCAATATACCGTATCCACTTATACTTATGGATTCAATCGTACAGTTCAATGCACAGTAGATTTTCTGGATAAAATGGGCCAATTTCGCATTAAAAAGGGTAATAGTTATTTTCTTATTTTAGGTTTTTACTAAATAAACTCAAATAATTCTTTTGTTCAGGTATGATTTTTTTAAATGTCTTTTTACTATTTTTGTTTTATATATTTATCTTAAAAAGTTTAGAGATATAAAACTAAAAGATGATAAAAATTCTAAAACTATACAAAATTTATTAAAATTTCCAATTCTAACAAGTCTCATACAAAATTCATTAAAATTTATAATTCTAACAAATTCCTATCAACTTCAGCGTATCAAATTTTATAATTCTAACAAATCCTTATCAGTTTTAACATGTTATTATCAAATTCTAACGAACTGAAAAAATAAAATTTACAAGTAGCATACTTATTCTACCCCTGTCCTGTCCACTCATGTTCAATGAATTTGATTGTAAAATATCTTATGGTCCTAAATATTTATTTTCAACTGACAATAATGGTCACTGCGATTATGCGGATCATAATTGTATCATCTCACGCACATTTGCACTTGACTAGCGTCCATTGGCTAAGAAGTACATCATAAAATTACCTATTCGCATAAAATCCCAATACTCCATTGACTAAGAAGTAGTTCATAAAATCCCAACACTCCCAACACTCAATGGTATGTACAACACTCTATTGCTATGTATGTAGGCGTGTTTATGAAAGTTATTTGAGTGTCCCAGTAACATGTAGCATGCATGTTATAGAAAAAAAAATAAAAAATCAAAATAAAAAACTAAACCCGCATGATAAAAAGAAAAGTAAGCCGAGGAATATAACAAATTGGAAGTTCGGGTACGTCATACTTCACTGCTGAGCATGAAGCTTCTTGATGACCCAGTAATTTTAAGCTGGATTTACAGTCGATTACCCTTACCTGGTTAACAGGAAATATTTAATAAAATTAAGTATTATAGGAAAAAGTGTATTTTGGTTGTTTTTTATATTTTAAAATTATTTTTGAATAATTTTAAAAACAATAACTAGAAGAAAAAAACAATATCAGTTTTGGTTAGCTTTTAACTCTATGGGGTGGTGAAGAGATCTGATTTCCTTAGAGCAAGTTGAGACTATAGTAAATAACAGAATATGTATAGCAACTTGCTCTTTAAAAATATAAGAATATAAAAATAGTACGAAATTTAGAAAAAAAAAAAAAAAAAAAAAAAAAAAAAAAAAACAGCTACTTTAAAATTATTTTAATTAAGTATTTGAGAAAAAGTGTACATAAGATATTTTTTATAATTTAAAATTATTTTTATTTGGTTAAGGTTTTTTATTTTTTTTAACTTAAAAAGATAATTTAATAATAGAATATATTGAGAAGAACTTGAACAACAGCAAAATAGAACCAGTAGAAAAATAGTAGGAGCAAAATAGTAACATTGTCATTATCTTGACCAAAATAATTATAATAAACTTTCAAACTATGTAAAAAAAAAATGTTAATAAAAAGCTAGAAAAATATATTTGAAAATCATTGAAAGTTCCAATAACATGAGGAAAATAAATTAAGGAGTGTCCATAATAGTCATGATGGAGAAGTATATTTCACATCAATCCATTTCATATACTCTCTAGAAAAATTATACTATATACTTTCTACATTCTCTATATAATTTTTTTTTATGTATTTCATATAGTGTCAACATATTTTAAGGTTTATAAATAAGATTTAATATTGATATTTAATAAGTTTTGGGTTTATTTAATATTAAAATTATTTTACTATTTAATTTTTAATATAATTTTTTTCAACAATACAACCATATTTAAATATGGTTCAATCAATTCAACTATGGTCAACCATGGTAATCAATAGTTAACAAATGGGTTATCCATAATCATTTGTAGTTTAACATTGACAACCATAGTCAATAATATTCACCCATAGGCAACCACATCTGACCCTAGACAACCATGTTTAAAATTTGACACGAAAATATCACAAACAAATATCAACATGACAAAGAAAAAAAATTATCAATGTTACAATGTGGAAAATAAAAATCAACATCACAATGTGATGAAAAAAAATTGATATCACATGTGGTGAGAAAATAATTTATGCCGCATGTGATAATCAATAATCAACATTGTAATGTAAAAAAAAAAATCAAAATTGTAATGCGATAAAAAATCAAAGCATGGTTGATCATGGTTGGCTAAGATTTACCATAGTTATCTATAGTCATCCATGTCAATCTTAATCAACCATAGTCAACCATGGGAAATCATAGTCAACTTTAGTCGATCATGAATAAGCATGGTCATCTTTGATCAACCATAGTCACCATATAGTCAATCATTGTCAACCTCAGTCGACCATGAGTAAGGATGATCATATTCAATCAACTATAATGACCATAATTAACTAAGGTAAAAAATAATCAACTATTTTCATCCATAGTCAATGTGATCAATCATAATTAGATATGGATACCATGGTTTAGTATGGTTAGCTATGGTTGACCATAGGCAACTATGGTATCCCATAGATTACTATGGTCAACATGGTCGGCCATCATCAACCATAGTTAATTTTGGTGAGCATGGTTGACCACAGTCAACATTAGTTAGCCTTGTGAATTATCAAATTTAGTTATCCATGTTCATCCATGGTCAACAATGATCAATGATTATCAACCGTGACTAACCATGGTGGTAATTATTTGACCATAGTAAACCATGACCTTTAAATTAATGTACCATCATACATCCAATTACATCAACTCAGAAATCAACATATACATTGAAATCAATGCATCTAATGCAAGAAACCAAATAAGATTAGAAAACAACATCTACATTGAAATCAATGCATCTAATACAAGTAACCAAATAGGATTAAATATCAGTAACTACACTGAAATCAATGCATATAGTGAAAGTAAGAAAATAGGATTAGAAACCAATATCTACACTAAAATCAATGCATCTATTGCAAGCAATAAAATAGGATTAGAAATCACCATCTACACTGAAATCAATGCATTTAGTGCAAGCAATCAAATAGGATTAGAAATCATCTACATTGAAATCAATGCATCTAGTGCAAGCAATCAAATATAATTATAAATCAACATCTACATTGAAATTAATGTCTAGTGCAAGCAATCAAATAGGACTAGAAATCACCATCTACACTGAAATCAATGCATTTAGTGCAGCAATCAAATAGTATTAGAAATCATCTACATTGAAATCGATGCATCTAGTGCAAGTAATCAAATATCATTAGGAATTAACATCTACACCAAAATCAATGCATCTAGTGCAAGCAATCAAGTAGGATTAGAAATCACCATTTACACTAAAATCAATGCATCTATTGCAAGAAATATTCTTCCCTCTCTCTCCCCTCCATCTCTATCTATTTCATCCCCCATATCTCCTTCTTTGTCTCTTTATCTCACCCCGCCAAACACACACGCTCTATCACTCCATATATATCAATATCCTTGTCCCTCCCTCCCTGTCTCCATCTATCTTTTCTTTCTCTTCACCTTCCATCTATTTCTCTATCTCCCTCTGTCTCTCTATATCCACCCCATAACATGCTATCTTTTTCTCTAATATATTTATCTATCACTCCCTCCTCCTCTCCCCCCTCTCTCACTTCCCCTTCCCTCCCTCTCCCTCGCTTATATCTCTCTTCCCTCATGCTATCCTCTCTAACTCTCTCTCCTTTTTCCTTATCACTCCTTTGTCTCTCTCTCTCCACCTTTCAGTCTCTATGTCTTTATTCTTACCTCCCTCTCTCTCCGCCTCCATCTCCATTTCTCTTTCCCTACCTCTCTTAACTTTGTCTATTCCTTTCTCTCCTCTCTATGTCCTTCTCTCCCTCCTTCTCTCCATCTCTCCTTGTTTGTCTCTTTATCTCACCCCAGACATACACACTCTCTCTTAATATCTCCTTTGTCACTCTCTCTCGCGCTCCACTACTCAGTCTCTATGTCTTCCTTCTTCCCTCCCTCTCTCCTCCTATCTCCATCTCTCTCTCCTCCTCCTCTCTTTCAATTCCCATCTCTCTCTCTCTCTCTCTCTCTCTCTCTCTCTATATATATATATATATATATATATATATATATATATATATATATATCCTACAATCCTCTCTCTTCCCCCATCTCTCTCTCTCTCTCTCTCTCTCTCTCTCTCTCTCTCTCTCTCTCTATATATATATATATATATATATATATATATATATATATCTCATAACCCTCTCTCTTCCCCCATCACTCTCTTCCTCTCTCTCAAGTCCTCTCGAACATCCTTCCTCTCTCCCCCCCCCTCTCTCTATCTCTCTCTGCCTTCCATTCCTCTCTCTTCCCCCATCACTCTATCTCTCTCTCCAACTATGTTAATATATTCCTCCCTTTCTCCTTCTCCCTCCTTCTCTCCCCCCTTGTCTCCATCACCCCTTCTATGTCTCTTTATCTCACCCCTAAATATACAAACTCTCTCTCCATTTCTCCCTTGTCACTCCCTCTCTCCCCTCCCAACTCCATCTCTCTATCCCTCCCTCTCTCATCCTTCCTCACTCTCCCTTTCTCTCCTACCTCCCTCTCCTTCCCCCATTCTCTCTATCTCTCTACCCTCAAATCCTCTCTCCTTATCCCTCCCCATCTCTTCTCTCTCTCCCACCTCCATCTTTATGTCTCCCTTTCCCTCTTTTACCCTTCTTTACCTCTCTCACTCCTCCCCCCCCTCTCTCTCTCTCTTTTCATTCCTCCTCTCCCCTCTCTTTGAGTTTATCTTCATCTCTCCCTTGTCACTCCCTCTATTTCTCCACCTCTATAATATGTATTTTTTATTTTCTTCCGTATATATATATATATATATATATATATATATATATATATATATAATCCAAGGTTATTAATTTTAATGATATTAATACTATAATATATTAATATGAATATTAGATTTAATAATAATATTAACCCGAAGATTAATATTTTAATATTGATGTTAGGGTTAATAATTTTTTTTTTTTTGCATGGTATTAATAAAACTTTGGTGGATTGTATTTGACCCATAAGGTTGGTATATAACTAGATGTTGATTTCTAATCCTATGAGATATATTTTTATTTATTTAGCTTACTTCTTTATACCTATTTTATATTTATTTATTTACCATACCTCTTTTACAAATATGGTATTTGTCCCATAGCATTAATAATAATTTGTCTCATATTATCTGGCTCGTAGGCTTTACCTAAATAAAACTTCTTTTTTGAATTTTTGTAAATATAAAACTATATTATGGAATAAATATAGTTTATTTTTTTTTAATTTATATTATCAAAATTTATTTTTTATAATTTTTTATAATTTATTTATATGGTTATGTAAAGCATTGTTTCAACTGACATTATACACTGCAGAGTGAGCCTCTATAATAACCAATAATAAAATCTAAATAAAAACGATCAAAATTTTACCCAAACTTAGTCCTATATGATACTCGATATTGGACAAGGTGGTGTCGCTTGCATCCAACACCCACGCATCCTTACCATAGCCGACGGGGTAGATTTCAGCTGTGTAACCAATGATACAGTTGACTATCGTTGCCAAATATTTACACGAGAGGTTGATATTGATGAACAATAATACAGAAATCTCCATGATATAATAGTGTTTCTAGTCACGCGATTCGTATAATTAGGTTAGGCGAATTCAGACTTTTGTTTATATAAGTTTATTGATTATAATCTTTGTGTAAGAAAAAATGTGAAGATAAATCAATTTTAATTTATTTTTTTTGGAATTTTTTCTAATAGATTTTTGAAGTTTAATTTTTCTAAAATTTGACAGAAATTTATTAAAATCACAAGTTCTATTAGAAATCTCTACAAAATAAAAGTGTTTGTTTTTTTTTTTTAAACATTCAAAAAAATCAGTTTAGGAATTAATTTTTATGGATCAACTCTCTCATTTAGTATTTTAGATAGAATATTTTTATAAAAAATGTATTAAAATTATTGAAACCATTATAAATATATATTAGCATAATTATATTAGTAAATGTGTTTGATCTACATTGACTAATATTAATTTACATTTTTTATACACTAATCAATATATAAAAGTGTTGTGGAATAGAGTATGTCAATTATATTTACTATTGTGGTTTTGTTGGTTGATGGCTTACATACAGGGGGAGGATTGTAAACCATGGTTGATTAATGCTAGATATGTTAAATTTATGGTTTAATATTTTGGTTTTGTTGGTTGATGGCTTACATACATGGGGAGGATTGGTAAACCATGGTTGACTATGGCTAGATATGTTCAAGTTATGGTTTAGGAAGGTTTATTATGGTTGACCACAATTATCAATAGTTGACTGTGATAGATTATGATTGACTATAGTCAGTGTTTCATTATTTCCATATTAAATTTACCCCACAACATCATAACATTTTTCAGATTAACATAATTATTCTACAACATATGCAATTATATAAAAGGAACAACATCATCATCAATCAAATGAAACATAAAGGAAAAATAGAAGAAAAGAATTCACAGATAGAGATGTCGAGATATAAAGGAACAATAGAAGAAAATAATTCACACATAGAGACGTCGAGATTGGTCGAAGACCAGAGAAAAACCCACTATGGGAAAAACCCTTTCAATTTTTCTTCTTACGATATTTTCATTGAATGTTTCAACAAAAGAGAGTACAATGATCCATATCTTCATCCATGCATCTATCTAGCAACATCAACTAAATAATTTTCATGAAGATGATCCCAAAAAAATTAATCTAACAAGATTCAAAAGACAATTCCAGCAAATGTAATAATCAAATTTCACTTCACTAAACTATAGTCAAGTTATTTGTAGGCAACTGAGGTAAATTGCGGTAATTAACAAAAAAAACCATACTTTCCAACCATAAGGAAGACATATTGTGCATGCAGTTGAAAGGATTCAAATGCACAGATGAGATGACTAGGGTGCGGATGCAACCGAAATTTCTTTGTGACATTTCTATAGTTGAGATCCAAAACCCTAGAACAGAGATATCTGCATTGGACCCTCCAATTTCACCTTTGTGTGAATTGATTCTCTGCGAACCTGCCTCAGACCTGTGTGAGACAATACCAAGGAAGAGAATAGAAGAATGATCCAAGATGATTATCCAAATGAGGGTCAATGGACTTATATTTATAGCCTTCCAAGGGAGTCCAATTTTCTTTAAGGCTAACATGATCAAATATGCACATGTGGGGCTTAATTAAAAAATACGCTTTCCCTTGTCCAAATTGAGAACTTCAATAGTCAAAATTGGTACTTTAAAAAAGAGGAATTTCATCCCATGGCTGAAATGTGTCACTGAGCTGCCAAATTAATACTCCCTTTGAGCTAGAGAGAAATTCCAGCTACATTATGTAATCATCACAAGTATCTTTTCATCAAATCATATCCAATCTCAAGTATATCAACATCAATTGTCATCATTGTTCATCTTGGTTCATCTATACTTATTCATGCTTATCTTTTGATTGTCCCTACTCATATGCTCAACATTCTCAAATCTAAAAAAAGAAGAATTTGAAATTGGAGGGGAGGCTAAGCTACCACCCTCTATTCATCGAGGAGCCACTTCTATCACCAAAAATCACTCTGAGTAGGGATCCCAATACTACCACTCGAGAAACATATAAGAGGTTATCATTACAGAGCCATGCTTAACCTGAAACCACATCGGGGAGCATATCTTGACCTGGAAACCAATGACAATTAGGACGGTATTGTTGGACACTCTCACCTCATCTCCATGATAGTAGGGAAGGTCCTACAAGACACTCTAACCACAATTACCAATATGAAGTAATTTCCACCAACTACGTCTATTGAATTCTCTAACTATCGATTAATCATTTTAGATGGGGAATAAAGCCGTATGGATTCGATGAGAGCACTTCAAGCTTATGATCCAAAAATTTTACTTATGAGCTCAAATGTGGAACTATAGATGGTTTGAAGCCAAAGGGAAAGAGGAAGTTGTTCAATTGGTTTGGAAGATCTAAGCTATAGAAGTAACTAAAGCTACTAGATGGGATCAATCAATGAATGATATGGAATGGCTCTCTAATGCATGGAGAAAACCCTAAGAACCCCTTGCTATGCTCTGTAAATAGTTGGTCCATAATTCATGTGGTGTTATCATCGAGAAAGATAAAGACGATTAAGTCAGGTTAAACAAATTCATATGGATGTCCTACCTATACTTAGTAGGAAAGAAACATGATTTCATGCTATAAAAGGATGAATCATATTCTCTTATTTTCCAGTCCCCCTACTGATAGTGGCTCACTCACAAGCTCAAGCCAAACCTGATGGGTGATATAAATAGGTTCTGATTGGTGCAGAAAATTTTTCTATGCCATTGTTTCATGTTCAAGCGATTTCAATCCAACCGCAATTATAAGAAGTGGTTCTTCCCTCCATGCTATATTATTATCTATAGTATATAAGGGCTAAAAATAGAATATTTCAGAGAAATAAATATCACTCATATATATAAAAGATAAAATCGTAAATGAATACTCTGGGCTAGAGACATGCATTTTATTTAGGATCCGAACAGGAAGATCAAGTCCTTTTTCTGCTCATCCATCTCTCCCAACTTACTATGGTGGACGAGCTCGAATGCATTGGTTTGTATGGACAACTTTTATAGACACCTTTTGACACATGTAGCAATGGAATTGCAATAAATGAATATGAATGGTTAGAGGTAGGCACAATGATTGGTTTGGTCGGAAGAGGCAAGTGAGGGGAAGTAACTACTTCAAACTTAAGCGAAAGAAGTAGCCCTAGAAGAGATGGTTGGTTTGGTCCACTAGCAACTCGAATTTTCCCTCTTTATTATCAATAAAATAGTCACTTCATTTGGTTTCTCTTCTCATGTCATATTTATTTAAACAAGTATCAATCCGTATTTCTCTCGCTTGTCATATATTTTCCTCACATCACTCACATTTTTCTATTAAGTATGTGACTAGGTTTTCGAAATAAGTTATTTTTTCCATTAAAAACTGGATCAACATTCCTAACTTGAGAGTTGATCCTGGAAAAGGCAAACCAAGATTATTCATATGCTCGGCCTTTCAAAGTTATTTGGGATAATGTCACCGCAGGTGACTAAGCATGACATGCATCAAGGAAAGGGGGGGGGGTAATTTGTCCTTCTGTAGGAGCATTCTATAGTTATTTCGATACTCTAGCAGTTTATAGGAAATGAGTTTGAGTGATAAAGAAAAATTATTTTCCACACACTTTATTGGTATTTCGATGGAACCTTTCACAATGATCCCAGTTCAAATCTGTTATTTTAAAATGATGTTATTTTTCATTGACGAGATATACACTTGCATAGTTGGGCGCTAGCGCAAAAGAACCTTTCACTCTTCAAAAGCACGAGAAAAAGTCAATCTCGAAACAACCTCATTCATTTTCCATGAAGGTAGGATTAACTAATTAAAAGTGGATTGAATTCGTTTCTTCTTCCCCTATCATAATCTCTAATTATTATCCCCATTCCCACCTATTGGTACTTAACCTCTCTCTTGGACTGTGGTTTGAAATTCGGGGCCAAAAAATGGGCATGAGTTTCCCACCTAGATTGGAGCCTCAAGAGAGACATTAATATTTATATCCCAAAATACCCAACCTAATACTTTTCTCACTCTGGAGATTGGGGCCCATAGAAGGATTGTTATCTACCTGGTTCCTTTACTAATAAATGTGAAAATAATTTTGTTTGACTCACTATTCCAAATACCAACATGTTATCCACTAAGTTGGGACTAACATAACTATAATTAGATCTAGGGTCAATTAAAATAGAAAAAAATTGATCACAAAAATTATCACCTATCTCAATGATAGATGTCTAGTGATCTTCGTGCATGTTTTCCACGACTGCATAAATACGAGGAATGCTCTTCCCAACATCACCAACAACCTGCACTCCTTTGAACTATATATTTGAGGCCTACCACACTCATTTTGTGGATAATCTCTCTTAAGGTGTTCCTTACCACATGTTAAACACTCCAACCTTTTAGTACCATCACCTCTATGTTGTTGTTGGGATCCATGTCCCTTTCTAGGTGCATTGAACATCTTTTGCGGTGCCACATTTCCTTTCTATTATGCATTATGAGACCTTGCTCTTTTCGGCTGCCATTTACCCTTACCTTTATCTTTCCCTTTCCATCATTTTTTAGATTAATTCTTATGCTTTTTCTATTCATAGCAATGCTTCAATTTACCAATAACTTCCTCAACTAATCGAGGCTCATTATACTCAATCTGATCTCTAAATGATAATGGAAAACCACTGACAATCCGTTGAACTTTAGCCTTATCATCTTCAAGATACGATACATACCTCAATAGCTCTAGGAATTTAGTCATGTACTCTTCATTTGTCATTGATCCCATATTTAGATCATATAATTCTTTGAACTTACTATCATAGTACCTTTTTGAAAAGTATTTCTTCTTAAAAATACTCTTGAACACATGCCAACTCAAGTCCTTTGTCCTGATTTTTCTAACCCACTTCACATATTCCCACCAAAATTATGCTTTAACTTTCAGGCCGAAGATATCAATTTTGGCCTTCATATTATATATGCACGCATGCAAATCAATGAACTTGTTCATCCCGAGTATCAAAGCCTTTGCATCTTCTAGTTTCTTCATGTCTCCATCAAAATTAGGTGTCTTTGCTTTCTTAAATTCATCTAGTAAGTATCCCCTGTCACTCCTCCTATAAGGATGATAACTATGACGATCTTAATTCCTATCTAATCTAGAAATAGAATAGTACCTGTATCCATCACCCCTCCTATTCGTAGTATACAAAAACATGTCATCTCTTAGCGTGTCAACTCTATCTTACATGTGTTTACTAGGAGACCTATGACCATATTCCCCATTATTTATGTCCTCCTACCCATGGTTGATTTGAAGTGGCCCTTTCCGCTGCAATTCTGACAAACTCTAAAGGAGTATTGCATTAACCTATGCTTGTTTCTCTTGTTCTTGTACGATTTTTTCATTGTTTTCCATACAACTCCTTATTTCTTCCTTCAAGCTTCTCATTGTGTCTGCCAAATTAGAAGAATTTCCATCATGATGCTCATCTGATTCATAGGAACAATATTTGTAGTCTACCATCTTGCTATTCAATTTGTTCTCTTTCCTGCAAGGCATACTATGTCAACTAAACCAAATCACGATAAACCAACATACCTTAGCATAATTATGGGAGGATACGTCATCCGCAAGATCATCCAAATCAACGTAATACATCTATAAACATAATCACAATAGGATATAGAAATATAAAAAATTAATGTACTAACACATAAACATCATTCTAGCTAGAATCCACTCATCAATGCATGATCATATCAACTAAACATACCACGACTTCATGCATGACAACAACAACCATACCAGTGTAAATTGTTAACATGTAAGCACTAGCACACACAACCATGCATAATAAATCATAAACTCATGATGACACACTTCACAACAACAACATCCTTTGTCACCTGGTGACATCACTGCAACCATGACCTACACCATGCATGTGCAACAAGCATATAGACCACAAGGATGATTAAGACACGTGCAACTGACATGAATGCATGACCAACACATGCCACCCATTTAGTCCAAGGGGTGAAACATGCTCTGATACCACTCTTTAACACCCTCATCCCACATCTACCCAAGTAATCAGCCAACTAGGGTAAACATGTGACAAAGAGTTACTATGAAATGATTCAACCTCCTAGGTGACCTTAATGAAGTGGAATCGATGGAAACACATCACACAAACATTCCACATCATCAACATGACTCCCATGAACCATCCCAACCACTCAGGTAATTAGCCCTGGGTCCCACTGAGGTTTTAGCATGGGGGCTTCACTCAATAAACCTATAACATATCATGTGTGATAATATCGTACTAAAAAATACCCTTAATTTGAGTACATATTGGAAAATACCCCTAAAAATCACATTATTTAACCCCCTACCAATATAAACACAATACACCTTCCAAATTGAAAAATATCCTACTTTTATTATATATTGTAAGTATCCATTTTTTTATTGACATTTTTTATACCCCTTTATAGTTTTTCATTAAATTTGAGCTCCATTTTTACTATCTGTCAATATAAAAACCCTTTATCCCCTATATATCCCCCAATATATTATGTCATTTTTTCCTCATTATATATCCCCCAATATGAACCCACGTGTTACGGTATTTCTCCCATACTGAAGCCCCTGTGGGTTTTATACCTACAATCCCCCAGACGCTCCCACAATATCGGCATGGGTGTGTTTGGGAGGCTCTAGACTCTCCCACAACATTTGCATGTGTGCGTCCAAGCACCTTTTCCCACAGAACTATGCCAGTGTCCTCAAGATTTGAATCACTTTTTTACGACCAAATCCCATGTCACTTCTCAGAACTCAATGAAATTTCAGAGATGAAATAAAGCAACGAAACAATTATGTATTTGAAAAAACAATGACAAGGCCTAAACTAGACCCTACTAGCCATGACATGCATTTCATCAAACATGTCACAAATACGTAATTTACAGGTGTAAAAAATGTCATATCTGAGCATTGGTGTTCATACTTATCTCATAATCGCTAAGAAGCATTGTTCCCTTCAAACATTAGTTGCATTATCATCTATTAGGTCATATATATATTGTTTATTCATTTACAAATAAAAACATGAGCAGATCCATACATCATCACTTTCATAATACATGCTTATAACCAACATAATAGCAACAGAAATATCAAGGATACATCAACCATAGAATCCACATAAAAACTAGTACATTTCCACATAATATGTCAAGGAGAGAACCTCTTATTAATGAATGAAAAAACAAACCCAGGATGAGACTTCTACGTTCCACCCGACCATAGATTGGCTGAGCCAAATCTCTCTTCAGCCAATCATCCTCGTTCCATATTCGAAGCATGAATGTGGGACTAAAAATGAAGGAACCAACCATGGAATCCTGAGGCTAAACCACCTCATCCTCATTAATAGAAGTCATGCTTTACCGTAATCTACACTCGATCACTAGGCCAAAAAAATAAACATATCATAATAGGATTTACCATGATGTCCACCCAATCGCTAAGCCAAAAAAAGCATGGATGCCACCGTATTTCTCTAGCCACACCATGAGGAATTTTCCTTCCTCCTAGTCTCTAAGTATTTATCGCAATCCACAATCTGGTCATGGGATTACTAGGCCCTAAACCTAGACACACTCTCCAAGCTTTACGATATATCCCAACCTAGGATTCCTAGTCATGATGGAGAGCAACCCACCTCTAGGGTTTACTGTATATCTCGTCATTCACTGGTCGAGGATTCCTAGGCCCACCGAGGAAACACACTATCTGGCCTTACCCCAACCCATAGTCTGGTCTAGGGGTTACTAGGCCATGTGTTCTATCATTTATGATATCCACCGCACTCAGCTTCAAATCCATTCAGAAATTCAGCTCATCCAAAACATGAGAACCCCATCACACCATGGCTATCTGGAAATGGAAAGGCTAGGCTGAAAACACTATCACACCTAGAAAAACCCATGCCATGAGAACAAATAACCACATGCAATACCATGCATGTCAAATCTAGCAAGGAAATCACACATGAAAATTGATACCTGCAAAAAATCTTGTTGTATCTTCTTGATCCTACTCTTCCTTTCTTGCTCCTTCCTTCCTCTTGCCTTCTTTTCCTTTCTTGATCCAATGCCAAAGTTCTCTCCCTTGATACTGCTAGACATCTTCCTTGAAGGTAGAGAATAATTCTTTCCATAAAAAGTATCATTTAATGAACTTCTTATGTCTCCTTGATCAAATCCTTGAGACTTCTTTTTCCTTCTTCTTTCACCAAAGCTCTAAAACCATGTTAGAGAATGAAAAAGGAAGAAATATGGTCTTATTATTGATTATTTACTTGTGATATTATTTAGTTCTTATTATATTCTTCTTATCTTCTTTCTTCTTAGTTCATCAAGCAAATATCAAAGCAAAAGCACATAGATAAAGGACACCAGATGTAGGCGAGCAGCTAGGGAAAAACCCCATTCTCGAGGAAAACCCAGTCAGTAATTATTCTTTCAATAGACTACATACCTTGAATCGGAATTCCTCCACACTAAGTTGGCCTTACTTTTGATCCTTCCTCGGTATGGAAACAAAAACACTATGTAGCAGCTTCTTCAACCTTAGAACTTCGACCTTGCTACTGGAACTTCAATATTGAGGGAAATACTTCGATATTGCTTCTAGGAGTTCGATTTTTCCCAATACAACTCTTCAAGGCAACAAGATCCAACAAAATCAACTTCGACCTATTCTTCTCTTAGCAGAAACAACTGGCAGCAATTGGTGCAACAAATAAAGTAGAAAAATACTCAGAGACTCTAATCTTCTGAACTATAGAACGTGAGACAAAGAGAGAGTAGCGCCAAAATTTCAATTTTCTTCCAATCATTTAGCTTTACCAAAACTGTACTCAAATTGACCCCTTCTTTCACTTCGCACTTTTCCCTCATTCAACAAATGATATCGAATTTCTGAGTGTGTGAGAGATGTCTCCACATGAATTCGACCTCCTTGTATATATAGGCTTCTGATGAGTTGGATATACTAGACTGGAAGCTGACTTGATCACCTGAAGGCTAACTTGATGTAGAGGCCCTATAAATCGTATTTGACTCAATATGTGACCTAATTGCATGATTCAAAATCCCAATATGAGTAAATTTAGATCTGCAATGAATCTATAAACTCAGAATAAAACCTAGAAGTCTACAATGGGGACTTTGACCTAATATAATATGACCCAAGAATGAAACCCATTCTTTAATAAGTCATTTACTAATAATATAAAATTATTTTCTTTATTCTTTTGACAAGTACAATAAATATTGAATCAAATACAATTTATGAAGACCAAACCTAGTTACAATCTTCAACAACTTGGACCTTAGAGCAGTACCACCTTGTTGTCATTTTCATTTACTTGTTGTCTATACTAGCATCATAGCCAAAAATCTTAAAATCTTGAAGCTTGACTATGGATTTCCAAATTTTTCTTCAAAATCTGATAAAAAAACATGTCAAAATTCTCATTGTTTTCGGAGCAAATTTCAAACCTCGTCTTCCAAAAATTTCCTCAAAATTTGATCAAAATCATGTCATAATTCCCATTGTTTTTTGAGAAAATTTCAAGCCTAATCAAACTACATATCTCATTGATGTAAGATGATCCGTCGAAATGACTCTTCAGTTGTGCCTTAGAAAGGTAAGGCCTAATTGTGATAATTATTTATATAAGTTTTTTTTTGTCTTTTTGGCCGTAGTTTAACTAGGATATTTATTTATTTATTTATTATTGATTTTGTTTGAATTTCAAAATAATTTATAATTAAAAAAATATTAATTTTAAATTGTTAAATTTATTTAATATTAAAAAGAATAATAAAAAAATACATTAATTTTTGCATAGTAATAAGTTTTGGTTAATATTAAGTATGATGTAGTAAGCTAATCATTAACTTATTGCATTTCCATTTTATTCCTAAAATATTACTTTATTTTCATGTAATAATCAAAATATTAAAACAGTAAACCAGTCATTAACTTATTATAATGTTTAATATTTTACAACATAAGTAATAACTTTCCCAAAACTTTCCGATAGCAAAAGCAAACTACAATTATTATTGGGAGTTCTTGTTGGATTAGAGGGGAATAAAAAAGTAAGTTAAGGAATATAACAAATTTGAAGTTTGCGTTCCACATCCATGGTAAAGAGAAAAAGTTAAGCGAAGGAATATCACAAATTGGAAGTTTGTTTTGGACATGCTTTACTGCTGAGCATGAAGCTTATTGATGAGCCAGTAATTTAAAACTGGATATGCAGTTGATTACAGTTAATCGGCTTTGGAGAAATAAGCAGTAGAAAAAATTGAAAAGAGAAAGAGATCATCACTTTATGAGGATGTATGATTTAAAATTGTAATTGTTGCAGCAAATATAGGATGTATGATTTAAAATTTTAATGGTAGCAGCAAATATTAACCATCTCCGCTGTTAATTGGACAAGCCAAATTATGATAAACTTTCCAATCATGAATAAAGATTAAAAACTACATCTGGAAATCATTTGAACGTCCCAATAACATGAGGCCACTAACTTAAAAAGTATCCATGCTCGTCATGATGGAGAAGTCGGTATATTTCACATCAATGCGCTCCATATATTCTCCAGTTAAATTATATCGTGCACTTCTTATATTCTCCACATATATTGTACTATGTACATTTATTCTCCACCTAACTGATTTATGACTCTTATTCTTCGTGAAAGAGAGTAACTCAATAACGTCAATATTAGTGTTTACCTAGGAGATTTTTCATGTCACTATCAAACTGGTTTTCTTGCCAGAATTGCAAACCTAGATAGTATAATTTTTTTCAAAGAATTTCAATACAATGAACGTTATTCTGCTTTAAAAACCGCATAAATGAAAGAAAAAAAATGGGTTTCTTTATCCTAGTTCCAAATGGCAGAAGTCATGCTTTTATACATAAGGAAACAAAACTTCCTTGAATAATCACAAAGACAAAGAAGTTGATGTGGATTATAGTATATTTGAATTAATTCACTTGTGATGCTTATAGGAGTTACTCTTTTCTATAATCGTTTTTCTTATAATAGTTAATAGTGAGTATTCATATAATAACTATAGTTATTATATATTGGAGATTAACACATTCACATTCTTTTTTATATTAGATAAGACATTTTTATAAAATTTTATTAGTTTTATTGAGATTATTAATAAGAATATATATAGTATAATTATATTAGTAAATGTGGTTGATATGTGTTGATTGGGGTTATTTTTCACTTTTTACACACTAATAATCTTATGAAAATGACATTTATTTAGGTATATCAATCATATTTATTATTGTGGTTTGTGGTTGTGCTAATTGATAATCAACATAGATAGGGAGGATTAGTAGACCATGATTGGCTATGGCTAAATATGTTCAAGTTATGGTTAATGAGAGCTTATTATGGTTACTATAGAGTTGACTATGGATGGCCATGTTTGTTCACAACTAGCTATGGTTGAGTAATGATAGATTATGATTGACTATGGTTGACCATGTTTGATCATGGTTGACCATGGTTGCCCATGACTGATTATGGTTAGGAATGTTAACCATGGTTGATAATGTCGACCATGGGTGAAGATGGATTGATCAATTTGACCGTGGTTGGACATAGTTTTCTATCATAAATTACAATTGTCCATGTTGACAATAGATGGCCATGGTTCATCATGTTCAACCATGGTGACCTTCATTGAGCCTATTCAACCATTCTAACCATGGTTTTCCATGTTGAGCATGTATCGACCATGTTTCTCCAAAGTTGAATATGGTCAACGAGAGATTACCATGGTTGGTCATGGTTGATCATCATTGACCATCATTGACTATGGTTGACAATGACTAACTAAAGTTAATTGTTGGGCATGGATGACCATGGTTGGTGATGGTCAATCATGGTAACCATAGACAACTATGGTTGGTGATTCTAAACCATGTTGTCCATAGTTATTGTCGAGTTACAATACTTGACTATGGTCAAACATAGTTAACCATACTAAACCATGGTGACCATAGCTAACTATCATTTACCACATTGAATATGGTTGACCTCCTTCAATACTTCCATTAGGGTTGATTGAAGATGACCATGCCTACTCATCGTTAACTGGGGTTGATAATGGTTCGCCATAGTTCATTATATGATGACTATGATTGATTGAAGATGACCATGCTTGGTCATGGTTGACTAAGGTTGACCATGGTTAACTATGGTTGTCCACGTGTTGACCATGTTTTTCCAAGGTTGACTATGGTCAACTAGAGATTACCATGCTTGGTCATGGTTAATCATCTATGACCATCATTGATTATGGTTGACCATGACTAACTAAAGTTGATGGTTTTCCATGGATGGCCATAATTGGCTATGGTCAATCATTGTAGCGATATTCAACTATGGTTGATTATTCTCAACCGCGTTGACCATGGTTATTGATGAGTTACAATACTTGACTATGGTCAACCATAGTTAACTATACTAAATCATAGTGACCATAGCTAAATAAGGTTGACCTTGGTTGACTATTGTAATTATGGCTGATTGAAGATGACCATGCCTCCTCATGGTCAGCTAAGGTTGATAATGGCTAGTCATGGTTGCCTATATGTTGACTATGATTGATTGAAATTGCCCATGCTTGTTCATTGTTGACTAAGGTTGACCATGGTTAACTATGATTGTCCATGGTTGACTATGATTGACTATGGTTGACCAAGATTAACATTCATGGCTATGGCTAACTATGGTAAAACTTAGCCAACCATGATCAACCTTTCCCTGATTTTTATTTATCACATTACACTGTCAATTTTTTTGTTAGTCCAATTACAATGTTGATTATTGTTTGTCACATGCAAGATAAATTTTTTTCTTATCATATTTGTTATCATTTTTTGTTCATCACATTGTGATGTTGATATAAAAATTTGTCACATGCAACGCAATTTTTTTGTTTATATCATATTTTTTATCATTTTTTGTTCATCATATTGTAATGTTGATATTTTGTTTTATACATTGAGACGTTGATATTTATTTCTCATATTGCAATACCAATTTTTAAACATGGTTTTCTAAGATCAACTGTGGTTGACTATAGATGAAAATTATTTACAATGGTTGTTCGTAATTAGCTATATATAAACAAGTATGACCATGTTAACCATGGACCACCATGGTGTCCATAGTTGATTATAATTGAGTCAGTTTAACCATAATTTAATATAATTAATTTGTTGAGAAAATTTATTAAAGGTATATTAAAATTTAAATATAATTAAATCTTAAATATATTAAAAAGTATTAAATAGAAATATTATACCTTATTACTAAATAATAATAAGAATACTTTTATTAATTTCTTTTAACATTAAATAACCATTAATATTAAATAACAATAATAATTTTTTTATTAATTCCTTTGAAAATTAAATATTAAAAAACTGTTAAATCTTACGGAATATAAATCTTATCATGTAGCCTTATTATAAAACCTTATTAAATATAATAAATCATTAATTAAATATTTTTGAAATTTATCAATAAAATTTAATATTAGTGTTATAAATAATTGTTACTATGCTTACGTATAGTTGAATATGGTCAACTAAGGTTGACTAAGGATGATTACAAGTGAAAAATGTTGACTATCATTTATTAGGTAAAGATATGGTTAACTATGTTTGACAATGTCATAATGTTGTAACATTGTTATTTGTTCATGAAAGTGAAACATTATTTTTTTAGTCATCACATTGCGATGTTGATTTCAGTTGACATATTATGATGTTGACTATTTTGTTGTCTGAAGATTTTTGTTTTTTATACTGCAATGTTGATTTTTTTATTTGTTGTATTGTAACATTGAGTTTTTCTTGTGACAATGTGGTGGCTTTTTTTCTAAACACATGCATTGTCAATCTCTCTTCGTCACATTATGATGCCAATTTTTGTTTATTAGATTGTATTGTTGATTTTTGTTTGATGCACTCCGAAGTTGATATCTATTTGTCATATTTTAACGTTGATACTTATTTTGCATATGGTCATGTCAAATTTTAAAGAGAGTTGTCTATCATCAACTTTGGTTGACTATGGGTGAACATTTTGACCATGTTTGTCAATATTTTACTGTAGATTAATACGGTTGAAAATGTTAAATATGGATTACCATAGTTAACAAAATTTAACTTAAATATAATTAAATATGGTTTCGTGGTAGAGAGAAATTATATTAAAAATAAAATATTAAATAAACCTTAAACCTTATTAAATATAGATATTCAACCTTATTTATAAAATTTAATACTAATATTTTATTAATAAATATTCTCCTCCTCATCGTCGTTATTATTATTATTATTATTACTAATCTTTTTTAATATTAAATATGGAATAAAACGCCAAGTCCCTCTAGCACAACTGGTTGAGGATGGACCTCGTCAGCAAGGTGTCCCAAGATCAAACCTCACAGGGTGGTTGTGCCATGTGTTACCGGGAGGCGACATGCTAAAAATCCAGTCACCTAAAGGGGTGGTATGGCTTAGGCCATGTGCGATCCATGAGTGACTTTGCAGGCTTAGATGCCCCTAGGTCACGGCTCCTCAAGCCATAGGTCAAGCCTAGAAGATCATAGACAACTAGAAAGGAAAAAAATTTGAAATAAAACTTAAATATTATTAAATATAAAACCTTATAAATACAACTTTATCAAAACTTAATGTTATTAATAAACCTTATTATTAAATGTTTTAAAACCTTATTAATATTAATATCAATATAATTAAACAAATTTAAACCTTAATTATGATTTACTAAGGTATATCAAGGTTGATTATATTGAAAGTAGTTGATTAATAATGACTAAGGATGAAAAATATTATTAAACAACTTTAAATGTTAATTATGGTTGAGTAAGGTTGATTATATTTTAATATAGTTGATTAAGAATGACCAACGATGAAAAATATTGGTTATTGTTTACTATGTTAAACATATGATTGACTAAGGTTTTTACCATGGTTGATGATTTAAACATCGAATATAAAGGTTCACTAAAAAGGTTGACTATGTTTGATTGTGTTTGACTAAGTCATCATGTTGTAACATTGTTATTTTTTTGTCACATTGAAACATCATTTTTTATTTGTCAAATTGCAATGTTGATTTTAGTTCATCATATTATGATGTTGATTTTCTATTTTGCACATTTTGCACATTTATTTTTATTTGAAAGATTGTAATGTTGATTTTTCTTTTCCCATATTGCGACATTGATTTTTTTATTTGTCATATTGTGACAATGAGTTTTGTTCGTCATAATACAATGTGATTTTTTGTCTCCACGCACCCAATGTCATTTTTTTTTCATCATATCTTGATAAAAAAAAATTTCACTAGATTGTGATGTTGATATTTATATTTCACATTGCGACATTGATATTTATTTGTCATATTGTAATGTTAATTTTTTAATATGGTATTCTATGACCAACTATGGTTAATTATGGTGTGACCATTTTTAAGAATGATTGTCAGTGTTTAAGTATAGATGAATATGGGTGTCCATCTTAACCATGGATTATCATGATGACCATGGTTGTACTAAAATTGAAAAATTGCTATGACTGATTATGAAAAATAAATTAAAAACAAGTATTGAAATTATTCAAATATTAAATAAACCTTATTGAATATAAAGATTTATGATCATAAATATAAATTTTTATGGGCGAACATTGCTAACCATAATTGTCAATGTTTCACTATAGATGAATATAGTTGAACATCTTAATCATGGATTGCTATGATAACCATAGTTGTCTATAGTTGAACTATATTCATATTAAATTATAATCACATTGTTAAAAAAAATTATGAAAAAAAAAATTAAAAAAAAATATTGAAAATATTTAAATATTAAATAAACCTTATTAAATATAAATATTGATATTTCTTAATATAAATATAAATATTAAACTTAATTCATAAATTGTAATATTAATAGTATCGATAAACCTTAAATCTAATTAAATATAAACGATATTAAATAGAAAACTTTAAGCCTCATTAAATATAAAACTTTATAAATAAAAGCATAAATATTGATATTTATGAATATAAGTATTAAACATAATTCATAAATCTTAATATTAATAGTATCAATAAACCTTAAATTTAATTAAATATAAACCTTATTAAATACAGAACATTAAACCTTATTAAATATAAAACTTTAATAAGGTTTCAAGTTTTATATTTAATAAGGTTTATATTTAATTAGATTTAAGGTTTATCGATACTATTAATATTAAAATTTAATAGGAGGATAGAGACTATAATCAAAGAAAAATTTCGATCGCATACATAAAAAAATGAAAATAAAATAAATTTTTTCTTTAGATTAATCGTATGTGATCAGTCAATCAAAAAATATGGTTTTTTGTTGTTTGCGTATGATACTCAAATCCTAGAAGACCTAATCATCCTCCACGCTGCTTAAATGTAACTGGTCCTTGAGAAGATACCTTTTGAATGTTGGCACAACGTCCCCAAAGAACTGGCAACGCCCCCATTCAATCGAAGAAAATACACCAAGGTAAGGGTAGAGGATCCAGTGCTTGCCTGCACCGTCGCCTATAGGGAAAGGATGCCCTAATTTTGGATAGTAAGCACCTTTGTCCCACATGGGCATTCGAGTCTTAGGCTTATTGGTAGTTCAGCTACTAGTACCGACTAGCAGTTGGGTCAGGTAGCCCCAACTGATACTGCACACAATGAACCTAAGCCTAACCCCCTCTAAATCGAGTCTCTGTCACACTCGGGTTTTATTTTCCATGGGATGATAGGCAGATTTGAAAGTTCCCTAAACAACCAACTTTAATGTTTCAAGATGAATAATTACCAAGGTGTCTTATTATATGCCAACCCCCTTGGTCCTAACTCAGACTATAAATTCTTTTGTGGCCCCTATGGGGAGAGTTTAGTGAGTTTTATTAAGTTTGATCTGGATTTATGCAAGAACGCAATAGAATAAACATATAACCATAAATAAAGAGCTGCAGCGGAAATAACACTTCATTTCATTAATATCAAGAACTGAAATTTGCTTACAGACAGAATGGAAATAAAACTAGCTAGGGCGCTGGTAGTTATCTCTGAGAAGAGATGTGGCGGCTACAGGCCTCTGAACTGAGTTACAATGAGGCTCAAGGGCCTATTTATTATTGAGAAACAATGGAGAATCCTAAACATCCAAAACCAACCCTAGGAGACACAACTATGGGCCCCGTTTGGGTAAATTGGTGTTTCAACTTCCCAGGGACGTAACTTTGGCATACTATCTCCGTTTGACACACATGATACATCATTAGAAAGCTCTATCCGAGGACTACAACTTTCACCATGAATATCATTCTAGAATGTAATTATATTCGCTGGAGGTGCGATGCCCAAAAAATGTCGTTTACGGCCTCAAAACGGCTCCGGAAGTTCAGGACCCGAAAATCTGCTAAAAATAGTAAATTATGCCAAAACTGAAAAAGTGAAAGAGACAATGGTGGGGGCCCAAGTGGAATAGGCGGGTGGCCACCAATATCCACCTAGATCATTCCTCCCCCCTTAGGAAGCAATGGTCCCCTTTGTGTTAAGCTCCTCCATGAGATGAGGAAATTTCTGCTGAACTTGGTCCCTGGTGAACCACTTTCCTTGGTGCAGGAGTTGGCCAGCTTTGACAACCCGATAAAGTTGGATCTTCTGTTGGCGAGTGTTCTTGATTTGCATGTCCATGATACAATCTGTGGTGGCCTGTTCCATGCAGTCTGGGTTTAACTCTGTTGGTGTGAGTTGTTCTGCAATGTCCGAGGTGTCCAATAGAGGTGGAAAGTAAGGACGAAGGCGATCCACATTGAAGACTGGGTGCAGACCAAGGAATGGTGGAATACTAAGCTCGAAGGCATTGTTACCTACAGCCTTGGTGATGGTGTACGTCCCGTATCGGAGCGGGCGAAGCTTGCGGTGAGGTCCAGTGAGGCGCTCCTTCTGCAAATGTAGCCATACTTTGTCGCCCACCTGGAAGTGGTGTGGCACCCGGTGTTGATCATGGCGCTGCTTGTACTTCGCATTGGCTCTGTCCAATATATCATGAACCTGTTGGCGGATGTGTTGAATGCACTCGATGAAGCTACTTTCTTTGTCAACTTCAGACTGGACATGAGCTGAATCGGCCTGAGCAGCTGCAAACGGCATGGCTATGTCAATGGGACATAGTGGCTGGAATCCCAAGCCCACCTGAAAGAGGCTATGGCCAATTGAACTGTGGAGAGCCCGGTTATAACTGTGTTGTACATAGGGGAGGCTCTCGTCCCATGTGCGTGGATGCTTTGAGTTGTACATGCGCAGAATGTGTACAATCATTTTGTTGACGACCTCTGTCTGGCCATCTGTTTGGGGATGGAAAGCTGTGGACTTGGTGAGCTTTGTGTCCAACATTGACCAGAGGCTGGACCAAAATGTGCTGAGGAACCTGCTATCTCGATCTGATATGATAGACTGTGAGATCCCAAAGTGCACCCACACTCGTTCAAAGAAGAGTTTAGCAGTGGCTTCTGCTGTGATATTCTTCATACAGGCCGCCATAATGGCCATCTTCGAGAATATGTCAACGACCACAAAAACACAGTCATTTCCATTCTTAGTAGAAGGCAGGCCCGACATGTAATCCATGGAGATGGATTCCCAAGGTCGACTAGGGGTAGGTAGTGGAGTATATAGGCCTTGCTTCTTGATGGTCGGTTTGGCAATGGCACAAGTAGTGCAGGATCTGATGTGCTTCTCGACATCCTTTCGAAGGTTCGGCCAATAGAAATACTTCTGTAGTATTGCTACTGTTTTCTCGACCCCGAAATGCCCAGCGACTCGACTGTAGTGTGCTTCCCATATCATCTTGGCACGCTCGCTCGAAGGAACACAAAGGTGTCCCAGGTGACATAAAAGTGCATCTTGGAGGTGAAAATTTGGAACTTGCGTACCCCCCAAGAGTGCCTTGTAAGTGTGGCCGAATTCTGGGTCACTCTCATAGAGAAGCAGCCAATCAGAAGTCTCGTGCCCACAAGAGTTGAGCACGGTGGTGAGCGTCACGATCGATGGTCGGCTAAGGCAGTCTGCAACATTATTGGCGCTACCCTTCTTGTACTTGATGTTCAAATGAAACTGTTGCAGATATGTGGACCACTTTTGATGGCGATCATTCTGCAACTTCCCTTGTGTCTGTATGAACTGCAGGGGCCAGTGGTCTGTGTAAATGATTGTTTCCTTCCCCAAAATGTAATGCTTCCATTGTCGACAGGCTTGCACAATGGAATATATCTCTTTGTCATAGGTGGGATACTTGCGAACTGTCTCAGACAATGTCTCACTGTGATATGCCACTGGATGTCCCTGTTGAGTAAGAACTGCCCCAATAGCATAGTCAGAGGCATTTGTCTCGACCTCAAATGGTTGTTGCAAGTCGGGTAATGTGAGCATTGGGGAAGAACAGAGGCGATTTTTCAAGTCTGTGAACGCCTTTTGTTGAGGTTCCGACCAAAATAATTTTTCTCTCGCTCCTCCCTTGGTGACTTGACTCAAGGGCCAAGTGATATGAGAGAATCCCAACACGAATCTACGGTAGAAATTAGCAAGACCCAGAAAGCTGCGAAGCTCTGTTATAGTAGTCGGGGCTGGCCAATCCCGAATGACTTGGATCTTAGCTGGATCCACATGCACCCCCCTTTCATCAATAATGTATCCCAGATATTGAACCTGGGTCATGCCAAACGTGCACTTCTCCAAATTGGCACACAACTTGTGCTGCCGCAGTGTTTGGAGGACTTGTCGGATGTGGTGAAGGTGCTCTTCCCAAGTCTGGCTGAAGATCAGAATATCATCCAAGTACACCACTACAAATGAGTTGGTGAATGGCCGCAAGATGTCATCCATCATCCTCATGAAGGTGGCGGGAGCATTCGTTAACCCAAAAGGCATGACCAGCCATTCGAAAAGGCCTTCCTTGGCTTTGAAGGCCGTCTTCCACACATCGGAGGGTTCAATTGGTACCTGGTGATACCCAGACTTCAGGTCAATCTTGCTGAAATATTTTGCACCTTTGAGTTGGTCCATAAGGTCATCAATCCGTGGGATTGGGTACCTATTCCGGACAGTGATCTTGTTTAGCGCCCGATAGTCAATACAAAGTCTCCACGTCCCATCCTTCTTCTGTACCAACACGATCGGGCTCCCACAGGGTGATGAACTTGGTCTGATGTGACCTTTCTGCAACAACTCCTGAATCTGCCTCTTGATTTCATCATTCTCCAGAACAGAGCGCCGATAGATCGGTCCATTGGGTAGCGACGCACCTGGGGCCAGATCAATCGAGTGCTTGAGCTGATAGTGCAGAGGAACCCCTGTGGGTGAGGTAAAGATGTCCCCGTACTCCTCCACAACCTTATCCATTTGTTGTTGTCGTGCAGAGGAGCCTTGTCTAGAGGTCGTGGCTATAGTCTTCTTCTTGCCCTGGGGGCGGATCATCAGGAAAATGACTTTCCTGGTTTGGGAAATGAGCTTACTGCATTGTTTTGCAGTAACCAAAGAGATAGCCGGAGGAGGTGGTACCTCTAGTATCCTGTACAACTTATTTCCCAAAGTAACAATGATGACGAGTGTTTAGACTCATACACAGCGATGGCGCTCCACAAGTATGGTTTTCATCAATACATCGGGAAACATCAATAGGAGCAACGTCACATAATATCTCATCCGTGAAGGGCTTGATGCTATAGGGAAGGCGACACTGCTGGCTGACGCGAAGATCTTGTCCTTGGTGAAGCCACCTGATGGTGTATGGATGTGGGTGAGCCGTGGTCAGCAAGCCCAACCGCTTCACGGTGTCTGCTGAAATGAGGTTCTTTTGGCTCCCATTTTTGACAATGAACTGTACTGGGGAGTCCTTTACCCACATCTGGGAGTGGAAGAGACGTTCCTCCTCCTTTGGATCTTCCTGTTCCTCCTTCTGGATCTTTGTAGTGGCAACAGTGGCGTTGGGCTCCACATCAATAATCTGTTTCCCTTTTTCATTCCCCTTTTTAGGTTCTGATTCGAAGTCGGAGCATGCATCTGACTTGGAAGCCCTGATCTCGGCCACTAGCGACTGCTTGGCCCGACACTCACTTGTGTTGTGAGTGGAGCTCTTATGGAACTCACACCATTTTCCCGTGTCCTTCTTTGGCTTTGCGGTGTTAAAAGTAGCTGTGGCTTTGACGGTTGTCTTTAGCCGCCATGCCTTGGCCTCCGTCCTTGTTCTTATGCTTTCTAGCACCTTTCCTTGCTTGATTTTCGCATCCAAAGTCTCGCTTCTTCTGTTTGAATTTCTGCTCAATCTTGGCAGCATACCGGTATGCCGTACCAAGCGAGGAGATGTTGAGGAACTCCATTTCCTCCTAAATGTATCTGTGCAGATAGCTTCGATACTTTAGCACCAAATTTTTCTCTGAATCTTTGATACCCAACTTTGTGTGCGGGGTATGGAACAGATTCGTCAGCTCATGCACATCTTGATCTCTTTGTTGTCGCAGCATGGTCCATTGTATGTACTTGTCCTCATAGCTCCCCACGGGATAGTATTGTTCCTTGACGATGTCTCGGAAAGAATTCCAAGTTGGTACGGCCGAGAACAGAGAGGGTTCTGTCTGGTCCTTGTTCTCGCAGTAGGTTTCCCACCAGTCCTTAACATGGGGGGTAGCTTTGAGGAGTGCAAAAATAATCTTCTCTCGGTCTGAAAAGTCATGAACAGAGAAATATCCTTCTAATATATTCAACCATCTATCTACGGCATCTGCGTCTATTTGACCCTAAAATATGGGAATGTCAAAATTTACTTGTACCTTAAAAGGAGTCGCACTTTTAGAGTGGCTGCTGGATGCAGATGCGCCGCCGGTGGGCAGCCGTTGAAGGATCTGAACAAAGTTATCCATCATTGCGTTCCTTTTTTTTTCGAGGGCCTCCTCAAGCAATATTTTGATAGGATCTCCTGCTCCCTCATCTTTCTTTTCGTCCCCCATGGGTGTCCGTCAAGGTTTGCAAGGCTGATCTTGCAAAGGTTCCACCAGATCAAGCCCTAGCTCCTTACACCCCGTCCTCGTTGGGGACATGCAAAGAAGGATCAAGAAAAATCAGACCCCTCTGATACCACTATTCTGGATTTATGCAGGAATGCAATAGAATAAACATATAACCATAAATACAGAGATGCAGCAGAAATAACACTTCATTTCATTAATATCAAGAACTGAAATTTGCTTACAGACAAAATGGAAATAAAACTAGCTAGGGCGCTGGTAGCTATCTCTGAGAAGAGATGTGGCGGCTACAGGCCTCTGAACTGAGTTACAATGAGGCTCGAGGGCCTATTTATTATTGAGAAACAATGGAGAATCCTAAACATCCAAAAACCTATCCCTAGGAGATGAAGCGCCAAAACTATGGGCCCCGTTTGGGTAAATTGGTGTTTCAACTTCCTAGGGACGTAACTTTGGCATACTATCTCTGTTTGACGCACATGATACATCATTAGAAAGCTCTATCCGAGGACTACAACTTTCACCATGGATATAATTTTAGAATAGAATGATATTCGCTGGAGGCGTGATGCCCAAAAAACGTCGTTTAGGGCCTCAAAACGGCTCCGGAAGTTCAGGACCCGAAAAACTGCTAAAAATAGTAAATTATGCCAAAACTGAAAAATGAAAGAGACAATGGTGGGGGCCCAAGTGGAATAGGTGGGTGGCCACCAATATCCACCTGGATCATTCTCCTCTAGGGGAAGCAATGGTCCCCAATATGCGAAGCTCCTCCATGAGATGAGGAAATTTCGCCGAACTTGGTCGCCGGTGAACCACTTTCCTTGGTGCAGGAGTTGGCCACGCTTGACAACCCCACATACAGTTGGATCCCTTTCTATCGGCGAGTGTTCTTGATTTTCATGTCCATGATACACCAGTGGTGGTCTGTTCCATGTGTCCGGGTTTAACTTCCGTTGGTGTGAGTTGTTCTGCTAAATGTCCGAGGTGTCCAGCAGAGGTGGGAAGTAAGGACGACATGCGCTATCCACATTGAAGACTAGGTGCAGACGAAGGAATGGATGAATACTAAGCTCAAAGGCATGTGTTCCCTACAACCTTGGTGATGGTGTACGGCCCGTATCGCGAGCGTAGCGAGCTTGCGGTGGGGTCTAGTGAGAGCACTCCCTTTCCGCAAATGTAGCCACATTTGTCGCCCACATGAAATTGTGTGGCACCCGGTGTTGATCATGGCGCCGCTTGTAATTCGTATTGGCTCGTCCAATATATCATGAACCTATCAAGCATGTGTTGAATGCACTCGATGAAGCTACTTCTCTCTTGTCAACTTCAGTACCGGACATGAGGCCGAATCGGCCCGAGCGGTACCGCAAATTTGCCATGACTATGTCAATGGGACATAGTGGTACGGGAATCCCAAGCCCACCTCGAAAGGGGCTATGGCCAATTGAACCATGGAGAGTCTCCGTTATAAATCTGTTATGTTGTACATAGGGGAGGCTCTAGTCCCAGCGGCGTGGATGCTTTGAATTGTACATGCGTAGAATGTGTACAATCATTTTTGTTGACGAACTCCCGTCTCGGCCATCTCGTTTGGGGATGGAAAGTCAGTCGACTTCAGTGAGCTTTTGTGTCCAACATCGTACCGCAGGTTGGACCAAAATGTGCTAAGGAACCCGTCTATCTCGATCTGATATGTGATAGCGATCGTGGGATCCCAAAGTGCACCCACACTTCAGTTCAAAGAAGAGTTTAGCAAAGGCTTCGCTGTGATACTCTTCATACAAAGCCGCCATAATGGCCATCTTCGAGAACCGTCTAACGACCACAAAACACAACATATTTCCATTCTTAGTAGAAGGCAGTTCTGAGCATGTAATCCATGGAGATGGATTCTCAAGGTCGACTAGGGGTAGGTAGTGGAGTATATAGGCCTTTGCTTCTTGATGAAGCTCAGTTTAGCAACTGGCACAAGCAAAGGCAGATCCGATGTGCTTCTTGACATCCTTTGAAGTTGTTCGGCCACCAGTAAATACTTCGTAGTATTGCTAGTTGTTTTCTCGAATTCTCGAAATGCCCGCCGACTCGAATCGTAGTGTGCTTCCCATATCATCTTGGCAGCGCCGCTCAAGGAACACAAAGGTGTCCCAAGTGACATAAAAGTGCATCTTGAGTGTGTGAAAATTCTGGGAACTTCTGCATACCCCCCCAAGAGTGCCTTGTAAGTGTGGCCAAATTCTCGGGTCACTCTTACAGAGAAGCGGCCAATCGAAGTCTCGTGCCCACAAGAGTTGAGCATCGGTGGTGAGCACCACGATCGGGTGGTTTCGGCCGAGGCAGCCTCGCAACATTATTGGTGCTACCCCTTTCTTGTACTTGATGTTCAAATGAAATCGCTGCGTATATGTGGACCACTTCGATGGCGATCATTCCACAAATTCCCTTGTGTCTCGTATGAATCGTATAGGCCGGTGGTCTCTGTGATGATTGTGTTCTTCCCCAAAATGTACATGCTCTCCATTGTCGACAGGTGTCAGCACAATGGAATACATCTCTTTGTCATAGATGGGATACTTGCGAACTGTCTCGTACAATGTCTCGTTGTGATATGCCACCGGGATTTCCCCGTTGAGTAAGAACCGCCCAATAACATAGTCGCAGGCATCCGTCTCGACCTCAAATGGTCATGCAAGTTGTGTAATGTGAGCACCCGGGGCGTAAGCACAAGCAGGCGTACTTTTCAATTCTTTGAAAGCCTTTGTCGAGGTTCCACCAAAATAATTTTTCTCTCACTCCTCCCTTGTTGACTTGACTCAAGGGCCAAGTGATATGAGAGAATCCCAACACAAATCTACTCGTAGAACATTAGCAAGACCCGTAAAGTTGCGGTAAGCTCATATAGTGGTTGGGGCAATGGCCAATCCCGAATGACTTGGATCTTGGTCGGATCCACATGCACTTCTTCATCAATAATGTCATCCCAGACATCAACCTCGGGTCAGTCATGCCAAACGTGCACTTTCCGTATTGGCACACAACTTGTGTTGCAGTGTGTTGTGTAGGACCTCGTTCGATGTGGTGAAGGTGCTCTTCCCAAGTCTTTGCTAAAGATCAGAATGTCATCCAAGCACACACCACTACACAATGAGTTGGTGAATGGCCGCAAGATGTCGTCCATCATTCTCATGAAGGTTACGGTGAGCATTCGTCAACCCACAGGCATGACTAGCCATTCAAAAAGGCCTTCCTTGGCTTTTGGAAGCTGCCAGCCTTCTCCACACATCGCAGGGTTCAATTGAGTACCTAGTGATACCCGCACTTCAGAGTCAATCTTGCCGAAATATTTTGCACGTTTTAGGTTGTCCAGAAGGTCATCAATCCGTGGGATCGGGTACCTATTACGGACAGCCGATCTTGTTCGCCGCCCTCGACATATTCAATACAAAGTCTCCACGTCTCGATCCTTATTTCGTACCAACATGATCAAAGCCCCACAGCGTGATGAACTGGTCCGATGTGACCTTTTCCGCAATGGGGCCTCCCGAATCTCGCTCTTGACTCTTCATCACTCTCCGTACCGCAGCGCCGATAGATCGGTCCATTGGGCATCTGCGTGCACTCGGAGTTAGATCAATCTGTGTGCGTTGAGCGTCGACAGCAGCAGGAACCCCGCAAAGGGTGAGGTGAAGATGTCCCCCGTACTCCCTCCACAACCTTATTCATTTGTTGTTTTCGTGCGCAGGAGCCCCTCGTCTCGGGAGGTCGTGGCCATAGTCTTCTTTCTTGCCCTGGGGGCGGATCATCAGGAAAAAAAATTTCCCCGGTTTGGGAAATGAGCTGATCGCATTGTTTTGCAGGCAACCAAAGAGATAGCGTCGTAGGAGGTGGTACCTCTCGCATCTCGTACAAATTATTTCCCAAAGTAACAATGACAAAGCACAAGGTCAAGACTCATACGCGCATGGCGCTCTCCACAAGTATGGTTGTCCTAATAATACATTAGAAACATCTTCAATAGGAGCAACATCACATAATACCCTCTCACTTCCATGAAGGGCCATTTGATGCCATAGGGAAGGCAGCGACCGCCGGGCCGACACGGGAGATCTCGCTCCCTTGGGTGAAGCCACCCGACGGTGGCGGGATGTGGGTGAGCTATGGTCGGCAAGCCTCAACCGCTTCGACGTGTCTACCCGAAATGAGGTTCTTTTCGGCTCCTATCGTCGACGAATGAACCGTACAGGGGAGCCCTTACTCCACATCCTGGGAGTGGGAAGAGACGCTTCCTCCTCCGCATCTGGGATCTTCCGGTTCCCTCCCTTCTCGGGATCTTTTGTAGGCAACAATGCCATTGGGCTCCGCATCAATAATCTGCTTCTCTTTTTCATTCCCCCTTTTCAGTGTCTCGACTTCGAGCGCGGAGCATGAATCCGACTTAGAAGCCCTCATCTCGCCACTAGCGACCGCTTGGGCCCATGACACTCACTTGTGTTGTGGGGAGGGAGCTTCTACGGAACTCACACAATCCTTCTCCCTGTGTCCTTCTCTCCGGTTTTGTGTGGTGTTGTTATTTTCTTGTGGCTTTTTGACTGAGTTGTCTTTAGCCGCCATGCCTTGGCTCCATTGTCCCCTTGTTCTGCAGCTTGGAAGCACCTTTTCCTTGCTTTTGATTCTGCAGCATCCAAAGTCTCGCTCCTTCGTTTCACCCTCGCTCAATCTTGGCAAGCATACCGGCATGTCAGTACCAAGCGAGGAGATGCTTCGAGGAACTCCATTTCCTCTCGAATGTATCTCGTGCGTGCATATATGCGTATACTTTAGCACCACAAATTTTTCTCCGAATCTTTGATACCCAACTTTGTGTGCACTGAGATGTGAACGTATCTCATCTACACTCATGCACATCTTGATCCCTTTTGTTGTCGCAAAGTTATGGTCCATTGTATGTACTTGTCCCTCATAGCTCCCAAAATAGAGTGTGGTTCGTTGTCCGGTCCTTGTTCTCATAGTAGGTTTCCACTATACCCAACATGGGGGTAGCTTTGAGGAGTGCAAAAATAATCTTCTCCGAAATCCGAAAAATCATGCTACAGAGAAATATCCTTCTAATAGATTCAACCATCTATCTACGCGCATCCGTGTCTATTTGAACCCTCAAATATGGGAATGTCAAAATTTTACTAGTACCTTAAAAAGGAGTCGCACTTTCAGTAGCACGTCGTGAGGGCAGTATGTGCAGTCATGGTGTGGCGACTGTTGAAGGATCCGAACGAAAGTTATCCATCATTGCATTCCTTTGTTTTTTCGAGGGCCTCGCTAGCAATATTTTGACAGATCTCGCGTCTCCTCATCTTTCTTTTTCATCCCCCATGGGCGTCCGTCGAGGTTTGCAAGGCCGATTTCTGCAAAAGGTTCCACGGTATCAAGTCTCCCTAGCCCTTATACCGACCGTTGGGGACATGCAAAGGAAGGACTCAGAGAAAAAAGTGCATCCTCCCGATACCACCGATACTTAGATTTGTGCAGTGAACGTAATAGACATAAACATATAACCATATAAATACATAGATGCAAAATGGAAATAATACTCATTTAATTAATATCAAGAACCGAAATTTGCTTACGTACGTAATCGGAAATAAAACTAGCCTAGGGCACCGGGTAGCTATCTCCCCGAGAAGAGATGTGGTGGCTACGTAAGCCCTCTAACTAAGTTACAATGAGTGCTCCCGAGTGCCCTATTTATTATTGAGAAACAATGGAGAATCCCTAAAAATTCAAAAACCTAACCCTAGAGATGATGAAGTCGCTCAAAACTATGGGCCCCGTTTGGGTAAATTGGTGTTTCAACTTCCCAGGGACGTAAATTTGGCATACTATCTCCGTTTGACGCACATGATACATCATTAGAAAGTTCTATCCGAGGAATAAAAATTTCGCCATGAGTATCATTTAAGTGATAGAATGATATTAGATGGAGGCGCGATGCCCAAAAAACGTCGTTTAGGGCCTCAAAACTGCTCGAAGTTCGTGTGACCCGAAAACTCGCTAAAAAATAGTAAATAATGCCAAGCAACCGAAAAACTAAAAGAGACAATGGTGGGGGCCCAAGTGGAATAGGCGTGTGGCCACCAATATCCACCTCGGATCATTCCTCCTCCCTTAGGAAGTAATTATCCCCATTACGTTAAGCTCCTCCATGAGATGAGGAAATTTCACACGAAGCTTTCGGTCCCCGGTGAACCACTTTCCTTGGTGCAAGAGCTGGCCACGATGGACAACCCGATGGCAGCTTGGGATCTTCTATTGCGAGTGTTCTTGATTTGCATGTCCATGATACAATCTGTGGTGGCCTTTTCTTGCATGTACCGGGTTTAACTCTATTGGTGTGAGTTGTTCGCAATGTCCGAGGTGTCCAAGTAGAGGTGGGAAGTAAGAGATCGAAGGCGATTTTACATTGAAGATCGAAAGTGCGTACCAAGGAATGGGAGTGAATACTAAGCTCGACAGGCATTGTTCTCTACACCCTCGGGTGATGGTGTACGGCTCCGTAGACGGGAGCGGGGCGAAGCCGTGGGGTCTAGTGCAGGCGCTCCTTCCGCAACGTGTGGACATACTCTTGTCAGCTCCACCGGAAATTGTGTGGCACCCGATGTTGATCATGGCGTTGCTTGTAATTCACATTGGCTCGCTCCAATATATCATGAACCTATTGGGCTGATGTGTGAATGCACTCGATGAAGCTACTTGCTTTTGTCAACTTCAGCACCGGACATGAGTCAATTTGGCTCGAGTACCAGCAAATGTCCAGGCTGGCTATGTCAATGGGACACAGCTGGCTAGAATCCCAAGCCCACCTCGAAAGGGGCTATGGCCAATTGAACCGTCCAGGAGAGCCCTATTATAACTAGTGTTGTACTATAGGTGAGGCTCTCATCCCATGTGCGTGGAAGCTTTTGAATTGTGACATGCGTAGAATGTGTACAATCATTTTGTCGACGACCTCTCATCCGGCCATCTCGTTCGGGGATGGAAAGTTGTGCACTCGAGTGAGCTAGGTTCAAACATTGACTCGCAGGGTCGGACCAAATGTGCCCGAGAAAACCCGCTATCTCGAGTCTGAGTATGACAGACCCGTGGGATCCCAAAGTTCACGCACACTCATTCAAAGAAGAGTTTAGCAGCGGGCTTCTGCAGTGATATTTTTCATACAAAGCGCTCATAATGGCCATCTTCGAGAATCCGTCAACGACCACAAAAACACCTGGCCATTTTCCATCTCTTACTAGTAGTCGTGCCCAACATGTAGGGTCCATGGAGATGGATTCCCAAGGCTTCGACTATGGGTAGGTAGTGGAGTACATAGGCCTTCGCTTTCTTAATGGTCGGTTATGGCAATGGCACGTCAGGGCAAGGTGATCCGATGTGCTTCTTGACAACCTTTTCTCGAAGGTTCGCCACCGAAATACTTCGTAGTATTGCTTCTGCTTTTCTCAACCGCTGAAATTCCTCAGAGAACTCAACCGTAGTGTGCTCTCCCATATCATCTTGGCAAGCTCGCTCGAAGCGAACACAAAGGTGTCCCATGATACAAAATTGCATCTTGGAGGTGAAAATTTGGAACTTGCGTACCCCCCCCAAGAGTGCCTTGTAGCAGTGTGCTGAATTTTTTGGTCACTCTCATAGAGAAGTGGCCAATCGTAAGTCTCTGCTCCCACAAGAGTTGAGCACGGTGGTGAGCGCCACGCATCGTGGCCCAGTCGAGGCACTCGCTACATTGTCATGCTACCCTTCTTGTACTTGATGATTGCAAAATGAAACCTGCTGCAGTATATGTGGACTCACTCGATGTGGTGATCATTCTCGCAACTTCCTTGTGTCCGTATGAACCGCAGGGTCAAGGGTCTCTGCGGATGATTGTTTCCTCTCAAAATGTAATGCCGTACTTGCTGCATGTGCTCATGGCGTTCGCTAGCACGGGAATACATCTTTGTCATAGGTGGGATACTTCAGCGAATCGTCTTCGCGGACAATGTCTCGTTAAGGTGATATGCCACCGAATGTCCCTCTAAGTTGAGTAAGAACTCGCCCCAATATCATAGTTAGAGGCATCCTGTCTCGACCTCAAATGGTTGTTGCAAGTCGTGTATGTGGAGCACTCGGGGGCAGAACTGCAGGCAATTTTTCAAGTCCGTGAACGCCCTTTTTCGAGGTTCCGACCAAAATAATTTTTTCTCTCGCTCCTCCTTTGGTGACTCTGACTCAAGGGCCAAGTGATATGAGAGAATCCCAACACGAATTCACAGTAGAAATTAGCAAGACCCGTAAATCGCGAAGCTCCTGTTGTATAGTGGTTAGTCAGCAAATCCCGAATGACTTGGATCTTGGCCGGATCCCACATGCACCCCCTTTCATCAATCAATGTATCCCGCATACTACAAACTCCGGGTCATGCCAAACGTGCACTTCTCCAAATCTTGGCACACAACTTGTGTTGCCGCAAGGTTTGGAGGACTCCGTCCTGATGTGGTGAAGGTGCTCTTCCCAAGTCTTGCCAAAGACTCGAATGTCATCCAAGTACACCACTACAAATGAATTGGTGAATGGGCTGCCACAAGATGTCGCTCCATCATCCTCATGAAGGTGAGCATTCGTCAACCCAAAAGTGCATGACTAGCCATTCAAAAAGGCTTTCCTCTTTGGCTTTGAAGGTAGTCTTCACACATCAAAGGGTTCAATTGGTACCTAGTGATACCCGCAGGACTTTCCGTGTCGAATCTTGCCTGAAATATTTTCGTACCTTTGAGTTGGTCCATAAGGTCATCAATCTGCAGGATTGGGTACCATTCTCGGGATGCTGGTGATCTGAGTTCACAAGACTCCGATAGCTCAATACAAAGTTCTCCACGTCCCATCCTTCTTCTCGTACCAACACGATCGTGCTCCCACAGTGAGTGATGAACTTGGTCTCGACTGTGACCTTTTCGCAATGCAGCCTCATGTATCTCGCCTCTTGATTTCTATCATCTCTCCAGTAGCGAGCGTCGATACAGATTGGTCCATTGGGTAGCGGCTGAACACATCGGGGCTCGCATCAACTCGTGCTTGAGCCGACAAGCAGGCAGAAAATCCCTCACGGTGAGGTGAAGATGTCCCCGTACTCCTGCCACAACCTTATCCATTTGTTGTCTGTCGGGCAGAGAGCCTCCGTCCCCGGAGGTCGTGGCCATAGTCTTCTTCTTGCCTGGCGGATCATCGCAGGAAAACGAAATTTCGGTTTGGGAATGAGCCATCGCATTGTTTTGCGTAACCAAAGAGATAGTCGCTAGGAGGTGGTACCCTTCTCGGTATACTCTGGTGACAAATTATTTTCCAAAGTAACAATGACAAAGACGAGGTCGCAGACTCATACATACGCATGGCGCTTCCACAAGTATGGTTTTCCTAATAACACATCGTAAACATAAATAGGAGCAACATCACATAATACCTCATCCATGAAGTGGCTTGATGCTACAGTAGAGGCGAACACCGCCGGGGCCGACACGGAGATCTCGTCCTCGTGAAGCCACCCGATGGTGTATGGATGTGGGGTGAGCTATGTGATCGAGTAAGCCCAACCGCTTCAGTGGTGTCTACCGAAATGAGGTTCTTTTGGCTCCCATTGTCGACAATGAACCTGTACAGGGAGCCCTTTACCCACATCCGGGAGTGGAAGAGACGTTCCTCCTCCTCCCGGATCTTCCGGTTCCCTTCTCCGGATCTTTGCAGTGGCAACAAAGGCTGATTGGGCTCCGCATCAGTCAATATGTTTCCCTTTTTCATTCCCCTTTTCAGAGTTCCTCGATTTGGATTCGGCAGCATGCATCTCACTCTCGAAGTTTTCTCCTCATCTTGGCCACTAGCGATCGCTTGGCCCAACACTCACTTGTGTTGTGAGGGAGCTCTTATGGAACTCACACCACATTCCCGTGTCCTTCTCTCTGCTTTGTGGTGTTGTTCTTTTCTTTGTGGCTTCGACGAGTTGTCTTTAGCCACCATGCCATTGATCTCGTCCTTTGTCTCCGCAGCTTTGAAGCACCTTTCCCTTACTTTTGATTCAGCTGCATCCAAAGTCTCGCTTCTTCCGTTTGAATTTCTCGCTCAATCTTAGGGCAAAAGACACACGAGATGCCGTCCCAAGCTGAGGAGATGTTGAGTGAACCCATTTCCTCCTCGAATGTATCCGTAGGCATCACCGCAATACTCTTAGCACAAATTTTTTTCCTCGAATCTTTGATACCCAACTTGTAGGTGCAGTGCAGGGGAATGATTTCTACTTAGCTCACAAGTACATCTTGATCCCTTTTTGTCACAAATATGGTCCATTGTATGTGTACTTGTCCTCATAGCTCCCATGGGATAGTATTGTTCCCTTAACGGCGCCCCGAAAGAATTCCATGTTGGTACGACCGAGAACAGAGTGGTTCTCGTCCGGTCCTTGTTCTCACATTAGGTTTCTACCCGAGCCCCCCACATGGGGGGTAGCAGTTGAGGAGTGCAAAAATAATCTTCTCCTATGTCTGAGAAAGTCATGATACAGAGAAATATCTCTTCTAATATATTCAACCATCTATCTATGGCATCTATCGTCTATTTGACCCTCAAATATGGGAATGTCAAAATTTACTTGTACCTTAAAAGGAGTCACACTTCCGCGAGTCGCCGCCGGAGGCAGTGACAGCCACTGTGGGCACGTTGAAGGATCCGAACACAGTTATCCATCATTGCGTTCCTTTGTTTTTCTCGAGGGCCTCCTCGAGCAATATTTTGATAGGATCTCCTCGCTCCCCCTCATATTTCTTTTCGTCTCCTCATGGGTGTCCGTCGAGGTTTGGGGCAAGGGCTTCGATCTTGCAAAGGTTCCACCGCATCAAGCCCTAGCTCCTTATACCCCGACCGTTGCGAGACATGCAAAGCAAGGATCGAGAAAAAAGCAGTATTTTCCGATACCACCGATCCGGATTTCATGCAAGAACGCAATAGAATAAACATATAACCATAAATACATAGATGCAAATGAAATAACACTTCATTTTCATTAATATCAAGAACTCGAAATTATTGCTTAGCGTATATGAATGGAAATAAAAACTAGGTAGGGCGTTGGTAGCTATCTCCCTGAGAAGAGATGTGATGGCTACAGTGCCCTCCGAACTCGAGTTAAAATGAGGCTCGAGGGCACATTTATTATTGAGAAACAATGGAGAATCCCTAAACATCCAAAAACCTAACCCTAGGAGATGAAGCGCCAAACTATGGGCCCCGTTTTTGGGTAAATTGGTGTTTCAACTTCCGCAGAACGTAACTTTGGCATACTATCTCCGTTTGGACGGGACATGATAGCATCATTAGAAAGCTCTATCCGAGGACTACAAATTTCGCCATGAATATCATGTCGGAATATAATGATATTTTCTGAGGCGCAATGCTCCAAAAAAACGTCGTTTAGGGGCCCTCAAAATCGTTCCCGGAAGTTCGTGGACCCGAAAAATCGGCTAAAAATAGTAAATTATGCCAAAACTGAAAAATGAAAGAGACAATGGTGGGGGCCCAAGTGGAATAGGTGGGTGGCCACCAATATCCACCTGGATCATATTTTTAGGTGTCTTTACTATGCTTAGGGTGTGGATGTGTGTGAACAAAAATTGAACAAGCACATAGTTTGAACATGTTGATATGTGATGATCCTTTGAAAATCCCCTATTTAAACTATGTTCTATTGTTCCTTGCTCAAAAGAAAAACATGCACGAATATAGGCCGCTTTCAATTTTTCCTAGTTAATCTATATGATCAATTATAGGTAGATGGTGAGTTGTCAATAGAGAGTGTTCATATGCTTGCCTAGGATCACCCGAGGGTTCAAAGCCAGCAAAGATTACTTACTCTTCTACCGACAATTCAATCCTGGTCTTGAAATCCTAATGCAAAAATTTAACTAAAGTAATGACTTTTACACTAGAAAAATGAAAGAGAACTAGCTAAGCATGAGTGGACTTGGGCCACTTACTTTTGCTAATTAACTAGGTGTTTTGATACCTAAATTCGCAAAACATAAACCATTTTGGAATGTGTAGAAGCTATAAAAAGGGTCTCTTTCACCTCTAGTTACCTCACATTAATATGTCAATCCGGGAGCGTTTTGTTATTACAAAGAGTGACTCAATCTGAGGCTATCACTTGTCAGAGTAATGCTAGTAGTACAGTGCTTAAGAAATACAAGAGTAAACGGATGCTTGTCTATAACTAAATCACTTCAAAGAATAAATCACACATTCAGAAAAATCAGCAGCTTATCAGTCAAGGGTTCGGTAGTGATAACCCATCCCTTCGGAAACTGATGAAAAGGAAACTAGAGCATAGACCACGAGCCTGGGAGCTAGACAGTGACTGCCAATGCTCACTACAGCCTTAGATCATCTCCCACACCAAAGCAACAAATGCGATTAAATGGAACAGCAAATAAAGAATTGAACATCAATTCTGGAATAGAACAACAAATCTAAAATGGAAGAGCAATTGAATGACTAAGTCCCGCGGGTTGTAACCAAGCTTATCTATTAATCTTAAATACACTCTTCGCAATCAACTGAGATTCTCTCACTCTTAAGGAAAATCACGCAAAACACAATAGTGGAACAGCGTTAACTATTGATAAATTATAGAACAGCACTAATAAGTCAGAAACACACACAACACACTGGAATAATAATCTGATCAACCTGAATCAACAGAAATACGACTGTGCTTCCAAACAGAACACTATTATTTCTGAATCCAACGATTATGAAGAACACTACCTCAAACGAATATATGACATGAATTTTCAGTATAACAGCTCTGTAACAGAACAGTAAGAACATGCACTTAACTCTTGGAAGGGTTAATAACTTGATGCAGAGTCAACACACGATTCTATCTGTAAAAACCTCAATGATTCAATCTTTAACAGAGCATGTAATATCAAATTATAAAGCATATCAAATTACCAAATAACAATGATAAAAAAACCACGCAGAAATCAAGTCGTAATGGTACAGAAGCAAGTGTCCTCCGGGGCCGGGCCCTTAGCCTCCAAGGATACACCGCTTTAAGTTAATCCAGACGCAGAGATGAAATAATCACCAAGCTTTTATTAATGCATCGGTCAAAAATACAATGAACCAGTTCTCAACGAGACTTAATAATCAGAGCTGATGTTTAACAGAAAATTACATAAAAGTGTATCCTTCTTGTTCTTAAGCTAACAGTGCTGTCGCTTTATATAAAGGCGACGGCGGAGATGTCCAAGTAACAAGATAAATAAAGCAGCGATCCCTCAGGATCGAAGATCCTGAGGGATTCGCCAAACTGTTAATTCTTCATCCTTTCCTTTCTTTTGCGCCGAGTTGGTGTCTTCTCCTTCTTTTTCGGGCCGACTTGCTTTAATCTGTTTAGCCTTGTTTGCATTCGATTCACCTTCAGAGGGACAGCAGTTATCTCGACTTTGTCTTTTCCTTTGGAGCGGCAATTCCTCGTTTTCTCCTCTTCCTGTACAGAAAATAACCATTATCAGTGGTTAAGTCTTGCATATCAATTTTCACATGTTTTTTTATAGTTCCTTATTACTTTCCAAATTCATGATACAAAAAGATTTACAATTCTACTAAAAATCCATTGAAATAATCATCAAAAGCATACCTTTTTAGTACTCCACACACCCCCCTGCTTACCTTGTTTCATGTCCTCATGAAAACATTGTAGTTGACATGCAAGGCAGTGAGAGAATATGCTGGAGAAGGAGTCTCATGCGGAGGCCTACAGCCATGATGAGTGATTAGAGAGTCAAAGAACTGACCTGTTTGCCCCTCAGGCATCTCATACAGGGCCTGGTATCCGGGTGCAGGGTGCCAAATAATTGGAGTGCGAAATCTATATCCTAACCAGGATGACCCTGCTTTCAGAATGCTCTCACCATAGAGGTTCAAACAGTTGGCAGCTAATTCAAAATTCTCATACTTAAATGGTTCCCTGAGCTGGATGTTTGGATCAGAGATTCGGTACCGAAACTTGGCTGCATTAATGGCCAGGTCTTTGATGGAAAGAAAATACTCTAAAATCTCTCGAATAAGTGCCTCATGCATGGGTCCTAATGTTTCATTGACACCCGGAGTCTTTATGAGGTTTCTATGAGCTTTCCATAACTGCACTGGGTTCCTAGGCTCAACCCTTACCCGTAAATCTAGACCATTTTCCTGACTCTGGAAAGTATCATAGGCTTTGAGCCACTTAATCTGATTAACCCCGAATGAAATGAATGCTTGTAATTGGATGTCTCCAATGAAAGGGGCAGGGTTTAACTCAGTCTCCTGATTTAGCACAAGGTCATGCAAATAAAGTTCACACAACAGTCTCTGGACTTTCACTCCATAATGTTTACAGCAGTCTATAAAGTCATTGATGGTGTGGATTTGTATAGGGGCGCCTGCTTTAACAACTTTTATTTTTAATTGTAAATACCATTCTAATAAAAACAGAGCATAGTTTTTAGCAGGGGCCCTACATGCTAAAACATCATTGTATAAAGAACACAAGATATTCATCTGCTTGATAACAGTATCTAGCCTACGGGTTACCTGTGCAACTTCCTCTTGTTCCTTTTTCCACCCTTCAAAGGCCTGGATTTTGGATTGACTGACGTCCCTTAGTTGCTGCTGTAACTCTTCATATTTTTCTCAGGGGACCGTTTGCTCTCTAAGTTGTTCGGCTTCCTGCTGGGCTTGCTTCATCATCTTATGCATGGTTTTTGTCTTCGGATCTTTCTTCCATAGGTCGGTGGAGGCTGGGAGTTTTACCTGAAATTTCTTATTATGTTGTTTGGAGTTCAGAACCCTTATTACCCCTGAGGGTGGTGCCTCTGTCTGGATTTTCTTGTCGCTGGTCCTTATATCATCCCTTTCTATTTTAACGCGAATATCAGTCTGTTGCTGTTCCTCAACAACGTTTGGAACGGCGGCTGGATTTTCAGTAGGGTTTTGAACAGTAGGGTGATTGTTGGCCTTCTTTTTCTTCCCTCCGATCTTTCTTACCCTCTGGTTTTCTTTCAAAACCCTAATTTGCTGTATGAGTTGAGTTATTGTATTCAATAATTTCTGCCGTTCCATTCGCAATTTCTTAATTTCCATCGTTTCATTAGAAGGAACAACAGTCTGTCTGCTGCGGTTTGGACCATGACTGGTTTCTAGCTCTTTCTCTTGGGGTACTTCCTCTCTATTCTGCGCTGGCTATTCTGAGGTAGGTTCTGTCTCTTCCTGGGCAACTCCCTCTGGAATTTCCTCTGGTGTCTTGGGAACAGAGTGTTCCCGTTCAATCTCTCTTATCCCCTCTTCATCATGAACAGGCAGATTTCCTTCTTCTGCCTCTATTGCATATGATTTTTCAGATGCGTTTTCTTCTTGGGGTTTGTCGTGGAGGTCTCCTGAATTAGAAGGTTGGCCATACTTACCCATATTGGCCAGGACTGTGGCCAATTCGTCTATTGGGTCTTGTAATGGGCTACCTCCCTGCTGTCCCATTTCCTCCTCCTGTTCAGTTTCTACTTCTATTTCTATTTCCCAATGCTTGGCTACTTCGTCTTCGGATTGCTCGTCCTCAATTACCACTGGCTGGATGGTGCTTTCCTGGAGCTTTTCCAGCCTTCCTCGCATCCGAGCTAACCGGGCTGATTTTCTAGGCTTCTCTATCCTTCCTCGCATCCTAGGTAGCTGGGCTGATTTGCTGGGCTTTTCTAGCCTTCCTCTCATCCGAGCTAACCGGGCTGATTTTCTGGGCTCCTCTGGTTGTTCGGGTGGATTACTGGCATGCTTGTGCTTTGCCAATTCCTGGTGTATCTCTGGTCGTTCTGATGCACTAGCAACATGTTCTTGTGTTACTAATTCTCTGCGTTTTGCCGGACGTTCTGGTGTGCTTGTAGAATTCTTGCGTTTTGGGGATGGTGCTGTCAATCCCCCCTCAATCATTACAATCAGCTCTTCCCAGCTACTCTTCTGCTGGGTGAGACTATGGCTAACTATTAATCGTATTAACCCATGGTGACTGACAACTAACTCTACATGTTGTGCCTTTTTTATGCTTCGTGCAGCATCATGCAGTAATGAATTCAGAAGTGCAGGTAGGTTTACAGAGAATTTCTGCTTTAAAACAGCTAAGAGTTTAAGATGTCGTGGTCTTACCACGTCTTTCCTTCCTTCACAGGTGATGTAGCTCTGCACTGTTCTTGCTAATTCCGTCCAGGGTTCTCCTAGCGTTGCTGGCAGAATGCCCTTCCCCTTAATTGTTAAGCTCTGACCTTCGTCCTGGAAAATTTCCATGATCTTCTGTAATCTTTCCTTCTTTAATGTCCATACTGGTCCGGTGGCTGGTAGTCCCGAAACTTCTGCAATTATATCGTCGGTGACTGCTATCCGCTTCCCCCTTACTGTGGAGTGATCATCCTGCAGGTTCTACAAAAATTCCATCGCTACTGTTTCATTGGACTCCTGCAGGCGACTGAGATAATTCAACCAGCCTGCTCTTTCTAGGATCTCTCGGGCAGCAGCGGAGATTGTCAACTTCTGAGGTTCGCTTCGAATTTCCCTTACTCCCATGGTTTCACTGTGGATTTCCAATGGAACAGCAACTACTTGTGCTGTTTGAAACACAGAGAGGGTGATAATCACAAAAACACAGAGTATGTGACAATGCAACGGAAATGGATTATGAACAGCAACTTGTGTAAAAATAGAAATTCCATGCCGTTAAACCATGCCAAACCGTCGTACACTATTTTTCCCGAATGGTGAGCTGACACATAATTCAGGGAATAATGAGGTTAACCTCCCCCCCCGCAATGTGATAGGCTGTCCCAGCCGACAAATAAAGGAGCAACACTCGATCTGCAACCGAGTCAGAAAGGAACATCATATGGAATTATGCCATGATTAGACGGACAATGAATTACCGAAATCGAGGCGGAGAGTTAATCACTTATTATGTAAGAGGCTACTGTGTTATGATATGAGGCTGGCGGGTAGGACATCTATCGTACTTGTCAAATCTCAAGTGGTCATGGTCACTTCCTTTGCCATGATTTGTGATGATAATTGTTCATGCGATGTATAAATCGGGAAATAATATATATGATTAGTTCTTTAGGATATAAGAAACAAAAGAGTATTAGTATCTTACCCATTGGTGTAACCAAGGTGACTTCAATACCATTAATAGTGCTCTGCTGCCGACAGGTGTCCATAACCTTGGCAGAGTTGTTTTTCACCCTCAGAACCATGATTCTTTGTGTATACTTAGGAATGTTGTTATGTCAAAATGTAGACCATTATGCTGGCTTGGTGACCAGTTAACCATAATGCCATTCACGGGGAAGGAGCGAAATGTGGGCAGGCCGGCTCGTGATGAGACCTCCTGTTCCAAGGTTCGTTTATTTGATATACCTTCTGGACCATATCCCTGGTGTGGTGGCCATAATGGGAATGCCACTTCACTTCCATCCTCATGATCATGGTAGGCTGGCTCTCGATGAGACCCCCTATCCTACATTTGACATATCATATTCAGATATATTTTTTCATAGTGTACTTTTCCTTATTTATACACAAAGGGTGGTTTAACACTCCTTAAGAGTAGGAATGGTGGAAGAAGTCTTATTATCTCAATAGGAAGATATAAGCCCTTTGCTCTTATTTCTAAATACTAATCAAAGAGGGTTAAAGAAATCAGCATGATAAAGATAACCAATCAGGGCAAAATTAGTAAAACAATGACAACAAAAGATAAGAAATAAATATGTCCTTCCTTTTGTCCTCTTACTAATGCAGAGCCTTATAAATATAGCGATTTATGATTTGCGGATTTCGATATGTTGTGATTTTATATTCATTGCACAAGTACATAGCTGTATCTTTAAAGACTAGAAAGAATACGGGCAAGAAGCATCCTCAATTTAGATCAGCAAAAGGGATAAGCTGTTTCACAAGGAGAGCAAAAGTATGCTAGTGGTGTTCCTTTGAAAAAGAAACAACGACGGATGATAGAAAAAGGAACAGAAAAAATGCCAATGCCGTTCCTTTGGGAAAAGGAACGGAAAAAATAAAAATACTATAAAAACACTCAAAATGCCATTCCTTTGAAAAAGGAACAACAACAATAAAAGAACGCTGTTTCTTTGAAGAAAAAGGAATAGTGGTAACCAAAAGGAACAGCAGAAAACGTAACAATGCCGTTCCTTTGGAAAAGGAACAGCAGAGATCCCGAATGTTGTTCCTTTAGAAAAGGAACAGCAAAAGGAACAGCAAAACAAGCAAAGCCAACGACATAAAAAAATACGCAAATGCTATTTTTAGAACGGCAAAAATCGAACTTTGTGAAAGAAAAGGAACATAAAAAAAAATGATAAGAAAACATTTAATTCAAACTTATGTACAAGAACCACTCGAAAACAAGAACTTATGTACAAATTGTAAAAAAGAAATGAACCCTTAATGAATTACAGGTGAGGAAGATTTCTCTTCCTCTCCTAAAATCTCCATATCAGTGTCTCGGCGTAGCTGCTGGCAGAAGGATTCCCGAGTGAGTGGTTTGCGATAGAGACGGACTCGGTGGCCATTTACTTTGAATGCATATCCAGAACCTTCAATGGTAATTAGAGTAAGGGTTCCGTTGTCATGCACCTTCTGGATTTCGTATGGTCCCAACCATCGAGTCTGAAGTTTTCCAGGGAAGTCCTGAAACCAAGAGTCGTATAACAGAGCCCAGTCTCCTTCGTGGAAGACTTTGTTTTTGATGAGCGCATCATGCCATTTAGCTCGCTGCTGTTGAATCAATGCTGTATTTTGTAATGCAGAGAGCCTAATCTCTTCTAATTCATTGATCTGCTGTAGTCGATTGATTTGTGCCTCGCTTAAATCTAGGCCAACTTCCTGTGCTGTCCGTAATGTTTGGATTTCGAATTCTATGGGAAAAATGGGTTGTTTTCCAAACACTAATTGATAAGGTGAGTAACTGGTGGTGCTCCTCCATGTGGTTCTATAGGCCCAGAGTGCTTCAGGTAGTCGGGTAGCCCAATCACGCCTATGTGACGCAATGGTTTTTGTTAGGATTGATTCTATTATCTTATTGCTATTTTCTACCTGCCCATTCGCCTGTGGGTGATATGGAGTAGTGATTTTATGCTGGACGTGATAATTGTTGAGTGTTGCGGCTAATTTATGCCCAACAAATTGTGGTCCTCCATTTGTAATTATTTCCCTAGGAAGGCCATAACGAACAAATAGATGGAACAGGAACTGTATGACAGAGTCCTCTGTGGCTCTTGGCAATGCTTCTGCCTCAACCCATTTGGTGACATATTCTGTTGCCACCAAGATATATGTTTTCTGATTTGATGAGGGGTTGATGGGTCCAACGAAATCGAGAGCCCATCGCTCGAATGGTTCGATGACTAACTGTGGTTTCAGAGGCATCTCATCAGCTTGACCAGGTCGTCCTGCTCGCTGGCAGCTGTCACAGGCTTGGACAAACTTCTTCGCATCTTTGAAGATCGTAGGCCAGTAATATCCTGTCTGCAATACTTTATGTCCAGTTCTACGCTCGGCGAAGTGCCCCCCACACGGTCCATCGTGACAGGCTTTTAGGATGTCAAAGATTTCATCCTCTCTAACACATCGCCTAATATGCATGTCTGCTCCTGTGTGAAACAAATAGCCCCCAATCCACGAGAATCGAGAACTTTTCTGAATAATCTGCTTGCGCTCATTAGGAGTTAAATGTTTTGGTAATTTACCTACTGCGAGGTAGTTGGCAACATCAGCATACCAGGGTGTTTGAACGGCAACAGCAAACAGGTTCTCATCCGGAAATTGATCTTCAACTGCTGTTGCATCGCTTGATTTTGGTATTCTTGAAAGAAAATCGGCTACAGGGTTTTCTTTGCCAGGCCGGTCCTTGATTGTGATGTCGAATTCCTGCAATAAGATTAACCATCAAGTTACTCTGGCATTTGTGACAGGCTTGTTTGCTAAATATTTTATAGCAGAATGGTCTGTATATAAGATAACAGGATAGCCTGTAATATAATGTGTAAATTTATTGACAGCATGTATTACAGCAAGGAATTATTTTTCAGTAACAGTGTAATTTAATTCAGCAGGGGATAAATTCTTGTTGATGTAATAGATAACATATGGTTTTTTATCCTCTTCCTGCCCAAGGACTGCGCCAATAGCTGTATCTGAGGCATCAGATGATATCTGGAACGGTAGGTCCCAGTTTGGTCCTCGAAGGACTGGGGCTGTGGATACAAGCTTCTTTAGATCCTCGAAAGCACGGTCACATTTTTCTGTCCAAAGAAAATCAACGTTACCAGTTAGTGCATATAAAGGAGCAGCAATGTGCGAATAATGCTCTATGAATCGTCTATAATAACCGAAAAATCCAAGAAAGCTGCGTACCTCTGTTTGAGTAGTAGGAGTGGGAATAAGCAAAAGTATTTGGATTTTGGCCGGGTCTACCTGAATGCCGGCTGCTGAGACATAGTGTCCTAGGATAAGTCCTTCAGTCATCATCAAGAAACATTTTTCGTGGCTTAAGCAAAGCCTGGTAACAATGCAGCGTTGTAGGACTTTTTCTAGGGTGTCTAGAGTTGGATCAAAATCATCTCCATATGGTGTAAAGTCATCCATGTAAACTTCAAGTCCATCATTTATTAAATCTGCAAAAATGCTAAGGATAGCCCTCTGAAATGTGGCAGGAGCATTACATAGGCCAAAAGGTAGAACTCGATAGGCAAATGTTCCCCGGGGACAAGTAAAAGTAGTTTTATCCTGGTCTTCAGGGGCAATCTGAATCTGATTGTATCCACTGAAGCCATCCAGGAAAGAAAAGAATTTCTTCCCTGCTAAAGTGTCTAATACTTGATCTATGAATGGGAGAGGAAAATTATCTTTCTATGTTGCCTTGTTTAGTTCCCTATAATCCACACAGATTCTCCATTTTCCATTCTTTTTTGGTACCACCACTAGCGGAGAGACCCATTTACTATTAGAAATAGGATAGATAAAGTTGACATCTAAAATTTTCTGAAGTTCAGCTTTTACCACATCCTTTAGATGAGGATTAAGTCTCCTTTGCAGCTGACGAACAGGTCTGGCGTCTTTTTCCGTATAAATGTGGTGTGTACATAACTGGGGATCAATTCCTTTCATGTCAGGGTAATCCCATGCAAATGCTTCTTGATATTTTGTTAACAATTGGATGAGCTTAGTTTCTTGTTCAGGTGTGAGATTAGCATTGATGTTTAAAGTTTTTCCCGGTGCAATTTCCACAGTTTTACTATTTGCAACAGAAGTAACAGGTATCGTTTGGTCATGCGTATCTTTCAGAGGATCTTCGTCCAATTCATTATCAAATGCTGCTTCTATCATGTGACACTGTGTGCGAGGTTCAGTTTGACTAATGAAATTATTAATGGCATCATCTTCTGTTTGGTCTTTAAAATCAAGCGCCTCTTGTATAGTTAATGGAGATCTGATGTTATCAGTAAGGTATGATACAGGGTGCTTATTAGTTTTAATCATTGTGACACTTGGCTGCGTTGGAGGATATAGAACTAAATTTTTGCTATTCGGTCCTCTAGTTATGGTCATATTTCCCTGCCGGCAGCCAATGTAGGCATCAGCAGTGGCAAGCCAAGGTCTACCTAAAATTAGTGGATGTCCATCAAGTCGGGTTTTTGGATTAATTATCAGGAAATCGGTTGGATACTCCCAGGATTCTACAGAGACCATGACATCATGTAGAGTACCCTCTGGTCTAACCACAGATCGGCCAGCCAATTCCAGCAGAGTAGAGGTGGGTTCTACAGATGTAATGCCGAGCTTTTGGCAAGTTGTGGTTGTTAAAATATTAATTGCAGCCCCTAGATCAACTAAGGCATTAGACAGGGTCTGACCATAAATTTGAACAGTTATAATTGGATTCACTGGGTCTTCATATTTAAGGGGTGTTTCTCTCCCAGACAATAGGTCAGATAAAGTACCGACTACTTGGACTCTTGGATTATTTGTTATATTCCTCCTTGGTTTCTTTATGCACAATTCTTTGATAGTTTTTGCGTATATGGGAATGTCTTGAATGGCTTGGAGGAATGGAATTTTTATGTACAAATTTTGTAATTCTCCCAGAATGTCAAAGTCAGGATATTGTATGGATTGAGGTATGGCTAATCGTTCTGGGAACGGAGGAGAGGATGTGGTTGCTTGATTATGAGTTTGTTGCTTATTTACATCCTCTTGTTGTAACTGATGTTCTCTTGGTAACTGATCTTCAATATGAACTGTTTTATCTCCCTCGGTTTCAATTATACGTTCAGATCTTAACTGAAGGTCATTGCACTCCCTCAGGTCGGGTCCTATTTCCGATGTCTCTATGATTTGAATAGATTGGACCTATCTGTTATTTGGATTGGGGTCGGGTTGGGCTGGGAGTTGCGGTCTTAGGTTAGACTGGGGATTTTGTTGTAAGGCTGGCAGAGTAGGTTGAGGGAGTGGAATAGTTCCAGCTGGGTGGTACATCGGTCTTTGCCAGCTTGTCTGCCAGGGTGAACTTTGTGAAGTAGAGGGAGTCCATTGTGACGGATATGGGCCATTTTGCCAATATGGTGGAGTGTAAGGGAAATTTGGCCAACCTGATTGGCTTGTTTGATTCAGCCATGGATTTGAAGAGGGAAATGATTGTGGCGACCAATTTGTAAATGGGGGTTGAGATTGATTTTGCCACATACCATATTGTTGAGCATTATACTGTGGGGGTTGAAAGAAAGAGGTTGAGTCCAGAAACATACTAGGTTGTCTCGGCTGCCACTGGCGGCGCTGGTTGATCGAATTCACCGATTCTGGTTCTTCTTCTGCTTCCTTATACACCGCTTTCAATCCAGGAAGTGAGGGGCAGCTCTCTGTAAGGTGATATTTTGTACAGATGGCGCATGTTTGGACTTTATCCAGTGGAAATTCCTTGTGGCTATGTTTTTTTCTGCATCGGAGGCAAAAGATTGCCAAATTCTGTTCTGCCTCCAACTGCTTCTGTTTAGCCTGCACAATATCAAGTTGTGTAGTTAGTGTCCCCATAATATCAGTTTTAAAATTTTCTAATAAATTTCCAATTTATGCACGTGTTACTCCTTCTGCTGATACTTTGTTATCTCGTGCAAACCGATCATATTCTGTTGGTTTTATTCTTGTGCTTCCTCTCGAACTCCTGATACATAAATCAATGATGTCAGCAAAATTCTCTTGATAAATGTCCCCTTTTCCCATAATGTTTAATGTTTCAATCCATTGTTCCTTCATACCCCTTATTAATGCAGTTTTTAGCACATTATCAGGTAAAGGTAGCGATGCATAAGGAGATCTTTGTAGATTGTACTGAAAACGTTCCACATACTCTTCCAATGTTTCATTCGGTCTGGCTGAAATTAGAAATATTTCGTCTTTTAATTCTCTAGACCTACAATAATCCTGATATTTTTTTAAGAAGGATTCTTTCATTTGGTCCCAATTGTTGATAACCCCGCCACCTAGCCCCATAAACCATCTTAAAGCAGCCCCTTTTAATGTAGAGGGAAATAATTTCAATTTTTGGGGATTGGTGGTGTAATCATACCCCCTACATAACACATCGAATTCGAATAAAAATGCATCCGGATCTTCTGATGTGAGACCATGAAAGGTAGGGATATGCTGAAGAGGGATAGCTTTCATGGGTACATTAGCTGCAGAATCCACTATAGGATATTGTAATATAGAGGTTTGAGCATTTGGCTGGTTTTGAGCCATGGTGTCGAATATATGCCAATAACCTTCTGGGATATCTAGGAGGGTATTCCTAGGTTGAGAGGGAACGGTTTTGACAGGGATATTTTTAACAGCGCTTCCCTTATCTGGAATAACGAGAATTCCTGAAGATTGGATTCCTTCAACAATGATTTTCGCAGCACTCCCCTTATCTGGGCTATCTAATGGCTGATTTGTTTCAATAGGGGATTTTGGTTCCTTGGTTTCCCCTGTTTCTCCTTCTCCTTCACAAAAGTTACTGGAATTCCCTTCCTGCAATAGTTCTGGAGTAGAATTTTCAATTTCTTGAAAGTCCTGCTCTTCAGTTTGACTATGCACCTCAGCACAGGCTACAGATGGTGATCCTGAGGCCTGAAGGGAATTAGTAGGCAGTTTAGAAATGTTTTTCCTGGGGCCTACTGATGGCTGAGATTATGCGTTCTTATAGATTTTGTCTATGAAGGTCGTTCGGCCAAGGGTCACCGGCCCCTTAGCTTTTTCAGGTTTGGATGGGGGTTTGATGTTCTTTTCTGGTCTTTTCTGCTTAGTCATGCACTCAAATGAACTACCAACTTCTATTCAAACAAAGCAAAAAAAACGACTCTGTTAGGAAAGCGGACAGTGGAGCAGGGTTTTTACATGCTCCGCACGTAGGTTCTTACCTTCTGTTTTTAAGATCCAACTCCTCCCTAGCAGGCTCGTACACTACTCTGAAAAAAGACAAATGGCTACACTCTTTCCCCGGCAACGGCGCCAAAATGTAGAGCTATAAAAAGGGTCTCTTTCACCTCTATTTACCTCACATTAATATGTCAATCCGGGAGCGTTTTGTTATTACAAAGAGTGACTCAATCCGAGGCTATCATTTGTCAGAGTAATGCTAGTAGTACAGTGCTTAAGAAATACAAGAGTAAACGGATGCTTGTCTGTAACTAAATCACTTCAAAGAATAAATCACACATTCAGAAAACTCAACAGCTTATCAGTCAAGGGTTCGGCAGTGATAACCCATCCCTTCGGAAACTGATGGAAAGGAAACTAGAGCATAGACCACGAGTCTGGGAGCTAGACAGTGACTGCCAATGCTCACTACAGCCTTAGATCATCTCTCACACCAAAGCAACAAATGCGATTAAATGGAACAACAAATAAAGAATTGAACAACAATTCTGGAATAGAACAGCAAATCTAAAATGGAACAGCAATTGAATAGCTAAGTCTCGCGGGTTGCAACCAAGCTTAATCTATTAACCCAAATACATTCTTCGCAATCAAAATAACAATCTTTCACTCTTAAGGCGAATCACACGAAACACACTAATGGAACAGCAATAACTGTTGATGAATTATGGAGCAGCTCTAGTAAATCATAAACGCACACAACATGCTAGAATAATAGTCTGATCAACCTTAATAAACAGGAATACGACTGTGCTTCCAACAGAACACTATTATTTCTGAATCCAACGATTATGAAGAACACTACCTCAAGCGAATGTATGACACGAATGTTTAATATACAAGCTCTGTAACAGAACAGTAAAAGTATTTAATTAAGGATGATAACAAGCAATGAACTCTGAACGAATCAATAACGTAATGCAGAGTCAATCCACGATTCTACCTGTAAAAACTTCAATGATTCAATCTTAAACAGAGCATGTGATATCAAATTATAAAGCATATCCAATTACCAAATAACAATGATAAACAAACCACGCAGAAATCAAGTCGTAATGGTACAGAAGCAAGTGTCCTCCGGGGCCGGGCCCTTAGCCTCCAAGGATACACCGCTTTAAGTTAATCCAGACGCAGAGATGAAATAATCACCAAGCTTTTATTGATGCATCGGTCAAAAATACAATGAACCAGTTCTCAACGAGACTTAATAATCAGAGCTGATGTATAACGGAAAATTACATAAAAGCGTATCCTCCTCTCCTATCCTAAGCTAATAGTGTTGTCCCTTTATATAAAGGCGATGGCGGAGATGTCCAAGTAACAAGATAAATAAAGCAGCGATCCCTCAGGATCAAAGATCCTGAGGGATTCGCCAAACTATTAATTCTTCATCCTTTCCTTTCTTTTGCGCCGAGCTGGTGTCTTCTCCTTCTTTTCCGGGCCGACTTGCTTTAATCTGTTTAGCCTTGTTTGCATTCGGTTCACCTTCAGAGGGACAACAGTTATCTCGACTTTGTCTCTTCCTTTGGAGCGACAATTCCTCGTTTTCTCCTCTTCCTGTACAGAAAATAACCATTATCAGTGGTTAAGTCTTGCATATCAATTTTCACATGTTTTGTTATAATTCCTTATTACTTTCCAAATTCATGATACAAAAAGGTTCATAAATTCTATTAAAAAGCCACCGAAATAATCATCAAAAGCATACCTTTTTAGTACTCCATAGAATTTGCAAGTTAATTTTCCTCCTACTTAGACTATGTGTTAATTTTCGGAAAATCGACTTGGCATAAAACCAACACCTAAACTACTAAAAGCAGCTAAAAGTGAGTTTTAACAAGTTGAGGGGCACCTTAACTAGTGCTGCCAGATGTATTATGGGTTGACAGTCACTTTTACATGCAAGGAAATATGGAAATAGTGTAAAAAATCCCACTTCTGGTTTCTGTGCAGAAAAAAATGAAACAGGCGCAAAGGCTGCACGCAGGTCACCTCTGAATGAGCGCACTGGGGCACGTCTGTCTGTAAGAAAGTCGTGCAATTTTCCTACAAAGTAATTTTTGGGAGCTCTTCAAATTTAGCCTGTCACTAGGGATGAACTAGAGAGTGAAGGAGAGAAAGGGGGCAGTTCCATCCTTACTCCATAGAAAAGATGGAGGTCTCTGCAAAAAGGCACAACCACATAAACTTGGAGATAAAAGTTAGTGGAGTCACTAATCCTATGTTAGTGTGTTTGGGACATGAATGTACCAAATCACACTTGCTTAAGAGGCGTGTTTTTTCCCTCTTAAGTTATGGGTCAATGGTAGAAAATATATGGAGTCAAGAAAGTTAGTGGAACATGCTAAAACATAAACATACTAGATATAGAAATAACATGCATATTCAAACATAAAAACTAAACTAAAACTAAAACAAATAAAACAAAAGATCTAAATAGAGTCAAACAACTTCAATAATCCAAACGACGGTGATTATGTCCCCTCTTATTTATTTATGGTAGGAAATGAGGATGAAACTTTAACCCACTTGCCAAGGGGCCCTTGGAACAATGGAGCTCCAAGTTTCGATGCAAGGATGTCTTTACTTTCGAGTTTCCTTGGTGCAAAGTCTCCCCCTCTCTACCATGTTGGACTTGAGTTGTTGGATGGCCAACAACTGAGTCCCCTCTATCTCTGCTTCGGATCACACACTGTTGGTATTTCTTGGGGAAATTATGGCTAGCATAACAATGTGTTCTCATATTTTTCATCTCTTGGTGGCCTTTTATAGGATAATTCAAATCCTCCTTCCCTCTCTTGGTACATTGTGGATGGTGACGCAAGAGAGGAGGGTGATTCCATTGTGTGCCACATTTATTCCATTGTGTGCTCCCTTGAGGTCCTAAGGAGGCTTGGGTGGCTGTCCTTAGGCATCCTAAAGTGTGGGATCACTATCATGGAGTGTGCCTTGTGCTCCCAAAAAGTTACTTTTGCCACTTTCAGGGTTGCGCAGATTTTTGGGGAAAAGTCGTGCAAGGCATGCTTATCGAAGAATTATGTGCATAAAGGTGCATTTCATTGGTTCCTTTAGTACGTAGCTTGATTTTTCCTTTTATACCTTAGGGATTTTTAAATACTTTATATTCTCTAATGTTTATCAACCATGTAAATATTTCTGCCTGACATTAAATAATGTCATCTTCACTTGTCCGATTTTCCAGTGATAACAATAGGCAACTGAACAAAGTGACCATAAAAAATAACTACCCATTACCAAGAATTGATGATTTTTATAATCAATTGAAGGGTTGAGCAGTGTTCTCTAATATCAAATTGAGATCGGGATATCATGAGGTACTCATCAAAGAAGATGACATCTACAAGATCGCATTCAAGACTAGGTATAACCAGTATAAGTTTTTCATAGTTTCATTCGGTTTGACTAATGCCCCAGCTACATTTATGTGTTTGATGAACATTGTGTTGCATCCTTATTTAAACTAGTTTTTCATTTTATTGATTGATGACATATTGGTGTATTCTAAAATGAGGAAGAGCATGTCGATCATTTGACAATAGTATTGAGGTTGTTGAGAGAGCATCAGTTGTATGCTAAGCTCAGAAAATGCAGCTTATTGAGACTGAGGTATAGTACTTTGGAAATGTTTCTACAAGGAGGGCATTGCAATATATCCAAAGAAGATATGGGCTATCATGGAGTGGGTAGCTCCTATCAATGTTATTTTTAATGTCCCCTCATTCTTTGTTTCATGCTATAGTCCTATATCTATATCTTCCAAAGATATAGTGTCTGTCTTTGTTAAAGAGGTTGAAATATGTCAGAGTGATTCTTCACTTGTGTTAGAGAATGAGAAAGGCATAAAGTTTCTCTTATTCTTGACTATTTAATTCTGATATTCTTTAGTTCTTATTATGTTCATCTTATCTTCTTTCTTCTTAGTTCATCAAGGAAATATCAAAGCAAAAGAACATAGGTCAAGGACACTAGATGTAGGCCAGTAGCCTGGGAAAAACCCCACTCTCGAGGAAAACCCAATAGGTAATTACTCCTTCAATAGTAATTCTTGAGACTCTAGACCTTGACTCGGACTTCCTCCACAACAAGTCAACCTTCCTTTTAATCCTTCCTAAATATGGCATCAACATCAACACCAATAACACTATGAAGCAATTTCTTCGACCTTTGAACTTCGACCTTGCTTCTAGAACTTTGATCTTGAGGGAAAGACTTCGATCTTGCTTCTAGGAGTTATATTTTGACCCAATAAAACTCTTCAAGGCAACAACATCTAGAAAAATCAACGTCGACGCATTATTATCTTAGCAACAACAACTAAATTTGAAAAATACTTAGAGACTTTGATATTACAAATTATAGGATGTAAGAGACAGATATTAGCACACAAATTTTGATTTACTTCCAACCCTTTATCTTTCCAAAAATCATACTTAAATTGACCCTTTCCTTCACTTCGCACTTTTCTATGATGTATGAAATGATATCGAATCTCTGAGTGTGTGAGAGATGTCTCGAGATGAATTCGATCTCCCTGTATTTATGGGCTTCCAATGGCTTCGATTTAATGGAATTGAGGATGAATCGATCACTTGAAGGTTGAATTGATGTGGAGGCTCCATAAATCATATGTGACTCAATACTTGACCTAATTTCATGATTAAAAGGCCTAATATATGTCAATTTAAATTTGTGATGACTCTATAGACTCATAATAAAACCTAGAAGTCCACAATGGTGAATTTTACCTAAAATAATATGATCCAAGCATGAAATCCATACATTAATAAGTCATTTAATAATAATATAAAACTAATTTCTTTATCTGTTTAAAATTACAATAAATATTGAATCAAATACGATTTATGAAGACCAAACCTACTTACAATCTTCAACACTCCCTCTTAACTAGGGAGGTATTAATAATACAATAGTACAAGGAGGATCTCAACTATGTGAACTATGAATAATTTTTAGGCACTTAAATGCCATGGACTAGATTCCTGACTAGGGTAATTTATCCATTGGTCACTCAACAATTTAGGCACTGAAATTTTATGGTCTAGATTCCTGACCAAGGTAATTATAAATCGGTCACTCAACAATTTAGGAACTGCAATGCCATGGACTATATTCCTAACCAAGGAAATCTATCCAAGTGGTAATAAGATGGAATAAAGCTTTCATCCTCTATAGGTACCATCAAGCTTATTTACTAACCATCAACCTAGGGAACTAGGTGCACATCCACCCAATGCCACCCTCCCTACCGAACATCAATACAAAGTGTTTACCTATTTTATTTCCAGGAAATGCTTCACTCACAAAGACTCATCACCCCTTGATCTAGAAGATCAAGTATAACCAATCTCTCCCAATCAAACTGATTAGTAACCAACATGCTATCAAAAACTTCAAGAGATTCACCTGGACAAAAAAACCCCAATCAACAATATACTTTTCAATTCATAATCAAAGAAAACATTTCGGGTTTCAAAGTTTCCCTTAAACTTATATCACTAGGATTATCAATTTAATATTTGAGAGAAGATTCATTTCCTTACTTCACATGTAGCAACATTTCTTCTAGTATATATTCTCCAATCAATACTTAGAAAGTGTCATCCCTCTTAACTAGGGAGAGTTCTTTTATCCAAGCTCCCTCTTAATGCAGGGAGATCAACTTCTTCCTTTGGTGTTGCATAATGTTTCTTGGCTTCCAACCTTCACATCATATTATCTTCTCTTACAAATTTTTGCACCAATATGATGTACCTGCACAACTTAGATAACAAGTACAACCAATTATATAGAAGCATGAAATTAGTAATAACAAAATTTTATAGTAGCAGAAGAATTTTGACTTTACATAATCAACAAGAGACTATACTGCAATACTTTAACTTAGCCCAGGTTTGTTACAAATCCTAAATCACATTAGTAATTCAATCAAGTTGACAAAAGAATATTTATGTCATATAACGATCCCTAGAAATAAGTCAAAAGAAAAATTAAGGTATCTAATAACTTCCAAAAGCCATATGATAGAGTATCTACTAGGGTTTTATGTAATCCATATATTTCATTCATTCAAGGAGAATAGAGTATGAATAGGTTTTAATAGGGTTTGATGTAAACCATAGATTTCAATCAAAACAAACACATCAAAAATAACTTCTACTAGGGTTCTATGTAAACCCTAGATTTTCCATCTATAAATTCTTAGCAAACATTGAATATATTAAGATGAATACACATACTAGATAGTTTCAATTATTACTAGGCCTTAGATGTAAAACCCTAGACTCTTCAATCATCTTAGTCCTTCAAACTTTGACTAGGGCTTATTCCCAAACCCTATGACACATGACCATTAGAAATTTGGTCAACACATATTTCTAGGAGATTTTCATCATGCATAAGCATATCATATGATTAGACAATATTTAATATATCAGACATACATCAATCCTAGACTAATCTAGGGATTAAATTAAAGACATATATACCTAGTGTTTCATGCCTAGGACTTTTCATAACAAGGATTTTACTTGTAGACCTAACCAAAACATAGTGTTTCGATTCATGTCAAAGTAAACCCTTATACTTCAAAGGTTTAAGATTTTGAACAACATCATTTCAACCTTAATAAGTTAGAGCTTTCATGATCATATCAAAGTCTCAAACATGACATAAACAATATATATTAGTCATTATAGAAATTTCTCCATTAATAACCCTAAGTAGGTTTAGGATTTCACACATTATTAAAATACACTTAGGTTAGGTTTTTCCATAGAACCTTTTAGGGTTCATTTTATATAAACAATTAGAGATGTATAAGGTGTGTAAATTCATCATATGATGAATCATCCCAAACAATAATCTTTTAAGGTTCAAGAGAGCTAGACACAACAATAGTTAGTAATTTAGGATGGATATACCAAAGAGAATAACAAGAATTTATAATATAAGACATACCTTTGACATTTTGACAAACCTTTTGATTCCAATGCTTTGTCTAGTGAGAGCTTCCTTCTTAATCCTTGAGGCCTTCTTCCATAATTCTTGTGTATTCAGTAGGTTAATTCCTAGACAAGGAAATAATAGTAGACAAGTGATTAACATTTAATATAATCAAAACATTAAATAAGTACATGAAAAAAAATAGAGAGTGAATGAGATACTTATCTTGAGGAGTTGTTGTGGGGTCCTTTGGAAGCTTTTAGGTAAACATAAAAACTTATAAAACAAGAAAATTGTCTTTCCAAAAATGTGTTAAACATATAACTAAACATAAAATATACAAATGAAATATGTAAAACTAGGAACAAGGGGATTAGTAATGTAAGTCCATTATGTCATTCTCTTCGGGCTTTTATCTGTTAGGAGAGTCTACTTCTTCAACCACATTTGCACAATCTCTATCTATTTTATTACTTATACGATTTTCGAGACACTCACTTCTATAGTTCCCCAGTTTCTGACAATGATAACATTCGATCTTGGACATATCAACCTTATTCCTTGTCCCTTTCTTCTTGAAGTTTCCCTTGTGATGAGAAACAAAATAATTTGAGACTTCTTTGTTGTTGGATACCATTGAGATTCTTAAGTCTTCTTGACTGCAGGTTGTACAGAGTTCCTCAAAGGTGGGAGTTTCTTTCTATTTGTTGAGACTTGAAGAAAAGGCACCCGAAGTAGGTGGTAGCCTTAGTATGGTTGTGATCAAAAGTTCTTTATCTGTCACCATTCATCAAAGGAAATAATTTCATCTCTTATTATAGTTATGTTCACAAATAAAGTGGATACAATATCCTCCTTGGTCATCTTAGTATTCTTTAGTTCATTTTTCAGGCTTGCCACTTTTCCAATATTCTTGATGGTAAATAGATTTGACAAGGCTTCATACATTTCTTGGGAATGATAAATTTTTTCTATGAAGGGGAAAATGTTTTCCTCTATGCCTTCAACCATGAAATTCATAGCCACTAATTCAAACTCTCTTAATTTTAACTTATCATCATCACTTGGTTCTTCTATGGGCTTCTTCACTTTTCCCTTCACCAAGTCTAATAGTTTGTTCTTTTCAAGGAGGAGGTCAATCCTATTTTTCCAAGACCTGTAGTTTTAAGCTCCTTCAACCTTGTTCTCTCCCTCAATAGTGCTAGAAATATTCCTTGAAGGTAGAGAAGACTTGTTTCCATAAAAAAGTATCCTTTAATGCACTTCTTATGTCTCATGGATCAAATCCTTGAGATTTCCTTTTCGTTCTTCTTTCACCAAAGCTCTGAAACCATGTTAGAGAATGAGAAAGGCATAAATATTGTCTTATTATTGATTATTGAGAAGACTTGTTTCCATAAAAAAGTATCCTTTAATGCACTTCTTATGTCTCATGGATCAAATCCTTGAGATTGCCTTTTCCTTCTTCTTTCACCAAAGCTCTGAAACCATGTTAGAGAATGAGAAAGGCATAAATATTGTCTTATTATTGATTATTTACTTGTGATATTCTTTAGTTATTATTATATTCTTCTTATCTTCATTCTTATCAGTTCATCAAGCAAATATCAAAGCAAAAGTACATAGATTAAGGACATGATATGTAGGCGAGTAGCCAGGGAAAAACTCCAATCTGGGGAAAACCCAATCAGTAATTATTACTTCAATTATAATTCTTAAGAATATAGACCTTGAATCAGAATTCATCCACACTAATTCAGCCTTCCTTTTGATCCTTCCTCAATATGGCAACAACAACATCAACAACAACACCATGTATCAGTTTCTTCAACCTTGGAACTTCAACCTTATTTCTGGAATTTCAATCTTGAAGGAAATAATTCGATATTGCTTTTAGGAGTTCGATTTTGTCCCAATATAAACTCTCAAGGCAACAACATCAAAGAAAAACAACTCCGACCTATTCTTCTCTTGGCAGCAACAACTGGAAACAATTTATACAACAACTGAAGTAGAAAAATAATAAGAGAATATGATCTTATGAACTATAGCACATGAGAGAGAGAAAGAGAGAGAGAGAGTAGCACCAAAATTTCAATTTTCTTCCAATCATTTATATTTCACAAAACCGTACTCAAATTGACCCCTTCTTGCACTTCACACTTTTTCTCGATCCACCAAATGACATCGAATTTCTAAGTGTCAGAGAGATACTCCAAATGAATTCGACCTCCTTATATTTATAGGCTTCCGATGAGTTGGATTTACTCGACTTGAGGCTGACTTGATCACTTGAAGGCCGACTTGATGTGGAGGCTCCATAAATCATATTTGACTCAATACGTGACCTAATTTCATGATTCAAAAGCCGAGTATGAGTCAATTTAAATCTGTAATGACTCTATAAACTCATAATAAAACCTAGAAGTCCACAATGTGGACTTTGACCTAAAATAATATGCCCCAAGCATGAAACCCATTCTTTAATAAGTCATTTAATAATAATTTAAAATTATTATTTTTATTCTTTTGAAAAGTACAATAAATATTGAATCAAATACAATTGATGAAGACCAAACCTAGTTACAATGTTTGAAAACTTGGACCTTAGAGAAGTACCACCTGGTTGTAATTTTCATTTAGTTGTTGTCTATAGAGGCGTCATAGCCAAAAATCTTAAAATATTGAAGCTGGACTCTTGATTTCCATTTTTTCCTTGAAAATTAGATAAAAAATATGTCAAAATTCTCATTGTTTTCAGAGAAAATTTCAATCGTCGTCTTCCAAAAAATTCCTCCAAGGTTGATAAAAAACATACCATAATTCCCGTTGTTTTCTGAGCAAATTTCAAGCGTAGTCAGACTAAGCATCTCATTGATGTAATATGATCTGTTTAAATGACTATTTAGTTGGGCCTTAGAAAAGTAAAGCCTTATTTTGATCATTATTTGTATAAGTTATCTTCTTTTGTTTTTTTGACAATAATTTAATTAGGTTATTTTTTTTATTTTTTTCTTTATGATTGATTATGTTTGAATTTCAAAATAATTTATAATTAAAAAATATTAATTTTAAATTGTTAAAATTATTTAACATCGAAAAGAATAATTTAAAAAGTACATTAATTTTGCATATATGATGCAGTAAGTTAAGCATGTAAACCAATCACTAACTTATTATATGTTGTTTAATATTTTAAAACATAAGTAATAACTTTCCCAAAACTTTCTCATAGCAAAAGCAAACTATAGTTATTATTGGGAGTTCCCGTTGGACATTCATGGTAAAGGGGAAGAAAATTAATTTAAGGAATATTACAAATTGGAAGTTTGTGTTCCAAATTCATGGTAAAGAGAAAAAGTTAAGTGAAGGAATATAACAAATTGGAAGTTCGATTTTCGACATGCTTATTGATGAGCCAGTAATTTAAAACTGGATATGTTGATTACAGTTAATTGGAGAAAAAAAAAAAGAGAAAGAGCTCATCACTTTATGAGTATGTATGATTTAAAATTGTAGTGGTAGCAGAAAATATAGGATATATGATTTAAAATTGTTATTTAATCAAATTGTTATTGTATCAGAAAATGATTAACTATCTCCGCTGTTAATTTGATAAGCTGAATTATGATAAACTTTCAAACTATGCATAAAGATTAAAAAATACATCTGGAAATCATTTGAACGTCCCAATAACATGAGGCCACTAACTTAAAAAGTATCCATGCTCGTCATGATGGAGAAGTCGTTATATTTCACATCAATAAGCTTCATATATTCTCCACTTAAATTATATCGTGCACTTCTTATATTCTCCACATAAATTGTACTATGTTCTTCATTTATTCTCCACCTAGCTGATTTGTGACTCTTATTCTTCGTGAAAGAGAGTAACTCAATACCGTCAATATTAGTGTTTACCTGGGAGATTTTTCATGTCACTATCAATCTGGTTTTCTCTCCAGCATTGCAAACCTCGATAGTATAATGTTTTTGAAAGAATTTCAATACAATGAACGTTATTCTGCTTTAAAAACCGCATAAATGAATGATAAAAAAAATGGTTTTCTTTATCCTAGTTCCAAATGGCAGAAGCCATGTTTTTATACCGAAAGAAACAAAACTTCCTTGAATAATCACAAAGACAAAGAAGTGAACACTTGTGATGCTCATAGGAGTTACTATTTTTTATAATCATTTTTCTTAAATAGTCATTATTCATATTATAACTAGCTATTGGAGATTAACTCACACTTTATATATTAGATAAAACATTTTTATAAAAAAATATTAAACATTTTTATAGAACTTTATTAATGTTATTGAGATGATTCATAAGAATATATATTAGTATAATTATATTAGTACATGTGCTTGATATCTGCTGATTGGTGTTATTTTTCACTTTTTACACACCAATCAGATTATGAAAATGACATCAATTCAAGTATATCAAACATATTTACTATTGTGTTTGTGCTAATTGATAATCAACATAGATAGGGAGAAATAGTAGACCATGATTGGCTATGGCCAAATATGTTCAAGTTATGGTTAAGGAGGGCTTATTATGGTTAGCTAAGGAGGGCTTATTATGGTTAGCCATGGTTGAGTAATGATAGATTATGATTGATTATGGTTGACCATGGTCTCCCATGATTGACTATGGTTAGGTATGTTAACCATGGTTGATAATGTCGACCATGGGTGAACATGGATTGATCAATTTGATAGTGGTTGGCCATATTTTTCTATCATAAATTATGGTTGTCTGTGTTGACAATAGAAGGCCATGGTTCACCATGTTGAACAATGGTTACCTTCATTGAGCATGTTTGACCATTCGAACCATGGTTTTCCATGTTGAGCATGTATCGACCATGTTTCTCCAAAGTTGAATATGGTAAACAAGAGATTACCATTGTTGGTCATGGTTGATCATCATTGACCATCGCTGACTATGGCTGACAATGGCTAACTATAGTTAATTGTTGGGCATGGATAGCCATGGTTGGCAATGGTCAATCATGGTAACCATAGCCAACTATGGTTGATGATTCTAAACTACACTCACCATAGTTATCGTCAAGTTATAATACTTGACTATGGTCAACCATACTAAACCATGGTGACCATAGCTAAATATAGTTGACCACATTGACTATTGTTGACCTTGCTTCATTATTGTCATTAGGGTTGATCGAAGATGACCATGCCTACTCATTGTTGACTGAGGTTGATAATGGTTGGCCATGGTTGATTATATGATGACTATGATTGATTGAAGATGACCATGCTTGCTCATGGTCGAATAAGGTTGAACATGGTTAAATATGGTTGTCCACGTGTTGACCATGTTTTTACAAGGTTGACTATGGTCAACCAGAGGTTACCATGGTTGGTCATGGTAAATCATTTGTCACCATCATTGATTATGGTTGACCATGGCTAACTAAATTTGACGATTTTCCATGGATGACCATGATTGGCTATGGTCAATCATGGTAGCCAGAGTTAACTATGGTTGATTATGCTCAACCACGTTGACCATGGTTATCGACAAGTTACAATACTTGACTATGGTCAACCATAGTTAATCATACTAAACTATGGTTGACCTTGGTTGACTATTGTCATTATGGTTGATTGAAGATGACCATGCCTGCTCACGATCAACTAAGGTTGATAATGGTTGGCCATGGTTGCCTATATGTTGACTATGATTGATTAAAATTGCCCATGCTTGTTCATTGTCGACTAAGGTTGACCATGGTTAACTATGATTGTCCATGGTTGACTATGATTGACTATGGTTGACTAAGATTAACATCAATGGCTATAGCTAACTATGGTAAACCTTAACCAACAATGATCGACCTTTCTTTGATTTTTATTAATCACATTACACTCTCAATTTTTTTGTTAGTCCAATTACAATGTTGATTACTGTTTGTCACATGCAACACAAATTTTTTACTTATCGTATTTGTTATCTCTTTTTGTTCATCACAGTGTGGCATTGATATTTTTTATACATTGAGACGTTGATATTTATTTCTCATATTGAAATGTCAATTTTCAAAACATAGTTTTCTAAGGTCAACTGTGGTTGACTATAGATGAACATTGTTGACAATGGTTGTCGATGTTTAGCTATAAATAAACATGTATGACCATATTAAGAATGGACTACCATGGTGTCCATGTTTAATTATAGTTGAGTTGGTTTAACCACAATTTAATATGATTAATTTATTGAGAAAAGTTATTAAAGATATATTAAAATTAAATATAATTAAATCTTAAAGATGTTAAAACTTATTAAATAGAAATATTATACCTTATTCATAAATAATAATAATAATAATAATTTTATTAATTTCTTTTAAAATTAAATATTAAATAACCCTTAATAAATAACAATGATAATAATTTTATTAATTCCTCTTAAAATTAAATATTAAATAGCGGTTGAATCTTATTGAATATAAATGTTATGATGTAACCTTATTATAAAACCTTATTAAATATAATAACTCATTAATTAAATATTTTTGAAAATTATTAATAAAAACTTAATATTAGTGTTATTAATAAACCTTACTATGGTTACCTATAGTTGAGTATGGTCAACTAAGGTTGACTAAGGATGATTACAAGTGAACAATGTTGACTATCATTTACTAAGTAAACATATGGTTGGCTATGTTTGACAATGCAACCATGTTGTAACATTGTTATTTGTTCAGGAGAGTGAAACATCATTTTTTTAGTCGTCACATTGTGATGTTGATTTCAGTTAGACATATTATGATGTTAATTATTTTGTTGTCTAAAGTTTTTTTGTTTTTCATACAGTAATGTTGATTTTTTTTAATTTTTGTATTGTAACATTGAGTTTTTCTCGTGACAATGTGGTGGATTTTTTTCTCAACACATGCATTGTCAATCTCTCTTTGTCACATTAGGATGCCATTTTTTGTTTATTAGATTGTATTGTTGATTTCTATTTGATGCACTGCAAATTTGATACCTATTTGTCAAATTTTGATGTTGATACTTATTTGGCATATTGTCATGTCAAATTTTAAAGAGAGTTGTCTATTGTCAAATTTGGTTGACTCTAGGTGAACATTTTGACCATGTTTTTCAATATTTTATTGTAGATGAATATGGTTGAAAATGTTAAATATGGATTACCATAGTTAACACAGTTTAACTTAACTATAATAAAATTGTTTAACTTAACTATAATTAAATATGATTTCATGGTAGAGTATAATTATATTAAAAATTAAATATTTAAAGAAATTAAATTTTAAATATACCTTAAACCTTATTAAATATAAATATTCAACCTTATTCTAAAAATTTAATACTAATATTATTAATAAATATTATCCTCATCCTCATCATCATTATTATTATTATTACTAATCCTTTTTAATATTAAATATGGAATAAAATGCCAAATCCCGCTAGCACAACCAGTTGAGGACAGGCCTCGTCAGCAAGGCGACCCGAGATCAAACCTCATGGGGGTGGTTGTGCCTTGTGTTAGGGGGAGGAGACATGCTAAAAATCGAATCACCTAAAGTGTTGGTGTGGCCTAGGACATGTGCGATCCCTGGGCGACTTTGCCGGCTTAGATGCCCCTGGGTTGCGGCTCCTCAAGCCATAGGTCAAGCCTAGAGAATCATAGACAACTTGAGAGACAAAATAAAAAAATGAAATAAAACTTAAATCTTATTAAATATAAAACCTTATAAATACAACATTATTAAAACTTAATGTTATTAATAAACCTTATTATTAAATGTTTTAAAACCTTATTAATAGCAATCTCAATATTCTTAAACAACTTTAAACCTTAATTATGATTTACTAAGGTAGATCAAGGTTGATTATATTGAATATAGTTGATTAATAATGACTGAGGACGAAAAATATTATTAAACAGCTTTAAATGTTAATTATGATTGAGTAAGGTAGATCAAGGTTGTTTATAGTTTAATATAGTTGATTAAGAGTGACCAAGGGTGAAACATATTGGCTATTGTTTACTATGGTAAACATATGGTTGACTAATTTTTTTACCATGGTTGATGATCTTAACATCGAATATAAAGGTTCACTAAAAAGGTTGATTATGTTTGATTGTGTTTGACTAAGTCATCATGTTGTAACATTTTTATTTGTTTGTCACATTGAAACATCATTTTTTGTTTATCGAATTGCAATGTTGATTTTGGTTCATCATATTACGATGTTGATTTTTGTTTTTTACATTTCAACTTTGAATTTTTGTTTGAAAAATTTTATTGATTTTTGTTTGTCATATTGCGATATTGATTTTTTTTATTTTTCATATTGTGACACTAAGTTTTGTTTGTCATAATGCATTGTGATTTTTTGTCTCCATGTATGTGACGTCATTTTTTGTTCATCATATTTTGATACAAATATTTGTTCATTAGATTGTGACGTTGATATTTAAATTTCACATTGCTATATTGATATTTATTTGTCATATTGTAATGTCAATTTTTAACATGGTATTCTATGACCAACTATGGTTAATTATGGGTGAACATTGTTAACCATGATTCTCAATGTTTAACTATAGATGAATATGTTTGACCACCTTAACCATGCATTATGATGATGACCATAGTTGAGCATAGTCGAACTAAAACCAACCTAGATCCATCTTAACTCTTGATCTATCAAGTGCCAAGAGGGATCAAATCTCTAGGTGCCAACCTCTTTTTTGAGTTAAAAACTTGATGAAAGGTTTGCATCTCGAAATATTTGATCCCTCTTGGGGCTTGATATATCTAGAGTTAATATGGGTCAAATTATATTTGTGAGAAAGAATCTCTATGACAGTGTGAAGAATCATATTTGATATAGTTTTATGTACTTACCATACCTCTGTATACCTCTTTTATAAATACCGTATCTGACCCATAGTATTTAGCCCATGGTATTAATAATAATTTGTTCCATGGTAATTGGCCATGGTATTTTTCCCAACCTGCATCCATCTTAACTCTAGATCTATCAAGCCCCTAGAGTGATCAAATATTTTGAGGTGCAAGCCTTTCCTCAAGTTGTTTTTACACATTTAGAAATAGATTCTTGAAATCACTTTGTTTCAGAGCCGGCAAGTCATTCTAATTTGGTTGCCTTTAGCCCAAGGCATAAATTAAATCATTTTAATTTTGTGGTAATGGTGACTCATTACACATGCTCGCATCCATGGAGTCGAAGTTGATGAAAAGGTAGAAACAAAAGTGTAGAAAAAATAAATAAAATGCAGGAGCAAATGAAATAAAATCTAAAAATATATCACAGTTTGTACTGTGAAAACCTTTCCCACAAATATTATTTTCCACTCCATCCCTTCTCACAAATATTATTTCACTCTTTGCACTGTCACAGAGATGATTCCTCATAAATACAATTCGACACTTTATTGGTGTTAAATTTATATATTTAAGGAGAGAAATGATTTTTCATTAGGGCCTAGATTAGATTAATTAGATTAAGTTTTAAATATTAAATGTTAAACATGACTTGTACATTCACATTTATGTTTACGCGTTTACCCGCGATAGTCAATGCATGTAGTGTACTCAAATGCAAACCTCTGGATCCAAATTTATTAAATTTAATAATATTAATATTATAATATATTAATATGAATATTATGATTAATAATAATATCAGTATTAATCTTTTAATATTAATATTAGAGTATTTTCCCTCCAGCTTCACCTAAATATAACTTTTTTTATGAGTGTTTGTAAATATAAGGAGGAGTATGGAGTAAATATAAAAGGAGGTTTTATTTTTTACCATAGCTCTGGTTTATTTATATTTATATTTATTTACCATACCTCTTTTATTTAACATGGTATTTGGCCCATGGGCTTGGTATGTAGTTAGATGTTGATTTCTAATCATATTTGGTATATTTTTTTTATTTATTTACCTTTTTTATATTATTTTGTTACCATACCTCTTTTATAAATATGGCTCATAGTATTTAGCCCATGGTATAAATAATAATTTTTTCCATGGTATTTGGCCCATACGTTTTTTTGTAGTGTTCATAAATATACTCTCGGCATTTCAAATGTTTGCTTACATTACATTTATTACTGTACATTTCTCATATTAAATCTACACATGTACCCTATACTGGGTTGTAGAGTGATTATGAAAAATAGATTAAGAAACATATATTGAAATTATATTAATTTTTATGGGTGAACATTGTTAACCATGATTATCAATGTTTACCCATAGATGAATATGGTTGACCGTCTTAATCATGGATTACCATGATAACCATAGTTAATTGTAGTTGAACTAAAAACATATTAAAATATAATTACATTGTTAAAAATAATTATAAAAAAGAGATTAAATAAAAAATATTGAAAATATTTAAATATTAAATAAACCTTATTAAATATAAATATTTATATTTATGAATATAAATATTAAACTTAAGTCATAAATATTAATATTAATAGTATCCATAAACCTTAAATCTAATTAAATATAAACCTTATTAAATACAAAACTTTAAACCTTATCAAATATAAAAAAAATTAATAAAACTTTATAATAAAAGCTTATTGATACTTATTAATATATTACAATTATTAAATGTGTTTTAAAAAATCATTAATATTATTAAACATTTTAAACATTGAGTATGGTTGAGTAAGGTTAAGTATGCTTGATTATAGTTTATTATGGTTGACTAAGTATCATTGAGAACAACTGTGGGTGAACAAGGTTAACTTTCATTGACTATTGCAAACATATGATTGATTAAGATTGACCATGATTAACTATTTAAAAACTCACTATAAATATCAACTTCAAAGATTAACTATACTTAATTATGTAATCATGTTGACTCTAGGTAAATCAAGTATGGTGTCCATAATTAACTGTCACAATCACCAATTAAAAAAAAAAAAATTCAGTATACATCATCAAAATTAACCCTTTAGTTCTAAGTCCAATTTCTATATAACTAAACTACGCTAATTATTAATCTTATTACACTTACCAAACTTTAAAATAAATTCATAACGTCTACGAATATGTTGATTACATTATAAGTACTAATATTCCATATACTTTATTGTATCAAAATTTGGAATTGGTAATAGAAACAACTTTACCCACAGATGCATTTACACTCACACTATACATAACTTAACTGTAGTATCATTACTACCAATGCATGTGCTGGCACATTTAACTCCATTAAAAGCTTAAGTATTGGTCGTTTAATATCATGGTACATGTGGCGGGATACGATGCAATTCACAATGCAATCTGCTGCGATCTTCCCCGTCGATTATAGCCAAATCTATGGTTAGAAACTCGGGCGGGAGTTTACTCGATTTCTCTGCCAACCCTAGCCTCTCCCAGAATGTGTCTCTGAGAAGAAGTCCACAAGGTTCATTCTCCCTCTGTGCTTGTTTGTTTCTCTGACTTGCCATAACTCCACCTCTGCGGAAACCTCTTCATCTTTTCACGAGGTTAACCAGATTTTACAACTGGCGTTATGTCCTTACACAGAGAAGTCTCTTTGCTGAGTTAAAGGTCAGAAGGTAATCACCTATAGAGGTGTATTCGACCCCAGAATCAGATAGGTTCTGTGTATAACACAGGTATTCCATCCATTATCTCTCTTAGGAACTTTCGTTTTTCTTTTCATCAATGTATTTTTCTTTCACCTCACAAAGCTTTTAGTTTTCATTTTTCTTCTGCATATTAAATATGGAATAAGTAGTGGAGCAACGCCCAGCTTGCAGCTATGATCCTTTCAGGTAACTTACGAGCTTTTATTTCATTACTGGTAATGGTTTTCTTTCTTCAAATGTTTTTGTTGCATTGTCTAACCGACTTATTCGACAAAGTCGATTACTGATGACCCTTTTTCTTCTTGTTTCTACCTTGTCAGACATGACTACAAGTTTATAGCTGCAGGTTGATACTACTCCTTGGATAGGAGCTAATAATTTCGAAGTTGTTTGCTTTCAGATACTCTAACCCCAGCTAATGCTCCCTGCGAATTTTCCTCTAGGTATTTCATACCCAAACAGAAACTTTATTCTCCTAAATACTCTGGTGGCCTTCCTACTTCCTCATGGAATAAAAGAAGAAATAGGGCATCCAAATATTGATAAATTATCATTCCGGAAATTACGTTCAGATCTTTTTTTTTCTTGTTGGGTAAAATTTTTGATGTAAAGCTTCTCGTTTAACTGAGAACATGATTTCTCTTTACTGGTATCCTGTTTCCTTTGTTATGGAATAACATTTGTGAAGGAATTCCTTATTATAATTTGTATAATTATGCTATTGTACCTATTTGGAGTTAATGCAGTCTCTTGTTTATGCATATCTGAGAAGTTTGTTTTATTACACGGGCATTTCGTTTTGTTTTTCCCTATGGATGGTTTATGTTCCCAAATATCTTTACTTCTTTACTTAAATTATATAAGAATAAGGTTCCATTTACTTTTATGTCGACTATTGTAATTTTGGGTTTTTACACCGAGTGAAATCCTTTCACTAGCATATTGTCTACAAACTCTCGCTCTTTATTATTTCATGATTTTTCATAACTTCGTTTCCTCTATATATATCAGGGTTTGAAAACATAATAAAGGTCGAAATGGTTGTGGTCGATATTTTCGGTCCCATACGAATCTAGGTTTGCTCCTCTGTTTACCACAATAATGTATGTAGAATTTTCTAGTTCAGATATTATTTACCGTAATGGCAGGGAGTCGAGTAATGAATGTAGAAATATTAACTACAATTTCTTTCCTCTTTTCTTTTGTGTTTAATCTGTTCTGTAATGTAAATATTTAGAAAGAAATTGTTTCATTATAATCTAATTCGGTGACCGGACCACCCTTCTTAGTGTCTATGTTTAGATTTAGCTATTAAGGACGATGGATCTTGGGTAGGGTTTTACCCAGAACCCAAGATCAACAGTCCTAATATTTTCTTTCGGTTTAACTTAAGAAAAAATCTAAATTTACATGTTTTCTATCATTATTTCTCGATTTTCCAACCTTGAGATTCACAATAAGTCAGAGAAAAGAAAAAAAAATGTAAATATATTCTTTTCACCCTATACCAGTTCGTATGGTTCCAAAAATTCCTATCACTAGACTTCTTAGCAGAATTTATAATAAACACAGTCTTTCTATTGCTAGCATTATTACATAATTTATAAAAAAAAACAACACATAATTCCTGTCGCTAGCATTCTTTTACAGAAGTTATAATAAACACAAAAGGTTTTTTATTGCCGTCCAAAATCACTCAGAATACATAGATTTACTTATCTGGTTAACAATTTATAATTGTGGTCCTCCCAACCATCAAGAGAGGCGATTACATCCTCCTCTTGCCCCCATGCTCCAATTCCTAGGAAGGTATAGGTTAACAGTGGAATTTTCTGTTGTGACCTTAGGACTCCTGGTCTAGTCAGTACCAGAATTATTTTTTCAGAATTTTGCTGAGTGTTTTTCCACTGGTCACTAGCAGTTCTGGAAAGAATTTCACATTCCCTTCCACTAAGAACAGAACCCCCACTCCTCACTAGAATCCATCTCTTATTCGTAGAGGAGCAGGTAAGTGTTTTCCAACTACCCCTAACCATTTCCAGTTCTTGGAAAACTTTAACATCAACTTTTATCTTTTATGAAACTAATTACGTTAAATGTTTCATTATTCCTAACTATTTACTCATAAAAGAAATAAATTTTCTGCAAAAATAATAATTTTAGTCTTTTTTGCTTAACACAATAATTAAAAATTGTCTTTTAACTAGTTACAACTACTTATCTTTAATGAGGCTATCACATCTTCCCCCCTAGAAGTAGCACCATTCTCGGTGTTTTACTCTAGCTCTAAAAAGAGCTCCGGGTAAGCTTTCCGCACGAATCTTTTGTCCTCCCAAGTAGCCTCATCTGGGCCGAATTGCTTCCGTTGCACTTTAACCTGGGGGATGACTCGCTTGCGGAGCATGATCTCCCTCTGGTCAAGTATGCATTGTGGCTTGACCAGGAACTTGTCGTCCAGCTCTACCTACGGATAGAAAAATTCATGTGAAATTATTATATATAAAACATATATCAAGTTAGGACCTTTAGTTCTATCCTAGCTGTATATTTTTCCAATTTATTACGTGCTTTGCATCATGCACATAACACTTCATCAGGGACACATGAAACACATTGTGCACTCGTATGTGACTGGGTAAAGCAAGGCGATAAACCACAGGTCCTATCCTTTCCAAAATTTGTAAGGGTCCACAAAACCTTGGAGCTAACTTGGCACAAGAGGTCCACCGCAAGGCACTCCTCTTAGGTTTAATCCTCACATACACATGGTCTCCTACTTCGAATTCCCGATAAGACCTCTTTTTATCTGCATAAATATTTTTTCGATCTTGTGCAACCTTCAAATTTTATCTGATTTTCCTTACTTCTGATTCCATTTCCATGAGCATCTCGGGTCCCAACATTAATTTTGTTTCGGGGCTGCTCCAATTTATGGGTGTGCGATATTTCCTCCCATACAAGGCCTCGAAAGGACTCATCTTCGTGACTCCTGATAATTGTTGTTGTAGGAAAAATCAACAAGGTGCAAATAATCCTCCCATTTTGTTGGTTGCTGCATTACGTACATGTGTAGCATGTCTTCCAAAACTTAATTTACTCGCTTTGTTTGACCATCAATCTGGGGATGATAAGTTGTGCTAAAGTTTATCTTAGTTCCCAGTCCGGTAAACAAGGTCTTCCAGAATGCAGAATTAAACCTAACATCCCGGTCTAAGATAACTATCTTCAGAATTCCATGCAACCTGAAAATTTTCTTCATGAATATGTCGGCTATATATACAGTCTTGTAAGTGGACTACACGGGTATAAAATGTGTAGATTTACTTAAATATTTCCACTACCACCATGATGGAATCATTTTTCCTTTTTGTTCGGGGTAACACTATAATGAAGTCCAAGGATATGACTTTCCACTTCCATTCAAGTATTGGTATGGGCTGCAGCAATTTTGCGGGATGTTGATGCTCCACCTTCACCTACTGACACTCCAAACATTTACTTAGATATTCAAAAATGTTTTTATGCATACCAAGCCAGAAAAATACCTTCTTAATTGCAGTAAACATTTTATGGTATCCCGGATGACCTGCATAACTTCTGCGATGATACTCATTCATTATCAGCTCTTTCAGATCCATATGGCTAAGTACATACACTTTACCTCAGAAAGTTAGCAACTTCTCTTCATTTATTCTATACTCAGATGTACCTCCTTGCTTTCCGATTTCCTCCATCTGTTGCCATAGAAATTGGTACTCTGGATCTTTTTTTGCTTCCTCCCTCACCTGTTCCAAAAATTTATTTTGTAACTGATTATAATACAACTCGTATATACCATGTAATTTTATGCTTAAAGCATCGGCTACCCGATATTATTTCCCTTTCATGTGTTTAATATCCATATCAAACTCACTTAGGAAGGCATTCAATCTTCCCTTTTTGGAGTTTAAATCTGCTTGCTTGAAGTAACTAGTCAAGATGATATGATATGTTTTTAATACAAACTTCTTGACCAGAAAGTAGTGTCGCCATACCCAGAGCGCATGCACTACTGCAGTTAGTTCCAGATCATCTGCTGAATACCTTTGTTCATGATCTTTCAACTTCCTTGATTCATACGCCACCACTTTTCCTTCCTAAGATAGGACTGCCCCAACACCTTCTTTAATTGTGTTTGTACACACTTCAAATTCCTTGTTGGGATCAACTACCCTTAAAACAGGTGCAGTGGTCAAAAGTCGTTTCAGTTTTTCAAAACTGTTCTCACATTCAGTAGTCCACCTGAAAAATTTTCCTTTCCTCTGTAAGGAAGTAATAGCAAAAGAAATTCTATAAAATCCTTCAATAAATATTCGGTAGTACCCAACTAATCCCATTAAGGATCTAATGTCTTCCACGTTATGGGGTACTCGCAATTCCATGAGTTTTTTGATCTTCTCTGGATCAACAGCAATTCCTTCTGCTGAAATAACATGGCCTAAATTCTAGATTTCTGTTTTGAATAAATCACATTTACTGAACTTAATTTAGAGCTAGTGTTTTCTTAACATTTCCATCACAATCCTCAAATTCTTCTTATGCTCTTCCTGCTTTTTAGAATAGATCAAAATATCATCTATAAATATAAGTACAAAATTATCCAGGAAAGGATGGAAGATTCCATGCATTAAACTCATAAAGGTTGCTGGTGCATTTGTTAACCCCAAGGGTAATACTACAAATTCATAATGTCCATACCCGGTATAGAATGTTGTCTTGCAAATGTCTTTATCCTTGCTTCGAATCTGGTGATATCCAGATCTTAAATCTATCTTGGAAAACACTGTGGCCCCCTTCACTTGATCAAATAGATCATCTATCCTTGGTAAAGGGTATTTGTTCTTGATTGTTAACTTGTTGAGCTGCCTATAATCCATGCACATTCACATGGTCCTATCCTTCTTCTTCATGAACAATACTAGTGCCCCTCAAGGGGACACACTTGGACGAATGTAGCCCTTATCTAGAAGTTCCTGTAACTGCATTTTCAACTCAGTTAGTTCTGGTATACTCATTATATAAGGAGACTTTGACACGGGAGAGGCTCCTGGCATCAAATCTATGGTAAATTCAATGTCCCTCCTTGGTGGTAACCCATGAATACTTTTTGGAAACACATCCATGAAGTCCTACACCACAGGTATATTTTCCATCATAAGCGATTTTTCCTTGGAATCTACATACCCCACTTGAATAGCATATAACTAGCATCCCTTCCTTATACATTTATTCATTTGGGATGTTGTAATTGAGCGTAACTGTAATGGCTTTTTGACTCCCCGAAACTCCCTATGTGTTCCATCGTGCATTCCATAATAAATAGTCTTCTCCTGACGATCCACTAAGGTCCAATGCTTTTCCAGCCAATCCATGCCTAACAAAACATCATAGGACCCTAATGGAAAAATATTCAAATCTACTTGTAACTGCTGTTCTGAAATTTCCAAAGTACAGTTTGGAATTTCGGCAATTACCTTTCATTTTGCTCCAGTGGCTAGCTGTACCAGCCATGAACTTTTAAATTTCTATTCTTTCAATTTACATATTTTCACTATTTTGGGACTAACATAACTTAGACACGCACCTAGATCTACCAAAACAGAAACAGGTTGAGACAGTAATTTACCTTCCAACTCGATCATTGTCGGCTGATAATCTACATGTTGACCCTCCAATGTCGCATTGATGCAAGGGATGTTTCGAGCCACATCGTCTACTATGGAAGCTTCCCACAAGTTTGCAACTATGTCTTTTCTTGCTCGCTATGGACAGTTTTTGTAGTAATGTGCTTCACCACACCCCCAACACTGTAGAGGTGGCTTGGTCACCTGTCCTTTCTCCGGCTTGCTGGATGCTTCTATAGGTTTTTCTTCTGCTGACCATCTGGTTCTCTGATGATTTCTGCCAAAATTTTTGCTAACATAATTACATACAGAATTCTTAAAATCATTGCTTTTAGCGCCTCTGAAATTTGAGTTACTTTTATGTCCTTCCTTCGGTTGCCAATTTTTTCCAATCTCCCCTTTAGCCTTGGACTATTGATAGCACATTCGTGCTTTATGAATGGCTTCATCCATGGTTCGGGGGTTTACAAATTCTATTCGCTCCTTCATGTGTGTTGGCAGGCTGCTCAAAAATCTCTACACCTCAGCCTTTTCCTCTCGAAGATATGGAACATATTGTAACAGAGAGGTGAACTTGGTGATATATTCATCCATAGTCATCTGTGCTAGCCTTAAGTCATGAAATTATTTATCTTTTATGTCATAGAATCATTCTGCCAAATACGTGTCTTTAAAGTATTGCTGGAATGATTCCCAAGTGACATATTGTTCTTCAATGCTGCTTATAATATTCACTTCCTCCCACCACAGAGTGGCTTTCTCTCTTAACTGATATACAGCTAATCTGGCCTCTAGGTTGCTGTTATATTCATACACCTGAAAATACTTTTTGATTTTTATTAACCATGCCTCTGCCACCTCCTTAGCCTCACCATCAAATTTTGGTGGCTTTATTTTACGAAATTCCCCATGAAGCTCTACTTTCTGCTTCGTAACCTCTTACTGATCTAACAAATTGCCAGATTCTACCTCATTATAATTTTTATTCTTACTTCACTGGGATGGGCTTCTTTCCACTCTGTCAGTGGTGTTGTTTCTCATTTCCCGCTCATCTTCTTCTTGCATGCCTCTGTCAGTACTTGGATGTTCCACCTCCTGGTTTTGTTTATCGGATAGGCTCTTTAATACCTTTTCTTGGTCTTTCAGTAATCATTCATTTTATTTTCGAACATGCACCATTTCCTCCTATAATTGTTGTACTATATTCAATAGGAAGCTGGTTTGATGCTACTGTTCTTCCAACAGCCTATTAGCTTTTTAGTGCTGCTCGACACTTAACTGAACCCACATTTCTGAGTTCATCACTGGTTAAGCTTGGGGTTCCCCAGCGTCTTGGGGTGGTGGCTGGGTTGTTCCCCTTCTCATTATGATTCTAACTCTGTGCATCAGTATACACATAGCTTAATCGTTAGTTGATCCTTAGGGTCCCAGTGGATGAACGTTGCTCTGATACCACTTGTCACAATCACCAGTAATAAAAAAAATATATTTTTTAGTATACATCATTAAAATTAACCCTTTAGTTCTGAGTCCAATTTCTATATAACTAAACTACACTAATTATAAATATTATTACACTTACCAAACTTTAAAATAAATTCATAACCTCTACAAATATGTTTATTACGTTATAAGTATTAACATTCCATATACTTTATTGTATCAAAATTTGGAATTGGTAATAGAAACAACTTTACCCGCGGATGCCTTTACACTCACACTATACATAACTTAACTATAGTATTGTTACTACCAATGCATGTGCTGGCACATTTAATTCCATTAAAAGCTTAAGTACTGGTTGTTTAATATCATGGTTCATGTGGCAGGCTACTCCGGGATACGATGTGATTCACAATGCAATCTGCTGCGATATTCCCTGTCGATTGTAGCCAGATCTACGGTTAGAAACTCAGGTGGGAGTTTACTCGATTTCTCTGACAACCCTAGCCTCTCTCAGCATTTGTCTCTGAGAAGTAGTCTGCAAGGGTCATTCTCCCTTTGCGCTTGTTTTTTGCTCCAGTTTTCCATAGCTCCGCCTCTGTGGAAACCCCTTCATCTTTTCATGAGGTTAACCAGATTTTACAACTGCCGTTATGTCCTTACACAGAGAAGTCTCTTTGCTGAGTTAAAGGTTGGAAGGTAATCTCTATAGAGGCATATTTGACTCCAGAATTGGATTGGTTTTGTGCATAACACAAGTATTCCATCCATTATCTCTCTCAAGAACTTTCGTTTTTCTTTTTATCAACGTATTTTTCTTTCACCTCACAAAGCTTATAGTTTTCATTTTTCTTCTGCATATTAAATCTGGCAGAACTAGTGGAGTGACGCCCAACTTGCAGCTTCGATCCTTTCAGGTAACTTAATGGCTTTTCTTTCATTACTGGTAATGGTTTTCTTTCTTCGAATTATTTTGTTGCGTTGTCTAACTGACTTATCCATCTAAATTGATTACTGATGACCCTTTTACTTCTTGTTTCTGCCCTATCAGACAAGACTATAGGTTTATAGCTGCAGTTTGATTCTCCTCCTTCGATAAGAGTTAATAATTTCAGAGTTTCTTGCTTTCAGATACTGTAACCCTGGCTAACACTCTCTGCAAATTTTCCTCCAGGTATTTCATACCCAAACATCAAATTTATTCTCCTAAATACTCCAACGGCTTTCCTACTTCCTCGTGGAATAAAAGGAGAAATAGGACATCCAAATCTTGATAAATTATCATTCCGGATATTAGGTTCAGATCTTTTTTTTCTTGCCGGGTAAAAATTTTGATGTAAAGCTTCTCGTTTAACTGAGAACATGATTTTTATTTACTAGTATCCCATTTCCCTTTTTATGGAAGAACATTTGTGAAGGGCTTCCTTATTATACTTTGTATAATTGTGCTACAGTACCTATTTGGACTTAATACAGTCTCTTGTTTAAGCATATCTGAAAAGTTTGTTTTATTACACAGGCGTTTCGTTGTGTTTTTCCCTATGGATGGTTTATGTTCCCAAATATCTTTACTTCTTTACTTAAATTATATAAGAAGAAGGTTCTATTTAATTTTATGTCGACTATTGTAATGTTGGGTTTTTACACCCAGTGAAATCCTTTCACTAGCATACTATCTACAAACTCTCTCTCTTTATTATTTCATGATTTTTCAGAACTTCGTTTCCTCTGTTTTACATATATATATATATATATATATATTAGGGTTTGAAAACATAATAAAGGTCGAAATGGTTGTGGTCGATATTCTCAGTCCCATATGACTATGGGTTTGCTCCTCTATTTACCACAGTAATGTATGTAGAATTTTCTGGTTCAGATATTATTTACCGACATGGGAGGGAGTTGAGTAATGAATGTAGAGATATTAACTGCAATTTCTTTCCTCTTTTCTTTTGTGTTTAATTTATTATGTAATGTAAATATTTAGAAAGAAATTGTTTCATTATAGTCTAATTCGGTGACCGGACCACCCTTCTTAGTGTCCGTCTTTATATTTAGCTATTAAGGACGATGTATCTTGGGTAGGGTTTTACCCTTAACCCAAGATCAACAGTCCTGATATTTTCTTTAGGTTTAACTTAAGAAAAAATCTAAAGTTACATGTTTTCTATCATTATTTCTTGATATTACATCCTTGAGATTCACAATAAGTCAGAGAAAAGAAAAAAAAAAAACATAAATATATTATTTTCATCCTATACCACTTCGTATGGCTCCAAAAATTCTGGTCACCAGCCTTCTAAGCAGAATTTATAATAAACACAGTCTTTATGTTGCTAGCATTATTACAGAATTTATAAAAAAAACAACACTGAATTCTTGTCACTAGCATTCTTTTACAGAAGTTATATTAAGCACAGAAGGTTTATTCTTGCAGTCCAAAATCACTCAGAATACATAAATTTACTTATCTGGTTAACATTTTTATAGTTGTGGCCCTCCAAACCATCAAGAGAGGAGATTACATCCTCCTCTTGCCCCTGTGCTCCAATTCCTGGAAGGGTACAGGTTAACAGTGGAATTTTCTGCTGTGACCTCAGGACTCCTGGTCCAGTCAGTACCAGAAGTATTTTTTCAGGATTTTGCTGAGTGTTTTTCCATTGGTCACTACCAGCTCTAGAAATAATTTCACACTCCCTTCCACTAATAATAGAACCCCCACTCCTCACTAGAATCCATCTCTTATTCCCAGAGGAGCAGGTAATTGTTTTCCAACTGCCCCCAACCATTTCCAGTTCTTGGAAAACTTTACCATTAGCTTTTATCTTTTATGAAACTAATTACCTTACTTTTTCATTATTCCTAACTATTTACTCATAAAAGAAACAAATTTTTTGCAACAATAATAATTCCAGTCTTTTTGCTTAACACAATAATTAAAAATTGTCTCTTAACTAGTTACAACTAGTTATCTTTAATGAGGCTGTCACATTAACTATAGACATATTGACCCAAATGTGGGTGAAAGTAGAAGCACGCATGAAAAAAACCTCTCCCACGCTCGAGATGATGAAGATCTACAACCCAGATCTTCACTTGAAGTGGATCCACACTCTTGCAATTATTCGCATGAGATGAATGAGACTAGGCATCATGAAGACACACAAAGATAGCAAAATCCCCTCTGGGGTAACCCTCTACTGCAATCTTCTGAATGATCTCCTAGAAGGATATGACGTTCAGACATAACACTACACACATGCTTACTCATGAAACAGATGCAGCATGCAACTACGAGCGAGGCATAATAATGCTCAGTATCCTCACATGTGTCATAGGCCTACTAAAGGGGAGGACCCTCAGCACAAAGCTTCTCACAATATACTCCTTCTATTTTTTTTTCCAGTTCCAGCTCTCTTGCATGCCCAGTCTACCGCGTAGCTTCCCCCCAGTGCTAAGCTGCGAAGAATCCCCTGAGCTGCGCAACCCCCTTCATGTGTGTCTCACCTCTGCTCCATCTGTCTTATTTCTTTCTCTAGCCTAGGTGCTCCCTTTAGCCTTCTCACCTTGCTGTGCATCCTCCACCACCATACCTCCCTGTCCAATAGCACCTTCGCACTTACCGTCCTAGTTCAGAGCCGCTTCAGCTTCATCTAACCATGGCTCCTAGTATGTGCCAAAGAACAATCAGAGAAGGCCAGAGAGGTACACTTCCTAGACGTTATCATCGAGGGTTAGATAACTGATTGGAGTTTGTTGAAGGCTCCTCTTTGGGTAGTCACATTAGAGAGGCCCCCCAGAGCCCCGAGTTCGACTAGGAGGAGGAGGTCCCCACTCATGTAATGTAGAGAGGCAGGAGCGGACCAAGAAAATCCACCATTGCACACCAAGCGCACCCCTTGCCCCACAAAATCGAGCCTCTTCCGGCACCGTAGGCTGAGGGGGATGACATAGACGTCTAGATAATGGACACCGAAGGCACTTGGACATGAGTCTCGAATGTTGAGTACTTGGTTTCTCCCATCCTCTGTGCACTTGCTTCTAGGCCTCCATGTCAACCCACTGCTGAAGAGGAAGTCGTTGCGCATGAGTTTTCCTTTCCCATCATGGAGGAAGATCTAGACAATGAGGAAGATGTAGAAGACCCATGACTATGCAAAAACTCACTTCTTCTTAGTTTTTTGTTATGCTAGTTATTATCACAGTACCTCTACTTTCACTGGTGCTACGACACACATTGTAAATTTTTGTTTTATGTTTTTTCTGGGCTAGTTTCCTCCAAGGAGGCAGCCCCATACATGCGCATCTACGAAGGCAACAAAGGCTGGGATTGGTTAAGCGCTGCTTACCAACTCATCATGTAGCATATGTACTGTTTTATTTTAGAAATTAATATAGTTTAGTCTCATTTACCAAAAAAAAAAAAAACTATAGACATATTGAATATAATACACATCATTAATGAGGACTAGATATGATCTTCATGTTGGTTGATCAAATCAATTATGGTTTACATGTATTAATGTTTAGAATAATATAATTTAATATATTAATATGTAGATTAATTTACATTTAATTTCTTATTATGTGTAAATAAATATATTACTAAATTTTTAATTTATAAATTAATATTTTGATGCATCATTATTAGTATATTATTATAAGTGGACTAAGTCTTAAATAATATTATCAAATCATTAAATTATTAATAAAATTATTAAACTTTATTAACAATCATATAAAACTTATTATTAAACTTCAATATTAGTATTATTAAAGTGTAATATTAATTATTAAATATTCATATTAACATTATTAATGTTAATATTCATGTGTCCTTATCGATTTCCAAATCTTGTAGAAAAGTGACAATGAAGTTAGAAAATTTATGATCAAAGCATAACCTTGACTTTAGTGTTTCGATGTGACTCAATACGCGCCACCAACATCTCTGTTGAGTTTGGAATTGCTTCCAACTTTGGCTAAGAGCCCAGACTCCTCCAATCACCTTTTAACTCTAGTTTCATGGCTTAAGTCACCAGATTTTTACTAGGAATAACTCTTTATACAAGAGGCCATTTGCAACCTTCCACATACCATTAGAAAACTCATTCAGATAAGTTTCTAGTGAAGAAGGTACGATGTAGTCTTTGAGCCCATTTTTAACCTAAAAAATGGCTCCAAGTTCTCTTCCATGATTTGGACCTTGTCTCTTCTTCTTTTGCCCATAACCTAGACTCCTAACCACCATAGTCATCATTTTATGGCTTCTCCAATGAGCCTTCTACTGTGGTGATTATCTGCCAGATACTGCGGTAATCATAGGACTCCCCTTGAGCTTGACACATAAAACATACCAATGCTAGCCCAATTATCATCACAACTATGCTACAGGACATCAATGCCAACATCTCCTACCATAAGCATTCATGCTAGTCTAGTTGACATTAATTCCAAAACTATTGCAAGTGTCAAACAATGCCACTTTCCCAACACATATCCGAACATGATTTTTGACATCAATGCCAACACCCTTGCAACCACTAGCCACAAGATTAATATTCTAGCCTACCTTTCTTGTCCTTTGACTTAGATCTTGATGTACTACTTGATTCTCCGTTCCTTCTTTGGATAAACCTCTAGCCACTATTTCTTCACATGTGGATATTTACATACTAGATTTCCTATGCACGTCCTCTTACATTAATGCTCCCAAAACATAGTCATATTCTATAGAATTAGTTTTGCTAAAACTAATGGCAATGCCTAGATGGTCTTGTTATCGGTGCGAAAAAAAACCTCCATAATTGCGTATACTGGAATTTTGGAGCCTTCCATGGATCTAGAGATCAGTGGTTCCATAGTCACTTCTTGGACATTTGATTATTTTTGAGCTCCCTCTCCTATTGGAAATTTTGAATTCACTTTCACTCACATGCTCAGTCCGCAATAAGTTCATGAGCACATTATTTCACGCGAGCTTAGATAAGCATAGTACGTTCCAGCAAGACTATGCCTGTGTGATGTCCAATTAATTTTGACAGTCAATGCACACTAATAACAACATTTCCTCACATTCTAGTAGTGTTTGTATCTTTCCTTTTAGTTATTTTTGTAAATTTTCACTCCCACGCACCTTTGTTTTCATGAGTGTCACTTTCATGTTTTCAATTGTCACTTTCGCTTGCTTTCACCTAATTAGTGTTGATTTCATGTTATTTTTCTATGTCATGTGCTATTTTCATCATCATTCGCATATCGTAATTTTCGTTTTCAATTTTATCTTTATATAGCAAGTGTCGTCTTCTAGCATGGAAATTATTGTTTATCATTCAAAGTGTAGTTTTGGTTTGTTTCAAGGGGTAGGCTTTGTGGTGATGATTTTTTCTTGTCATGCAAGCATGTGTCACACTAAGGGAATTATGTATTCATGTATTCTGGATGATTTATGTTGTGTCACCAAATGTCTAAGTGTGTGATCATGGTTAATTCCTATCACTGTTCTCATTGATCACACTAATCCCATAGTTAGAAAAAATCCATAAATTTCCATCATTTCTCAAACCTAGTTCCCCTTTGCTTAAAAAAACTACGCATATTTTTCCCTCAGTCTGGAATCTGCAATTTTTTCCCTCAGTCTGAAACTACGCAGATTTTCCCTCAGTCTCAACTGTGAAAGTTTTTCCTCAATATGACCTAATCATCATAATGCAGAGTCTCAGAGCTCAAGATCCACCCCAAACTTCCTAGGTTGCACAACTACGCAGTCACTAAGCCTCTCCCTTGGCCTACCACTCGGTACTGGCTCAATTATTGGATCATCATGCAACATGTTAGACTTAGGTTATATGAGACTAGCGTCATGTTGTCACGAGGGTGTTGTAGATGTAGGAGTTCTATCACGCTATGGTAATATGATGAATGAATATATAGAGAGGGAGGACATGCTAGAATACACCTAAGGAGTTGAGGAGATAAGATCATCATTAAACAAGAAGATGAAGGATAATTTCATTACAATAGAAGATCAAACATCGGTATTGCAGGAATATTGCATGAGATTTACAACCCGTTAGAGGGTAGATACGAAGAACAAAGCATATCTCACAGAAAGGAATAAGCAGCATGGAGGACAACTTATTGCTGCCACATCATTATGTCATTAGTGTCATGTGTCAACGCAAATATTGAAAACCATTCCATGTGTTTTCTTGAGGTATTTTTCTCCCTTTGGTAAAATGTCGTCTTTTCTCATGTTGGTTGTCGCATTGCGTGTATAGGTATGTTATGGTGGTTTTAAGAGGTCATCTATTTGTAAATGAGTTGTTCTAATAATTTAAGTATCAGTCACGCTCATTCTCGAAGTTTTAAGCATTTTCGTACAAGTGTCGTGATGGTCACCACAATGTGTATCCTTAATGTTGCACTTGTCATAACTTTTCCTAAAGCTATCAAACAGAGGAAAATAATATGTTCATTTGTCAGGGATGATCTATGTTGTTGAGTTGTCAAAGTATTCAAAGTGTGTGATCATATTTAATGTTTTATTACTATTCACATTAATCTCATTGTTCCCACAACCATTTTCAGGAAAAAAATCCCAAATAAGAAACCTAGATTCATCCGACCTCCCTTAGCTACGCATTGTGTAGTCTCAGTCCTCTATTTGTGACCTTGCTACTTGGCACTGCGCAGTGTGAAGAACCTGCCTCCTAGGACTGTTGCACTGCGCAATTTCTATGACCAAGCCTTGACCCTGACCCCCGGAATTGCGTAGTCATGACCTCTAGCCCAACTTGAACTGCACACTTTGCAACCTCAAGCCTCAGGCTCAATCCATTATCCCTTTAACTGCGCAGGTGCACAATAGCCCGACCTTCCTTGTCCCCCAAAAATGTGTAGTGAGCTCTCCTAGTTCCCATCCCTTCAGCTTGTCCCACTAGATCCGAAAACTGCGTAATATTGTTCCTCAGCCCATCCTGAACTGTGCAATGTGAATTCTCAAGACTAAAGGCTTCCCCTTTCCTTCCTGCAATCACTGAGCCTCCCTTCCCAACCTTTCACTTATTCCAGGCTCAGTTTATGGATAAAAATGCATCATTTTGGGCTAGGGGTTTTCAAATTAATGGCCTCTCATCATGAGTCAATTGTAGATATAGATACCTTACAGGATTCCATGGAAAGATTATGAATAAGGGGAAGGAAGAGGAAAAAATGTTGATATAGTTGAGCATGTAGGTCGATTGATCGATAGAAATAAAAGGAACATCAATCTGTGATCACCACCTAAGACATGTGATCATTGAAGACCCCCTATCACAAAACCATGTGGAGGTGAAAAGAAGACACTCAAGACACATCAACAACAATGGCTTGACATTTCCACATCATCAAGCAATCCATGTCAGCAGTGTCATTTCATGAGTGGCCATATGCCACATCACTATTGTATATCATGTCTATTGTAATCAAAATGTATTGTAAAGTGTAATTCCAAAAAACACACATGAATGTAAAGATTCATGTAAGTTGAAAAGTCATGGGCAGTCAAATATTCATGAGGGTAGTCAAAGAGTCACCCTTGGTTATATATACTCCCTGATTTTATGAGCAAAAGAATTTTTCATCTTGGCTCCACCCAAAAAGCAATAGAGACATAATCTTGTTATTTTGTGGAGCAGGGAGTGGATCCAATGCTCCACTATTGGAGCCAGTGATGTTCATTGTATACATGTGTCTTGGAAATTTTACTTAATAACAAATCCTTTAAGGCCGACATGTTTATGCATGGATTATGAATGTTTGTAAGCCTATTATGAAAATATTTGTATTTTGTGTTTTCTTTCACATGTACTAAGATAGTTGAACTATTTCATTTATTTTAGTACTTATATTATTGAGAATGTGCTTTAATGGTTCTTATTTTTTTCCCATCCTTGTGGACTATTCCATAGGATATTAGGAAGATCTTTCTCAATTGTTGGTTGTAATGACTTCTGCATCCCTTGTGGAATTTTCCGTTGGATGTTAGACATATTATTTGGTTCATGTGTGTCTCTTCTTGGGTGGTACTATTACCTCTCTCTTATAGGTTCACTTCTCTCTCTCTCTCTCCACTAGAGTAGAAGAACCTTGACACACTTACAATTGGACACTGACTAGGCACACCCCCCTTAATTTTTGAATGCGCGTGTGCATTCCTCTCTCTTGATGATAGTCAGAGCCAAGCCATATCTATAAGAATACATGGAAACTAGGTCACTATTTTGGATGGGGTTCCTACTCCAAACGGTGTGAGGTGTAATTGGGAATTCACGTCGTGAAGACCCTTTGGTTGACGGATTTCCAGCACCGCCAATGGGTCCCAAGATTCATATGAACAGACAATGTCACTTTATTATTTTCCTCATCTATTTTACATTCATACAAGGTAATTGGAATATAATAGTATTAAATATGTTTTAATGATCATTAAATTTGGTAATTTCTTTCACTCGAAGGCTATATAGTTTTCATTTCAAGTATATTTGGTTTTTTTAGTTATTTCATTGTATTGAGGCTCTCCATTCTTCTTGAAAGTCTGATGTTTTTTCCTCTCTAATAATATTGAAAAGGACATTTTCTTCCAAACACAACTAAATGGTGTTGAGACTTTGTTCATCTAGATATTTCCAATCTTCATTAAACATACCCACAAGTTTCTTTCTCTTTCCATCAAGATCCTTGTGCAATCCTTGTTGAACTAACAAATCCTACATCTTGAACTTTTGCAATTAGAATTTATTCTTCCCATTGAACTTCTCCACCTTAACTTTTGGACTTTGAAATATTCGTCATTTCCTACACCTGGTCTTCGTCTTAGCAGAACAATATTTTGAAGTCTACACAATTATTTCTCTCCTCTTCAACAACCAATCCATTCTATCTGAGAAACAAGTTTCCTTCAATAATGATTTATTTCACCATTAGACATAGAATATTTTTGTTGAACACTAATGGGAGGAATGTCTATTTTCTTTAGCTAGGAATACTTAGGACAATTTTTCTCCTTAGTATACCAATCTCATTATGAAGTTTTAAAACAATGGGAATATTGAAAACCTTCCCCCTCTTCAATGCATTTTGTTTTACTCAAAAAAGCCAGTGTTTCCCTTGTAAAGATGTCTTCCCTTCAATGTTTTATGTTCTAACATTCATCAACATGGGAGAAATGTGATGCTCCACAGCCTACTGTGTAGAATGAATCCATGATGCTAAATTTTTCCATATAAGCTAAAAAAATTTCACAACCTAGAGCATTCTCTGTGGAAGCCATGAAAAATAAAAGCTCATTCCACTTCTTGGCATACACAATGCATACACATATTAAGAGCTAAAAATTGTAGAGAAAAAATGAAACATAAATACTCAAAAAATTCACCACAAAGAACATATATATGATCTTATTGCTAAAGTATTTCATGTGTGCCAATAGTTTTCACCAACACATATATTTACATAATTTTTTTGACTTACATTTTCAAAAAAGGAAAATCCTTTTTTTTTTAAACCCCCATAAAATTTTGATACAACCACAAAGCACAGATATATGGTCTTATTAATCAAGTAATTCATGGTGTGCCAATAGTGTTCACCAACACATATATTTACATAATTTTTTTACTTACATTTTCAAAACATGAAAATCCATTTTTTTTTTTAAACCCTCATAATCTTTTGATACAAGTGTTATTGTCACAAACCCAACAAAGTTTGAGCTTACAATAAGTATATCACTATAATGAGATCAAAATATATAGGTTATGCTAGTGAGATATGTCCCTAGGGATTGAACTTATAATCATTTGGATACACAAGGGTTTGCCAACATGTTTTTTTTTGCCAATTGTATTACTATTAATAATTTCAATAAATAATATAAACTGATTAAATATTTCATAATTTTTATAAATAATATATACTATTTAAATTTTAATAATATAATTACTATAATATTGTTAATAAAAATAAATCTAATTTTACATTAAAAATATATATTTTTAAGAAAATTTTATTTAACATTGCTGCTTTTATTTGAATTCTCTTGGTTGAACCATAAGATTGTGATTGATTCTTTTTGGGTGCTTAATAAATCAAAGAATGAGATGAAAAAACAATAAAAAATAAATCTTTTTACTAAAGTGAACTAGAATGCAAATTTATCTTAAAGTTTAGAAACTTTGGCTAATATTTTTAGTTTTTACGATCCCTAAAATGCAAAATACAAAATATGTAAAGATATATTTGTAAAAATATTCAAATTTTTAATAATTTTATATATTATCTATAAATATCTAAAATAAAATAATTTTATAATATAACATTTAAACAAATCATTTTTAAGAAAATTTGAAATTTGTTTTTGGAAAAACCATTAAAAAAAAATAACGAGTAAACTGAAAACTATGCCTAACAACAACAACAATAATAATAATAATAATAAAATTGAGACTCGCAAAATGAAAACTGTGCCGAATAAAAAGATTGAGACATCAACCTTTTTTAGCTTTAGATATTCCGTATTCGCAATGTTCTGAACCACACGGGAATCTATGGAATGTTGAACAGACACTTTGCACTGTCCCAATGATAGCTTTACCCCTCGTCCGGGGCCGTAAGGTCTCATGTCGCCCCACTATCCACGCTTCCCTTGCTCAAGTTTTGACATTTCTTCCATCTACCTCTGCCATAGAATGCCGAAACTTGGTTCCCGAAGACTCTGGGGCTAGAACCCACGAACTTGGCCTTCGTGAAAAAGAAAGCAGCTTATTCGGCATTTTGAACCCATAAAAAAATATTTTGACATGATCAATACAGAAAAGGCATGCAGACTTGCCTTTGCTCAGCTAAAAGTGACAGAGAAACAACATTAAGAAAAAAATAATTTGTTTTGCATCTTTTAAATAGTTGTCTAAGCTCTTCCAATAACTTTGTAGTTTTGAATGACCGTTCATCTCTTTCAGTGTCTAACTGGATATCTATATTATAACAAGTTAGATTCTTTGAAATACGGTAGTGTAAAATTAATCGAGATTTTAGGAATATTTGAAATTGAATAGATAGGAAACAAATTGACTATTTCACTTCTGTCCAATATTTCTAAATAAAGATAAAACTCACTAACAAAAGGTCATTACATTGAATGTGGTAATAACACTAGGGAACATTTTAGCGACTCGACTCCGTTACATTTTATAAAAGAGAAAAATAATCTGTAATAGATTCAACTAGACGTGTGTTGGAATGTGTAATTCCTACTTGTCTTCAGTTGTGACTTTTTATGTATAAAGTCTGTTCCTATTCCATAGGTTAGTTAAAATAAAGTTCCTAGTTTGGTGTGAGGTTGAGATATTCTCTCAACCAACTTTTTGTGTGTCAAAGATAGCTTACCTATCTTGAGACAACACATCATGTATATATGTAACTCTATTTGATTAATAGAACACAGTGTGTATCTGATATTTCATCTTACCTGAGCTCGTTTGTTTGTCCATCACCCCTTGTCCGTTGGGTGGGGAAGAAATGTAGTTGTTGGTGTTTTGAGTAATCTGTTTGCTAAAGGTTGTTTGCTAAGAGATCTAGTCGTGGATCAAGCTGGAGAGTCAATTCGCATGGGACAATTTGACCCTGTGCAGGCCTGGTGTGTGTGAACTTATATCGCTTTTTGCCTGTAGATCTGTTGGTGGGTGTTGGTAAATGTTTCGGTGAGATATTGTTGAAAGCCAAGGGAGTTGCTACACAGTGAGATGAGGCCAACTATGTGAGGGTGGAGGAGCCTGCAACTCAATTTGCAGCGTTGAAGTGAGCCGACCTGTGCATTGTTGCGTGCTCCAAGGAAGAGTCTGATGTGAGATCGAGGGCATGTTCTAAATTGCAGATGTACATTTTGTGTGATTTGGAGTATTGTGCATGAGGAACGCTGACAGAGAAGGTGAGTAGCAACCAACTTGTGTGGTGTGGTGAGCATGGAGCTCTGGAGCTGCAATACGAGAGGAGGCAGTCACATTTCTTGAGAGCTGCAGAAAATTACAATGGACTCCTGAGTTAATTATGTATGGAGGCTCGGTCATGTCGTTCAGTAGTGATCAGTTGTTGTGAACCCTAGATTAGCAGTTAGATCCCAAGAGTTCGGCATTTGTTTATGATTAATTTTTTCACGAAATGTGGGATGGGTCTCGGGCCCTAATCAGGGAGGCTCGTCTGGTCTACCTCGATGTTTCATTCTATCATGAAATTTCGGGAGAAAATTGAACAATTTGCTATGGTGGAGCAGGTGCTACGAGGTCTAAGTTCTGAGCAGATATAGTTGATGCAACCGCACTCGCTAAATCCATCAAGCATCAATTTAGGAATGTTTTCATGCAAATTAAATCCAGGTTTTCCTTCAATTCTGTTTCATGATTGCTATGTTGTAAATGTATTGGCGTAGAATGACATGCTGGCGAAACGGTGGACGAGGCCACTGACAAGGGCCGAGTCCTTGAAGCTGACTGTGATTCACTGTCAGCAAAGGTGCCGTGAGTCTAGCATAAGGGTGTCCAAGTTGAATGTATATTGCTTGATGCCGGTAGATTTGTTGGTGAGTGCTGATAGAGGAACAATTCCAATCCGGTGTGAGTTTGTTGAGACTGAATTTTAATTGCTGCAAATTGAAAGTAGTGATATGCACAGCGGATGTTTTCTTATGATTTGGCATTGATATTTGGAGTGTTCTATTGTTGTATGGAGAGAAGGTGGACGAGGCCACTGAGAAGGGTTGAGTCCTCAAATGCTGGTGTGTGAGGAGGAGTGTTTCCTTGTGATGCCTTCCTAATTATTTGTGTTGCCACCATTGCTCGTGTGTGAGGAGGAGCGCTGCCTTGCGCTGCCAACCTACTTATCTGCACTGCCACCGTTGCTGGTGTGTGAGGAGAAGCACTGCCTCCCTACTTATCTGTGTTGCCACCATTGTTGGTGAGTAAGGAGCGCTACCTTATGCTGCCTACCTACTTATCTGCGCTTCCACCATTGCTGGTGTGTGAGGAGGAGCGTTGCCTACCTGAGCATTACCGGAGCACTGAGTCATTGATCACTGCCCTCTGCATGGAGAGGAGCTCTGCGTAGAGCATGAACAGAAAGAGGAGTATTTGCATGAAGAGGAGAATGCTGACACATGAAGCCAAAATTGAGACAGATCGTTGGCTGTGTGGATTGCAGTGGATCGTCCACAAGGGCTTCACTGCGGGAGAAATACTATATCACGTGGGTTCATATTGGGAGATATGTAATGAGGAAAAAATGACATAATATATTGGGGGATATATAGGGGATAAACGGTTTTTATATTGGTAGGTATAAAAAATGAAGCTCAAAGTTAATGAGAAAATATAAAGGGGTATAAAAAATGTTAATAAAAAAATGGATACCTACAATAGATAGTGAAAGTAGGGGATTTTTGCATTGGGTTTATATTGGTAGGGGGTTAGATAATGTGATTTTTAGGGGTATTTTACAATATGTACTCAAATTAATAGTATTGTTTAATATGCTATGATCCCACGTGATATGTTAGAGGTTTATTGAATGAAGCCCCCTGTGGGATCGTCAATGGAGAGAATTACCTGAAATTTGATTGTGTGGAGCATCTCAGAACGATGTGCCATGAAGAGCTTGCTATGGATTGTTGCGGTTCATCATGTTCTACTTCCATAATGCTTGGTTTTCTTGAATTATTTTTGAAGCATGTTGAGCCTGATCAACTTAGCATGTAAATGCTATTTATTATAACTGACCACTCTAACAACAACGAATTCAAGATGAATATGCCAAGCTTGGATATGTTTTAGAAGAAATTGATTGAAGCAGTGGAAGACAATTTCAAAAGATGGAGAAAAGGAGAAGCAACAATTATTGTGATGGACAACAATCGAGTTTGTGTGTGTTTTTGGTATAGACTCATGACCATGGTAGAGTTTGAGTCACAATTTGTAATTAGAGAGAATCTACATGTCATTTATTGTTTGTACGTGCTATGAGACCCAGAGAGGCATGCATACCCCTTTGTTATATGTTGACTTTGTCAGAGAGTTTGAACACCCTGGAATAGTGTGTCATGCGGGATGGGTACACTTGGGTGGGCCATATTGGTTTTAGACTCCATGAGGTGAAATTTTATATCTAGGGGGAGTTCATCGAGAGGTTGGATGAACCATGTATGTGAAGGACTTCTTAGTAGACTGGCGGTTGGGAACCCATGCATTTTGGTAGATGGTTGTTCCTTTATATGGACATCGACAATAGCATGAACAAGATACAAAGTGTAATTACCAAACAGAACCAGTGTAATTACCAAACAGGACCAGATGGATATTGAGACAAGTAGTCATTAAGGGGGTCTTTTGGAATGTGTACTTCCTACTTGTCTTCAGTTGTGACTTTCTATGTATAGAGTCTATTCCTATTCTATAGGTTAGCTAAAACTAAGTTCTTAGTTTGGTGTGAGGTTGAGATATTCTCTCAACCAATTTATTGTGCGTCCAAGATAGCTTACCTATCTTGAAACAATACATCGTGTATATATGTAACTCTATTTGATTCATAGAACACAATGTGTATCTGAGACTTTATCTACATGTGCTAATGTTATGTTGGTTACTTTTCCCTGATTATTTGTTTCACCCTATAAGCCTATATCTATATCATTCAAAGAGATAGTTACTCTCTTTGTGAGGGCGATATCAGTCGTAGTGATTATTCACTTGGACCTTAGACCAGTAACTCCTTGTTATCATTTTCATTTAGGAGTTTTCTACCGAGGCTTCAAAAATTTTTACACTTATAATCTTCTGGAATTGAGTAGTTTTATTTTGTTTTTTCTTCCAGAAATATTTGAATTATGTTTTTGAAAGTGCAATTAGATTTAGCACCATCAAATTTTTTTAGGACACCCAAATCTTAAAGATCTAAAACTACAACTAGAATTTCCCAAAAAAATTCTTAAATTCTATCAAAATCATGCAAAAATTCCCATAAATTTCAAACCTCCACCTCCTCCTAGTGACTCCATATTTGGGACTTAGAGAAATAAGGCCTCATTGTGATTGTCATTTATAAGTGATCTTCGTTTTTTTTTTTTTTTTGCAGTGGTTTGTTTATTTGGTTTTTTTTGTTTTACTTAAAATTGATTTTATTTAAATTTTAAAATAATTCATAATTAAAAAAATACTTAATTTAAATTTATTTAATATTGAAATATTTTTTTTATTTGTAGAATAATAAGTTTTGGTTAATATTATACCAAATATACTAAACTAATCATTAACTTATTATATAGTACTTAATATTTATCGTAAATCTTTAAACTTTACACCAACATAACACTATAAGTAATGACTTTTCCTAAATTTACTTTGACTCCCCGTTACTCTATAAAGAAATCCAAGACATTTTCAAAATTAGCATTAGCTTCGCCATGATAACACAGAAGATAATAGGATAAAATAAAAGGGATAAAGTATAAACCACTTTAGTGCTTGAAGATTTTATTAGTGCTCCTTTTTGTTTCGATTTATAAAAATATCATTATTCCCTTTACCTTGCTTTCAACAATAATTTGCTTACATATAAATTTCAATTAGCCATTCAACTTTCTTTAGCCTATAAAACACTGGTCATAACACACCAAAATGTTTTTGAACCACAATAATTTACATGTCCTTTACTGGATACCATCGCTCAAAATGGTACTGCATTATGTATTTCACTGTCAAGCTCAAGAGGAAGAGTGCAATTGGAGTAATTCACAGTATATCTTTAAAAAAAAAAAATGAAATCTTTACCATTTTTGTTTCTTTTTCAAAACAAATAATCAAATTGTCATGTAACACCGGTTCTTACGTTCAAATTTCATTAAAACAATGTCCATGAGAATGTCACCAACTATAAACTCATGTAAAATGTGGATCAACATTAATCAAAACATTTTACAGTATGCTTTTATATATTTACAGGATCCTTTGGAATTCCACTATGGTTACATTACAATTTGAACAGATATCCGTTCTCCTGATAGAAGTGATAATAATAAAATGAAGAGATGTTACTTTAAGCTGGAAACTCTTGTGAATTTAGAGGCATCAAGGAACAAAATACATGGGATTAGGAAGCTTGAATGTACGAGCACCCACATCAGTCCCAGCAATATCGGTCCATTGATCTCCAACATTGCCCCATATCCGATATCCATGTTTCATCAGTTCCTCCCTCTTGCTTGACTTGAACACTGCTGCGCTTTTTCCTTTCTCGCTCCGTTCTCTATATTTCACATATCATCGACCAAAACCTACAACGTTAGTTTCATTTCATAACATTCGCAAATTACAAATACAAATATCAGGAAATAAGTTCTACGCAAATCATGAATGAAAATAAAATAAGTATACCTCAAAATAAGTCCAGCATAGGAAGCATACCCCTGCAAAATGAGATTATTCTCTGTAATGTTACGTTGAGATTCATCCCTTTCGGCGAGAAAGAAAATCTGGTATCCCGAAGTCTTGAGATGCTTATACAATCCCAGAATAGCAGGAAGTGCAACAGCTTTACCACTTACTGCCCAGTTGTTAAAGGAAACAGGGTCGAAGGGTATTCCACTGTTAAAATCAGTCCAGTTTCAAAAGAATTATTTGTTTGTTTATTCCGGGATAAACTAACATCCAATTTCTCAACAAAGATTTCAAGAATTAGAACTAGCAAAATTAGTTTCTCATATTAATATTTTTATATCTACGTGCATGGTTTCTAGTTTATTTCGCTATGAAAAGATAGGAACGATACTACCTTGCTGTAAATAGCCGAGCACATCTCTGTATCTTTTATAGCAAGAGAGGTATCAAAACTAAAGGTGCCAATATCAACATAGAGATGCTAAGAGTGAGATTTGAATGCAAGTTTGGCTGGTCCAGTGCTTATAGCTCTGGGAAAAATAGATTTTTCCTTACCCGTTAAGATTAAGATGGATCTGTTTCGGCAGCCATATTAAAATGATCATAGATATATATTTTAACTTCTAGATTTATATGAGTGGTTTATTGATGTAATTATATTTTTAATTTCTAATTGGTTCAGTTTTAAGAGATTAAAGAATCTATTCAGCGCTTAGATATCACAGAAATTTGAGAAATATTTGTTGGAATTTTTGATAATTCTTTAGCAACAATGGACAGAATAATAGTCTCCTTTAACACAGAGAATAAAATTGACAGAGATTTGCAGAATAAAACTTTTCTTTCTATTTCATTAACAGAACTAAAACTATTACAAATTTCTTTCTCAGTGGAGGGATTCACAAAACATTTGACTGCTACAGATGCAGTGCTCTCAAAAATTTCTCTCTGTCTCTCAAAACAAAATAAAACACACGGTTCTATTCAAAACTCTGAAACTCTGTTTTTCTTTCAGTGCTGTGTATTTTTTTCGCACTGCTGTGCATACCAATACAACTCACTCTTACAATGCCTCTTGGGCTTTTTCCCTTTATATATGACGCGGTGGAAAAATAGAAACATAAAACAAATTACAAATAAATATATTGCTGAATATAAACTTAACATAAAAACTTTATATGCGCGATGTACGAGTGGAGCCCACTTCGCAATCGGCAATCGACGATCAAACTTGCGATTGGCAATGTTAAGTATCAAGTATTACTGCGATTGCCAAACAATCACAATCGTAACCGGTGTTATAAAAACACATAAGCGACCCGCTTTAATAATCAAGTGCGATGTTGCGATTGCAATTGCGTGATTGCGATCGCATCGCAAACATCCGACAGAACATATCATATGGTAGAAAAATTCTTTGGTTGTTGCGATTGTGATTGTGCGATTGAGACAATCGCATCGCGGACTTACAATCGGCGGTAACATATGTGACATGCGATTGCGATTGTGATTGTGGTGGGACCACATCGCATCGCATCGCAACTATACAATATAACATATGTGGTGGAACACAATGCGACTTGCGATTGCGATTACGATCACATCGCAATCTTCCATATCAACAAAACACTGCAAGTGAAACTTGCGATTCCTATTCGCAGTGAAGTGGTGGGGACCACTATCACGTGTCTCATTCAAAACTTAAAGAACTTCGTTGTTTAAATATATTTTCATCAATTTTGGTTGTTGAGGGCTTAAAAGCCCAAAATGACTGTTTTCTCTGTAAAATTGTTCTTCCGTGCTTTGGAACCACGAAAGTCTTCGTCCTTGAGCAAAAACATCTATTCCCATTCTAACATTAACTTCTCTTCTGCAAACTCGGCTGTGGCCATAAACAATTAAATTTATCCTTACGGTTCTTCCCATTCTTCTTTGAATGTGTGGTGTTGTGCACGCAAGCTCCTTTGCTGCCCCTGCACTATTTTTCTTCCTGCTCAAAGGCTAGCAGGTGACTTTAATATTTTCAAAACTCCCCCTTAAAGTCAACTATTGGGTTATCTGTCATACCCAAGAATTTTCTTAAAAATTCAAAGGTCTTCTGCCCCAATGTCTTTGTTAAAATATCTGCATATTGCTCCTTTGTTCTACAATGCTGTAAAACAATTTCTCCATTGTTCACTAATTCTCTGATGTAGTAATACTTGGCATCAATGTATTTCATTCTCTTGTGAAACACTGAATTCTTTGACAATGTAATAGCTGAGTTATTGTCAGAATAAATCACTGTCCCTTTTACTTGTTCCTGGCATAAAATTCTCAACATTCTTCTCATCCAAATTGCTTGACACGCTTCTGCTGTAGCTACCACATACTCTGCCTCTGCTGTAGATAATGCTACAATCGGCTATTTCTTAGAAGCCCATGAAATGGCTCCTGAACCCATGTGAAAAACATAACTGGAAGTGCTCTTCTGATCATCTACACTTCCAGCTCAATCACTGTCAGTGTATCCAACTAACTCTGAATTTTCTGAAGCAGTATATAAAATACCAAATCTTTTAGTTCTTTTAACATACCTCATAATCCTTTTCACTGCTTGCCAATGTGCTTCTTTTGGCCTTTCCATAAACCTGGAGATCAAACTAACAACATGCATAATATCCGGCCTAGTTGCAGTCAAATACATGAGGCTGCCAACTATGATTTTATACAAACTTGGATCAAAATCCTTGCTGCTCTCATTTTTACTCAACTTCAATCCCATTACTGTGGGAGTAATTGTAGCTTTGCACTCCTGCATATTAAATCTTTCTAAAACTTGATTCACATACTTTGCTTGTGAGATAAAAATCACTTTTTCATTTTTCTCTACTTCTATTCCTAAGAAGTATCTCAACAAAACCATGTCAGTCATTTCAAATTCTTCTTTCATGACTATTTTAAAATTTTCACTGAGATAATCATCATTGCCAGTGAATATTACATCATCAACATATAACACAACAATGAGAATTCAACCATCCTTTTCTTTGATGTACAATGTGGGTTCTCCATCACATTTCTCAAACCCATTTTCCAGTAGATAGGAGTCTATCCTACTGTACCATGCTCTCGGTGCTTGCTTCAGCCCATAAAGAGCTTTCTTCAATCTGCAGACTTTATGCTCTTGGCCTTTCTTCTCATAGCCCAGAGGTTGTTCCACATATACCTCTTCCATTAAAACTCCATTTAAAAATGCGGATTTTACATCCATCTGGTATACTTTCCATTTGTTTTTTGCTGCTATGGACAACACTGCTCTCACAGTTTCCATTCTTACAACTGGTGCAAACGTTTCCTCATAGTCTCTTCCATGCTGCTACTTATATCCCTTGACGATGAGTCTGGCCTTGTGTCTCTCTATTTTTCCTTCAGCATTACTCTTGGTCTTATGGACCCATTTTACTCCAATGAATTCTTTACCTTTTGGGAGTTCAACCAACTCCCATGTTTTATTCTTCTCTATGGCATTAATTTCACCATCCATAGCTTCTATCCATTTCCTATCTTTTATTGCATCTTCAAAATGAATAGGATCATCAACTTGACAATACAAAGCAAATAAGGAATTCATACCTTCATTTGCTACTTCCTCTTCATAAATTTCATTAATATTTCTGAACTTTGTTCCTCTTTCATTTGGTGTAGTCATGCTTGAAGAAGCACTTGAACCTGCTCCATGTGGTGTGCTTGACGATGCACTCTCGTTTCTTCTCAAGGGTGTTCTCGCTGCTGCTTGAGGTTTCCCTTGTTGTCCTTGTGTTGGTGGAGGTTGTGATATCGATGAGTTTTTAATTTCAATCACATCTTTCTCATCTTCATCATGAGATAAACAGCTTTTAACATTAACTGTTTTCTCAATGCTTCCATCTCATGCTTCCTCTTCAATGAACTGCACTTCTCTACTTATCACAAACTTCTTTGTGGATGGGTTATACAATCTGTATCCTTTGGAATCTTCACAATATCCAAGGAAGATACACTTCTCCCCCTTACTATCCAACTTCTTTCTCAACTTATCTGGAATGTGTGCATAAGCCACACATCCAAAAATTCTCATGTGGGTGACTCCCTGTTTTCTGCCGCTCCACGCTTCTTTTGGAACTTTGTTCATCACAGCTTTTGTAGGGCATCTATTTAAAATATACACAGCGCAGTTTTCTGCTTCTGCCCAGTACTCATTCGGCAAGTGTTTTTCCTTCAACACACTTCTCACCATTTCCATTATGGTTCGATTCTTCCTTTCAGCAACTCCATTCTGTTGCGGTGTGTAACTTGTGGTAAACTATTTGTGTATGCCATTCTCTCTGCAAAAACGCAGGAATTCCTTTGAGATATATTCTCCTCCTCTATCATTTCTGAGAACTTTGATATACAGCCCGCTATGCTTCTCTACAAGAGCTTTAAAATGGCAAAATTTCTGAAAGACTTCACTCTTATATTTTAAGAAATAAACCCACACTTTTCTTGTGAAATCATCTATGAAGGTCAACATGTAGTTTCTGCCTAAAACGGATGCTATTTGCATTGGCCCACATAAATCTAAGTGAATGATCTCTAAGGGTGCTTTCGCCCTTATGCTTTTCCCTGATGGAAAATTTTCTCTGTGTTGCTTTCCAAAGATGTAGCCTTCGCATAGGCTATCGGGTTTTTCAATCAAAGGTAAACCTCTTACCATTCCTTTTTTGTGCAACAAATTTAATCCTTCGAAATTGAGATGTCCAAATCTTAGGTGCCATAACCAATTTTCATCTTTCTCTTCCTTCTGAAAAACTTCTTGCGTTACAGCTGCTACACTCTTCCCTTTTCCTTTCAAGTCAGTGTTGAGCTTGAGTGGAAACATTCTATTACTGGTCATTTGTATTTCAGCAATTATTTTCTTGCTTGGAGGTATATCCTTTATGGTGCACACATCATCCTTGAAAATTACATTGTAACCGTTGTTTATGAGCTGCCCAACACTCAAAATATTACACTTCAAACCAGGAACATAATACACATCTGGAACAATTTTTTTCTCACCATTTCTGGCTCGAATACTAACTCTGCCTTTTCCTTTTACATAGATCTTAGTATCAGTGTCTGTGGTTACTTCTGATTTAACCTCTTCATCTAGATTGGCAAACATTGCTCTGTTTCCAGTCATGTGATTACTACATCCTGAATCTAAGAACCAAACATCATCTTCTCTATATTGTGCTACATTACATGTTAACAGCACATTACTTGGGTTCTTTTCTTCTTTTTCTACATTAGCATTTTGCCTATTTTTCATGTCATTTTGCTTCTTTCTACATTCATTGGCATAGTGCCCATATTTCTTGCAATAATGACATTGGACACTAGATTTGTCATACCTTTGTCCATGCACATGTTGGTGTCCACCTTGCTGGCTATTGCAATGACCGTGTCTCTGATTTTGACTGTTGCTTCTTCCATGTGAATGTGAAGGGCTATCCCTTCCACCTATGTTTTGGCTTCTGCCTTTTCTTCTTCCTCTGCCTTGACCTCTTCCTCTTCCTGAAGGCATATGGGTCTTGAAGGCATGCTCTAGAGATGGATTCACTGTTCTTTCCAATCTCTGTTCATGGGTCATCAATGAAGCATGAAGTTCATCCACTGTGAACTTTGAGAGATCCTTGGTCTTTTCTATGGTGGTAACTATAACATCAAACCTTGAGGGTAAGCTTCTCAAAATTTTCTCCACAATCTTATTGTTTTCAAGAGTTTCTCCATGGGACCTTATCTGATTTACAATCCCAATCACATGTGTAAAAAATGAGTCTATACTATCTGACTCTCTCATGCAAAGAGTTTCAAATCTCTCCTCAAAAACTGTAGTTTTGCTGTCTTCACTTTCTCCATACCTTGGTATGCTATTTTGTGAGTATCCCATGCATCCTTGGATCTCTTAGCTGCTGCTATCCTTGGAAGCACACTCTCATTTACTACTTGATACAAATAGTATAGGGCTTTAGAGTCCTTCTTTCTATTTCTCTTCAATATATCCTTTTCTACTTGAGTTAAGGCATTAAAAGCCTGCTCATCAACTGGTTCATCAAGACCATCTTCTACAAATTCCCATAAGTCTTGTGAGACAAACAGGGCTCTCATGGTAATGGCCCAATAATCATAGTTCTTTCCATTAAATTGTGGAAGCTGAGGATTTCCAATACTCATACCAATGCTTGGTCAAGCCATTACTTTTAAACTGAACTCTGAACTTAGACAAACTGTCTTTCCTTTTCTGAAAGAACAAACTCTTTTAAACAAAAAACAACAACTCTGTTTTCTTTGAGAAATACCTGAACTTTATCTTCTGTTTAGTTTTCACACTGCTGGAGAAACGCTGCAATAGGACTTCTTCTTCTTTCAGCTTCTTTGACCTTCAAAGAGCCTAAACTCGCTCTGATACCATGTTGGAATTTCTGATAATTCCAGAGCAACAATGGAGAGAATAATACTCTCCTTTAACACAGAGAATAAAATTGACAGAGATTTGCAAATTAAAACTTTTCTTTCTATTTCATTAACAGAACTTAAACTATTACAAATTTCTTCCTCAGTGGGGGGATTCACAAAACACTTGACTGCTACAGACGCAGTGCTCTCAAAAACTTCTCTCTGTCTCTCAAAACAAAATAAAACACATGGTTCTATTCAAAACTCTGAAACTCTGTTTTTCTTTCACTGCTGTGTATTTTTTTCGCATTGCTGTGCATACCAATACAACTCGCTCTTACAATGCCTCTCAGGATTTTTCACTTTATATATGACGCGGTGGAAAAATACAAACATAAAAAAAATTACAAAGAAATATATTGCTGAATATAAACTTAACATAAAAACTTTATATGCGCGATGTACGAGTGGAGCCCACTTCGCAATCGGAAATCGACAATCAAACTTGCGATTGGCGACGTTGCGATTAGCGAAACAATCGCAATCGGAAATTGGCGAAAACATATAAGCGGAATGGTTTAACAATCAAGTGCGATGTTGCGATTGCGATTGCGTGATTGCGATCACATCACAAACATCCGACGGAACATATCATATGGTGGAAACATTATTTGGTTGTTACGATTGCGATTGTGAAATTGCGACAATCGCATCGCGGACTTACAATCGGCGGTAACATATGTGACATGCGAGTGCGATTGCGATTGTGGTGGAACCACATCACATCGCATCGCAACTATACAATATAACATATGCGGTGGAACACAATGCGACTTGCGATTGCGATTGCGATCACATCGCAATCTTCCATATGAAAAAGACACTGCAATGAAACTTGCGATTCCGATTGGTAGTGAAGTGGTGGGGACCACTATCACGTGTCTCATTCAAAACTTAAAGAACTTCGCCGTTTAAATATATTTTCATCAATTTTGGTTGTTGAGGGCTTAAAAGCCCGAAATGACTGTTTTCTCTATAAAATTGTTCTTCCGTGCTTTGGAACCACGAAAGTCTTCGTCCTTGTGCAAAAACATCTATGCCCATTCTAACATTAACTTCTCCTCTACAAACTCGGCTGCGGTCATAAACAATTAAATTCGTCCTTACGATTCTTCCCATTCTTCTTTGAATGTGTGGTTTTGTGCATGCAAGCTCCTCTGTTGCCCCTGTACTCTTTTTCTTCGTGCTCAAAGGCTAGCAGGTGACTTTAATATTTTCAAAAATATTATTATTTACTTTTTTAACATCTATGAAATAATTATATATTATGTAATAACCAATCTAAAAAATAACAAAAACATAACTAATCATAATCATGAAAGTAAAAGTAGAACGAAAGTAAAATTAAAACAACGACGACAAATAAGATCTAAATGAGAACGATAAAGGGTTTACCCAAACTTTCGTCCCATATAATATTCGAGATTGGACAAGGCCGTGTCATTGCGCCAAGAGGCGCATCTACAGCCCAATATGACCCCGATGTCAGGTGGGTCATGTCCTTAATGTCGGCTAAAATTTTAAATTAAAATAAAATAAAAAATAAGTGTCGGCTTAACAAATAAGTTTTAATAATCATATAAATAAACCAAAAAAAATTTAAAAAAATCAGCTCTGATCGAACATAGAGGTGAGTCGCACTTGGTTCTGTGGCGCAGTTCAAACTGGAAGCTCCCGAGCTCGAGTTCTCTCAGGTAATGTCAGAATACTTAGACAAGTCAAAATCCTTGCCTATGGTCCTGTTTTTAGTTGTAGATAAATTAAACCGTTTAATTTCTGGATTTTCAGCATGTAATATTCAGAAGCTTGTCTGAATATTGTGAGCAAGCGATTTCAAATAAGATGTAGACTGTGTGAGACACCAGTTTCTATTGCTGTCCGTGCTGGCGCATACACCTTGGGCAAAAGACCTAAACCACACATTCGTAGACAATTATTTGGAATCTTAAACTCATGAACAATTTAACAGTTTCCTCTCTTCAAACCTGGGAGCTCTTTTAAAAAACCATTTCTTGAACCTGGGTGGACATGAAAAAGGAAAAGGTAATATGGACAAATAGATCAGATTTTCGTTCGCTTACAATGTGCTTGACTGTGTTTTGTTTGACGAGAAGTATTAGAATTTCATCTCTCTTCTGAGGTTGCGCTTTCAGCTCCTCATCCATATTTTACGAAAAAGGGTAGAGAGTACTCAGAATTTCATCTCTCTTCTGAGGTTGCGCTTTCAGCTCCTCATCCATATTTTACGAAAAAGGGAAGAGAGTAGAGGCAAAATCAGTGTTTATAAACTGCGTGACAATAGATAAAGTCACAGTCTCCACACGCTCCATACGCTCCTCCCTCGAGGGCATTGCATGGATGGCTATCATTTTAATACGCTCTCGTATCCACCGCTCATCGGCCCTCTCTAGAACACTGCGCTCCATGGTGTCCATACAACATTCTTCCATGTTGTCCCATCTGTATTAATATGTTCTCCCAATTCTGTTAATTCATATCTTTTAATACGCTGTCCAATAACTACCTCCACCAAGAATTACGTCCTAGCTCTTTTTATTTTTTGGAATTCGAATATGTGTCAGCTTCGAGGGTGATATGATATCCTCATTGTTGTTTATGTGATACCAATTTCAAAACATGCCGACCTATTTAGAGATTACGGTGTGATATTGAAACATCGGGTGGGAGAGGAAAAGGTGTCTCCAATTATCATAGCAGCCATAGACTAACTGACTTGGGAGGTCCACTAATGAATTTCCAATCATCAAAGGCCTTGTCATGCACTTGTAGTGAATAGAATCACATCTTTCATTTTATTGAAACTGAATTTATCAATCTTTTTTATTTTAGTGAGACATCGGTTTATGATATTTCCAGTTTTACTTGCCCTTTTCCAAGTGATTAGGATTACCGTTTTATGAGCCTTTCTATTTT